>CM077644.1:231959961-232297461 GCA_039707465.1 Rhabdophis nuchalis
GGCGGAGTTCGTGAACAGAAGCGGAGTTCGTGAACCAGACCATATTTTTATGAACTTTTCTGTTCGTGAACCGAGATGGAGTTCGTGAACAGAAGCGGAGTTCATGAACCAGACCATATTTTTATGAACTTTTCCGTTCGTGAACCGAAACGGAGTTCGTGAACCGGAACACATTTTGAGGAACTTTTCTGTTCGTAAACCGAATTGGTCGTGAACAGAGGCGTTCGTGAACCGAGGTACCACTGTACTGCATATCCTGATTTTCCAGCAGGAACTGAGGTCAGCTACCGGATTTTCCTTCATTTTATTCCTATCACAACAGCCATGTGAAGTAAAGCTGGATTGGGAAAGAAAGATAGTGCTGTAGCCCGCCAGCGGCTAGCAGAACTCGTGGCAGACTCAGATAGTGAGGAGGTTGGGGAGGAACATGGGCCAGTTCTGGAGTCTGTGGAAGGCTCTGATGAGGGCTCAGTGTCGGAGGCAGAGAGGGGGCCAGTGCTGTCTGACAGTTATCACCTGTCTTCGGAGTCAGAGATCCGAAGAGGCAGAAGAACAGCTGGAGTCTGTTCCCGTTGTGCGCATGCACAGAGCTGCCAGGAGAAGGGAACAGTTAAGGAACAAGGGCCGACTTGGGAGTAAAGGCACAGGTGGACAGTGAATGCCCCCTCCCATAGGGAATAAAGAGGGGCAAAAGGGAAGGGGAGTTTGCAGGACACCATTAGTTCAATTTATTAGGAGTAGACTCCTATAGTTGGGTAGACAATATATAGTCATTGTAACTTTAAGGCTGGTGGAATGTTAGAGTGCAATTAGCAAGTGCAAATTACCTCTAACTATAAGAGAAAGCCAGGAGAGCGCATATCTTTCTCTCTGCTGGACTTGCTGTTTGATAACTGTTTGCTTGTGAACTGTGATTACTGAAGAAAAAGAAGACGGAAGATTGTGTAAGCTATTTGATATTGTTGAGACTTTGTTTTTGACTCAATTTAACATCACTGCTTGTTGAGCAGTAGCTTAGTTTAGTAGTTTTTACAACCTAAGTAAAAAACTATTTTATTTTACTTAAACAGTGTCTGGTATTATAATTGTGTGTACATTAGCAACATCCTTCTAGCTGCATACTCCGCTGCACACCCTCTGCTGTCTCCCAACGGAGATACCACCTAACACAATTCATTAGTATAAAGATTTGTTTATGACTCTCAGAGACTCCTTGCCAAGTATTTTCTTGTACAGCATGGTGTTTGGAAGATATTGGTGTGGCAGCTCTTCAAGCCTGAATTCCTCTCATTCACATCCAGCAAAGTCCAGCAAAGTCCTGGCACACAGTCTTTCAAGGGTGAATTTACAACCACAGTAAATTTTGTGGAGAAGGCTTTGGGCAAATCCAAAACTCTTCGCTTTTCAGCATTTTTTTTTTAATGCCAAATTGGTTTGGACAGTTCTGAGGGCTGGTTTCTATAAAACAATAATAAAGGAAAGCTACTTTTTCTTGAAGAGCCCTAAAAATCTTGAAGGTACTTAAAAGATCTTACAAGCCATGCATTACAAAAGCAGCTACAGTAAGTAAGAGCCAAGGTGGCACAGTGGTTAGAGTGCAGTACTGCAGGCTACTTCAGCTGACTGCTAGCTGCAGTTCAGTTCAAATCCCACCAGGCTCAAGGTTGAATCAGCCTCCCATCCTTCCGAGGTGGGTAAAATGAGGACACAGATTGTTGGGGGCAAGAGGCTGACTCTGTAAACCGCTTAGAGAGGGACGTAAAAGTGGTATATAAGTGCTATTGCTAAATTAATATAATCAACATAAAAAGGCACAGTTGGTTTGAGGGCACTAAGATTGGTGGTTGCAACCTATGCTCAGCGCAAGGTTCCAAACTAAATCATCTTTTCAGAGGACCTAAGGCAGTGATGGCTAACCTTTTTTAGCTTGCGTACCAAAAGCAGGGGGCGCGCAGGGGGATCGTGCATGGGCGTGCCACACCCATAATGCTATGTGTGTGATCCCCTGCTTTTGGTGCGCTTTTTAGCCCTCCCCAGGCTTCAGAGGCTTTCTAGGAGCCTGGGGAGGGTGAAAACAGCCTCCCCTCCCCACATCCAGAGGCTTCAGGATCCTCAAAAGCAGGCCTAAATCAGCTGGCCAGAGCACACATGCATGTTAGTGCTGACAGGGCAACGCCTCGTGTGCCCTAAGAATGTTTTGTTTATTGTTTATTAGATTTATACCCCACATCTTCTCCAAAAAGGACCCAGAAATGATTCCGCGTGCCACCTGTGGCACCTGTGCCATAGGTTCGCCATCACTGACCTAAGGTGTTTTTTTTTCCCAAAAGGTAACCGGACTTTCTTGGTTTTGTCTCTTTGAAAATGTTTCACTTCTCATTCAAGAAGCTTCTTCAGTGAACATGGCAGGATGACTATGGAGATTCTCAATCATCCAGGTCATGGTTGTCCCAAAGGTGCATTTTTCAAATGACAACTGGACTTTGTTTCTGGTTTTTCCCTCTGAAACAGCTTCTTGGATGAGACACTAAATGTTTTCAATGGAAAAAAAAACAACCCAAAAAGTCCAGTTGCCTTTTGGAAAACAAAAAAAGCAGCGTTGCGACAACCATGACCTGGATGATTGAGAATCTCCACGGACATCCTGCCAGAGTTGGTTTTCCAACTTCTGCTGCTGCATATGCAATGGAAGAGGATCTTAGAACACCTCTAAGGATGTGGGTTCCAACTGCTCTTCTTGTTAGTAGGGATTCCTTTACAATCAGCTGGAAGCTGCATTCCTATAACATGCAAAAACATTCATTTGTTCCTGTACAGTAAGTACTCCATCCATAACAGTGGTCAGTTTGTGGCTCAATGGGCATGATTAAGAAAAGTCCACAGCATGCCCCTTTTGCCATCATTGGTGGATGGGCTATAGTCCCACTGGGGTGAGACAGTTCCTCAGATAACCTGAACCCATGCCATTTCATCACAACACTAACATAGTGGCCTGAAAATTGCCTTATGTCCTGTCCAGATGTTAAGAGGCAGAATATAGGTAAGGAAAGTCAAATATATGCAAATGGCATATAAAATGTGATTCTCGTTTTATTAAGATAAATAGTTATGTTCCTCAAAAAGTAGGGCTTAAACAATGGGGATGGGTGGGGTTTGATTTACTTATCGGCTGGGTACACATCCAACTTTTTAATTAATGTTGCATTGTCTGGTCTGTTTTGTTAACTACACAACTGAACATTGAAGACAGAAATTGAATGTTATTTATGCTTTTATGTAACTGTATTTCTACATCCTTTCCTTTGTGTTTACTATGATTTGGTGTTTCTATGTGGTTTATGTTTAAGCCTCCTTTAATATCCTGTCCAAAAAGACAGGGAACCTTTCAGTCTAATACTTACAAAACAAAATTATGTGAAAATAACTTAGGAGAATGGACTACATACAATCTGCCTCATAGTAATGGAGAGACAGTTATGTTTCCTTCCTAGGACAGAGAAAGGGTGACTGGCCCGAGAACATTAAACTAGCTTCATGTCTAGGATAGGACTAGAATTCATGGTCTCCCAGCTCCAAGCTAGATTTCTTAACCATCACACAAAACTTTCCTCCAATGTTAAACTTAAAACTATTCCATTTGCTTGAAAAAGAAGTATTTTCTGAAGATTAAATAGTCCCGATTTCTGCTGAGCCTATAATAAATAAAAGGAAGATGCTGGAAAGAGATTTTTTTAAAAATACCCTATTTAGGAGCCCACAAGAGCTACATTATGATGAGATGACCATCGGGAATGAAGTAATACAATACAATAGCAGAGTTGGAAGGGACCTTGGAGGTCATCTAGTCCAACTCCCTGCCCTCAGTGACCTGACATTTCCCTCAGTGATCTGAGGGAAATGACAAAATACGGAGATAAAAGCTAAATTTCATACTATAGATGTGTTCACACTGCACACATTGTTATTTTAACCATCATTTATTGGAAGCCAATTTTATGGGTCCAGAGGCATAAGACAACTACATAAACAAGGTTTGCTCAATGCAATAGATTAGGATTTGGTCAGTTAATTCCATAGACATGAGAATCCAGTCAATGAAATCTATCAAATTCACCAACAAGCATTTCGTTAAAAAAAGAGAGAAATTATAAAAACTAGGCAGTAGATACACCTTTAGAAGGGAAACATCTGCCTTCTTACATACAAAGTTTTTTTAAGATTTTGGCCAAAAAGATGATATTGTTGAAGGCAAACATGTTCCACCTAGTTGGTAGCCAGAATGCATTTTCTGAATGCAAAGTGTCACAACGATGCAAACAAAGCGTGCCAACAATTTATGGCCTCCAAATGGGGTAGACATCACAACTTCCAGAAATCTTAACTGGCAGAGAACAATGATTCCCTATACCAGGGGTCTGCAAAGTCGGCTCTTTTAAGACTGGTGGAGCATAAGCTATGCTGGCTGGGGAACTCTGGGAGTTGAAGTCCACCAGTCTTAAAAGAGCCGACTTTGCAGACCTCTGCCCTATACTAACACTATAAAAAAAATGAAAAGAGTGGAATTGAGAATATTTTTGTGGGGTTGTGTTTGATGCTATATGGTTATTTTCCAAGAACACCTGTCATCCATTCTCTATTTTCTTCTGAGATTCCTCTTTCTCCATTTTTTTCGGTTCCCTGCTTCAGTCCTTTTTGCAAGGGAATTATCTGCACTAGTGGTGGGATTCAAATGTTTTCACTACCGATTCTGTGAGCGTGGCTTGGTGGGTGTGGTGTGGTTTGGTGGGTGTAGCAGGGGAAAATCTCCATTCCCTCCCCACTCCAGGGGAAGGTTACTGCAAAATCCTCATTTCCTCCTGATCAGCTGGAACTCGAGAGGCAGTGAATAGATGGGGGCGGGGCCAGTCAGAGGTGTTATTTGCTGGTCCTCCAAACTACTCAAAATTTCTGCTACCGGTTCTCCAGAACTGGTCAGAACCTGCTGAATTTTACCTCTGATCTGCATAAATGGGTCCAATTCAAGAAGGACCATGCACTCAGAATTATAGCATTGCCTTGATGTCCCTTGTAGAAATCTAGGGCAGTTTTAAGCATAGACTTACTTAACATTTTTGGACTGATAATTACATTTAGAATTTCTGCTCAACAGGTTCACCATTGAGCAGAATTTGATACAACCAGATCTGTTTAATGGCTTCAAAGCTGCTGTGTTCTAACAAAATCCACTATCATTTCTTACAACCCATTCTTGCTTGTTCAACTGCTATTTGTTAGGTAAAGGTAATTAAAACAAAGCTCCCAAGGCCATCTCAGAGAGAGACCATTAGAGCACTTCAGAATGTCACTTCAACATAAATTGTATGAATTTAAGATTACATGCAACATTTTGTTTATGAATAGTTTATTAAGAAAATTAACATGTTTGGGTTTTAGGTAAATGACCAAAATGAATCTATCATCGTTTTGTGATATTACACAAAATAGCATATGGTACATCTGGCAAAATACTCATCTTGAGAAATGCACCCATCCACATTTTATTTTCTAAAAATGTCTGTGGAATCTATGTAGCACCTCAGTGTTATTGAAAATACAGTATAGCTCGTGCTTGAAATTGGCACTCCATGCTAGACTTCCATTCATATATATAGCTAGATAGAAAGAAAAGGACAGCAGTATGCTTCCTCCCTTAATTGGGGCTTAGCAGGGTGTTGTGACACAAGTATATACTTATCCTCCTGCCTCAGCTGATCAGGAAGAAAACCTGGTGGCCTAATTGGTAAGGCTCCTGCCTAGCATGCAATACAGCCCCGGTTCAAATCCCAGTAAAGGTATGGCTAGCTGATGAGAACTAAAAAGCTCGAAATAGATCTATACTAGTCTCCCTGACTTATTTATTGATCAGCTCAAAAACGTCACACACACACAAACACACACACACACACATCACAATACCCTGTTAAGCCCCAATTAAGGGAGGAAGCATACTGCTTTCCCCTTCTGCCTTTTGGCTCTTCACCAGAGACCACCTAGACAGAAAGCTATGAGTTCCGTTGTGTACTTTTTTTAATATGTGTGTTAGGTTTTTGAGCTGATCAATAAATAAATCAGGGAGGACTTCCTGTTCCGGCTTCTGGCGGCAACAGATGAGTCCTGGGACTCGTCCGCCGTTTTGTTCTTTTTTCTGCCCCTAACGGGGCGGGGTGTCCCTTTTTTTGGGGGACCCTCCGTAGGATCGGCTTGCCTGGACTGGTTCAGCCTGGCGGTGGCTGGGGAACAGTCCTTGTCTTCGGTCTAGGTGGAAGAAGACATGCTGTGGGGGGCTTGGTTCCCTTCGCCAATGGAGGGCGGCAACGACTAATTGATTTGGAGAGAACGGAGCGCTCGGGTCGGATGGCTTTGCCGGGGCTTGAGCTGCGAGGTGGAGAGTAAGTGACTTTAGCTTTATTGCTGGCGGCTTTGGATGAGAGAGACGTGGAGGGGGGTGTTTGTTTGCTAACCCCCCCCTCGGATTTATAGCAGCGGCACGCAGAAATGGCTCCTGGAATGCAGGGAGCGGATATTTCGCATCCGGACTGTTGCGCAACAAGTGAAAGTCTTCCGCGGCTTGTTTTCATACAATGTATCTAAGTCCGGCTTGACTGAAACAATTTCTCTGCTGTTTTCTCCGGCTGGCTGTCAGAGTGGGTGGTGGAAGATGGCTGCCCTTTGTTCCTGAACACTTATTTCTTTATGGAAAATTTCCAACATCTCTTTGTGATTTGGACTGCCTCTCTCTACCAATGGAGAAATTTTTTGGATTAATTGATTCCCTCCCTGGAATGCCTTCTTTGTCTTAATAATTGACTGTGAAAATTGCTTCTCTTCTGGGCTCTACAACTTTTTACAATTTTGATTGGAACTTTCTTCTCCTGACTTGCTCCAGCGGCCGCACCCAAAAAACGCCATCTTAGTGGCACTGATTTAAACAGCTCACCATGGCTTCAAAAAAACAAACAGGAAATCCAGGATTGGAAGAGAGAATGACAGCTATGGAAACAGTGTTAAACTCCTTGGTGCTGGAAATCAGAGAATTTAGAAAAGATCATACTAGCACTAAGCTTGAACTCTTGGAGACACAGAAAAAATTGATGGAGAACACACAGAAGACCGAGGAGTTGGAAGTGGGGCTGGCTGGGGCAAAGGGAGAACTTAAAAATGTTAATACTGAAATTGGAGATTTGTCTGGTCATATGTCTAGGATGGATTTTGAGAGGATGTCATATTTTTTAAGATTTCAGAATATTTCTGAGGAACCTGGTGAATGCCTTCCTGATCTCATGAGTACAATTTTATCAGACTATTTACATAAACTCAAAGAGGAGATCAGGGGGGACATTGACCTAGTCTACAGAATAAATTCAGCATATGCCAGGATGAATGAAGTACCCAGAGAGATACATATTAAATTTGTTAGAAGGTCGACAAGGGAGGGAATCTTGAAGGCGCAGAGGAAGGGTCCGTTAATTTACCAACAAAAGGTAGTCGCCATCTTGAAGCAGATCCCAAAAAAGATTAGAGAGGTGAGACGGAAATATTCCTTCTTATCTAAAAAATTGTTTAACCACGGGATTTAGTTTAAGTGGGCGATGCCAGAAGGGATGTTGGTGTTCTGGGACGGAGGAAGAGTAAGGATTAAAACAGTTGCTGAGGCGGATGCCTTTCTTAAAAAACATTCCTCTATCCTGGGGGAAGATTCAGGGGGGACGGAGGGGGCCACGGCCCCGCCCGCTGGGGGCCAGGAAGGAGAACAAGAAGACACAATTGCCAAGAGACTTAGATCTAAAAAATGACTTTTATTTTTATTTTTATTAATACAATATAATTTTTGTCTGGATGTTTGTACACGACTGCCAGCATAGAATTCAGAATTTATATGTATGCATTTATTTTCACCTTGTTGTATTATTGAAAAATGTATTACCAATGTCTTGTTAAGAAGCCCGGGAGGGCCAACGTTCCCGACGTGAAAGTTCTCAAAATATCTTTTTAATTCACCTTACCCTACCCTTTTTTGTTAAAAAATTTGTAAAACTCAATAAAACTTTTTCTATAAAAATAAATAAATAAATAAATAAATCAGGGAGACTAGTATATATCTATTTCGAGCTTTTTAGCTTTCATCAGCTAGCCATACCCTTACTGGGATTGTACCCTTACCCTTACTGGGATCAGGAAGAGAACCTGGTGGCATAACGGCTAAGGTTTCTGCCTAACATGTAATACAGCCGCGGTTCAAATCCCAGTAAGGGTATGGCTAGCTGATGAGAGCTAAAAAGCTTGAAATAGATCTATATTAGTCTTCCTGATTTATTTATTGATCAGCTCAAAAACCTAACACACACACACACACACACACACAAGGTTTTTTAGCTGATCAATAAATAAATCAGGAAGATTGATCAGCTCAAAAACCTAACACACATATTTTAAAAAGTACACAACAGAACTAATAGCTTTCTGTCTAGATGGTCTCTGGTGATGAGCCGAAAGGCAGAAAAGGAAAGCAGTATGCAAAAGTGTGTATAGTCAAGACTATGGTTTTCCCAGTTGCAATGTATGGCTGTAAAGGTTGGACCATAAGGAAGGCTGAGCGCCAAAGAATTGAGGCCTTTGAACTATGGTGCTGGAGAAGACTCCTGCAAGTCCCATGGACTGCAAGTCAATCAAACCGGTCAGTCCTGGAGGAGATCAACCCTGACTGCTCTTTAGAATGTCGGATCTTGAAGATGAAACACAAATACTTTGTGCCACCTAATGAGAAGGTAGGACTCACTGGAAAAGAGCCTTAATGCTGAGAACGATTGAGGGCAGGAGAAGAATGGGACACCAGAGAATGAGGTGGTGGCTGGATGGAGTCGCCAAAGCAGTAGGTGTGAGCTTAAATGGACTCCAGAGGATGGTAGAGGACAGGAAGGCCTGGAGGAACGTTGCCCATGGGTCATGATGCGTCAGACACAACTTCGCAACTAACAACAACAAACATTAATGTAGCAGGGAGGGGGCAGGCCAGAACCCTGGAACTTTGGGCTGAGGGAAAAAGAGAGGGGGGAAAGAGAAAAGGGGGGGTCCCTCAGGTTTTTTGCAGAAAGATTTTTGGTGAGAAAGTGGGCTGGAATTCTGAAAAGTGAGAGGGGCCATTTATCTCAGACAAGGTTAGAAATTAAGGAGTTAGAATTTTTAGATAGCCCTGGAGTTTCCGTTGAGGGAAGAAGAGGCGAGAAAAAGAAAGATCTTTCTGTCAGGTCTTGGTGGGAAGATTTTTGAGGGGAGAGGAGATGGCAGAGGTGAGCTGACCGAGATGAGTGGCCAGAAGTGAGTGACCAGAGGGGGCACCAGACAAGACAGAGGCAAACTAACTCAGGCCAGTGGATAAGCCAGTGACCAGAGGGAGATGCCCGACATCCCGGTAGACAATAGAGGTGACCTGAGCTGGGTGAGTAGAGGTGCTCTGAGGTCAGAGTGGACTGATGTCCAGAATGATGGACATTGAGACACCTGGTGAGTAACTGTGTAGTGGGGAAGAGCCTGGGTCTTTCCCACTAGAAAGGGGGTAGATGAGTTGATACTCTAGAGGCCCTCTCAGAGGTAGCACTATATTAAGAAGCCAAGAATCTTGGTGGAAACCAAAAACACATCATCGGTTGGCAATTGTGGCCCTTGTTGCTACAATGAAGAACCAAAAGTTAGTGTGTTGATAGGAAAGCTTCCCTTGATTGAAACGTAAGTTATGGTGATTTATGTGGACATACCGTATTTTTCGGAGTATAAGATGCACCTTTTTCCCTCAAAAAAGAGGCTGAAAATCTGGGTGCATCTTATACACTGAATACAGCATTTTTGCCTCCTGAAACCCTGCCCCCTTCACCAAAATGACTATGCATAGTCTTTAGGAGGCTTTCAGAAAGCTCCTGGGGGTTGGGTCCTAACAAGGAGAAGGGCGGGGTATAAATTCGAATAAATAAATAAATAAAAGCAGAAATGAGCAAAAACAGGCAGTTTTTGCACTCTATAAGCCTCCTAAAGGCTATCCATGCCCTTTTTTTGACAAACAATGGGAATGTTTTTCCAAAAAATGGGCCGTTTATTGCTAAGATCCGCGCTCCCTTGGAGTCTGACCACCAATCAGAATACATTTCTTACACAGGAACAGGAAGCTCCAAGTCAGGGTCCAATAGAGGATTCTCAGGCTCTCTCAACATCTCTGCCATTTTTTTCTTCAAGACACCTTTTTCCCCAGGACCTCAAACCATATGGTCCTTTCCACCATCAATAAACCTTCTTTTCCAAGCAACTTCCATGAATCCAGTGTCTCCCCCCCCCCCCCCCAACTTGGAACTGAACCCAAAAGGACATTTCTTCCAACACAACATTAGAGCCTTCTTTTGAAGCTGGGTCTTTGCATCATGTGTAGGATAATTGCAGCTGCAGCCAACATTTGAGTTGATTTGCTCTATGATCCATCTGTTGATCCGGTTTCCTTTTTAAAGATCAGCTGTGGTTAACAGACTGCCACCTGTTTAAAGTCCTGGGTGTCTCTTTATTAAATCACTTCCTCTCTTTTCCGCCTGACCCTCCTCAAGGGTGTCACCACCAGAAGCTTTAAAAGAAGGTCCCCCTACAACTTTGGTTAAACAGCTGACTGTTGCTTTGAGAGCCAACCTCTCTGCAGTGGCCCCAGGCTAGGCAAACCCAAGCCACACCTAAGCCAGAAAGGAACCATCAAAGGCAAGAAAAGGTTAAGCCAGGCTGCAAAACACAGACACACACACCCCAACTGTTTGCATTTCCCCTTTGCTTCTCTCCACTGCTTGCAACAGCGCGGTGCCAGGGGGCTGAGCGAGGAGGTATCTCTGAGCGTGCGCGCTACAAAAAAAAGAGAGACCTCAAAGACTTTTCTGCTCCTCCTTCAACGTTTGGTTTACATTCCCCCCTTTCCAGAGTTCTGTTTCCTCCATCTTAAGCTGACTTTCTAGCCCGGCTGTTTACCTCTCTATGCTCCCTGCACTCCCTCCCCTCCTGGCGGCGTCATTTTCTGTAATAGACGACGCAGCAGGAGCGAGCAACGTGCAGCGGCGGGAGCTGCAGCTTATTCTCTCCCCCCCCCCCTTTTTTTATAAGCACCCCTGCATTGCCCGGATGTGAATGGATTACAATGTATCTTTCAGGGAAACGTATTACTATCAATTTCTCCGCGGGGGAGTCCATAGTGATGGTCAGAAAGAGGAGAGATTTCTAAAGTTGGAGCAAGTTTAAGACTTTTTTTTTTCTCGTGGTTTAAAAAAGAGAGAGTGGGGGGGGCAGGGTGTGGGGGAGAATCCAGCAACCGAAATATATGTGTTTTTGTTTTGAAAAATAGCTTCTTAGCCGGGCATGAGTTTGTAACGAAAGACACGAAGGAAAGTGATCGGGTTTTCCTTTTTTTAAAAAAAAACAACAACAACATTTGCTGTGCTTTTTTATTATTATTATTTTTTGCCTGGCTTTTCTTTTTGTGTGGTTGAAGTGGGGCGAACTTTTCTTTGGCAATTGACTTACTGTGGATAATCCAAAACAAAGCAGAATCTCCGGGGGTTTTAATTCCTTTTTAAAAAAAATACCGTGGAGTATTTTCTGCAACGAGACGGAGTCCGTGTTTAAAAGGACTTTCGTATTTTCTTTTCCTTTTTGAGAGTCAAATACACGTGAGATCATAAAAGCACCTTCACCAGAAGACTTTTTCCTCTTTTGCTTCCCCTAAAAATACATTTCCTTGGAATATTGTGAACACATTGTTCCATTTAAGGTAAAGTTAACAATTTCCTCTTAAGAGTGCTTTTCTTCTTTTCTTTCGTGTTGATCCCAGTGTATTTTTTTTCTCTCTCCTCTTTTTTTAACTTGGTACAACTTAAGCAATATTGAATTGAACTGCATTGTTTATGTGAGACGAGGTAGTAGTCAGCCACACACTGAACTTAAAAAGAGCCGGGAGCGCCTAAACGGGATAAATATAACGCGTGCATGAACTGCAAAGCCTTACGCACTAATTGGAAAGAAAATGAATTTAGCTTCAATCTCGCGGGTGGGGGAGGGCAAACCACTCTCACGCGTGGTTTTCGTGTGGGGAGGGAGGCTGGGAAGGCGGACGGTGCGAGGCCTGTGGCTGCGTTTCGCGAAGTAGACCGACCATGCTTGCAAAAAAAGTAAGGGGGAGCGGTTGGCAATAATCTCTTAACAAAACTTGCTTGGGAACGCTCGGTTTTTCTCCAAAGTTTCCCATTAATGCGCGCTCTCTCCTATGCTCACCTCCAGATTATAAAAACCTAGGCTACACTAGCGTGGGAAAAAAAAAAGAAAAGCTGCACCGAACAACCACAACAAAAAAGAACTGGTGATGTTAGTGTGTGTGTGTGTGTGTGTGTTTTTAACAAGTATCCCACCAAACAATGGTTGTGGGTCTGAGTCCAGGCGGGGCGGGGGGATGAGAAACCTTTTGTATCACGTGCATTTGCAGGGGAGAATCACCTTCCTCGGCTTGCCTTTGGGGTGGAACGGCGGAAGAATGATTTTTTAATATAATAAATCTTAAAAGTGCTCGGGCACTGGGGACGTGGAGAGAGGCGGGAGGAAGGTAGGAAGGAAGGAAGGAGAGAGAGAGAGAAAGAAAGAAGGAAAGAAAGAGCCGGCCAGCCAGCGTGTAGGTCGGTTTCCAGCGACCGGGAGCAGGGGCATGGAAGAAAACGAGGTGCCCGTTTGCTTTTATTGCGTTGATGTACATATATATATATATATATTTCCTTGGAGCGCGGGGCGGGCGGGGGGGGGGTTGCAATTGCGTGCGCGTATGTGTTCGTGTTGGGGGTCCTTGCCGAGGCAAAAACTGCCACCGAGAGAGCGGGGCGGCTCGCGCTCCTCTTTTTTTGCCCTTCTCTTTCTCCTTCCCCCCTTTCTAAACTTGCAATTCGGATTTGTTTGTGTGCGTGTGGGTTTTTTTGGGGGGGAGTTGTTTGTGTTTCCCCCCTCCCCCCCCCCTGTTTTTCCTCCCCCCCTTCTCTTTACCCTAAGGCAGGCAGGCAAAAAAAGAAGAAGAAGAAGAAGAGAGAGAGAAGAGTTTGCTTTAGGAATCAGGGCTAGCTACCTCCCTCCTCCGCCGCGTTTTCTTCGCCCGGCTTTTTTCCTCCTTAATTTTTTTTTTTTCCTTCCTCCCCGCTCCTGTTCAGGGAGAGCTTTCGCGCGGCGCCTGCGAGGTTTTCTTCTCTCTCTCTCTCTCTCTTTCCCTCTCCCTCTCTCTCCTTCTCTCTCTCTCTCTCCTGCGTGTGTATGTGCGGTTGGTTGGTGGATGCTGTAATTTCGAGCAATGAAATCCAGAGCTCGGGGCTGTGGTCGGAAAGGGACCCCCGTCTCGTCACTCGCGGCCGGTAGGTACCGGAGGTGCCCCCCTTTTTTTTAAAGGAAAAAAAAAAGAGTGAGGAAAAAAAATTGTGTGTGTTTTGGGCTGGAGTTTTTTTGTTTTTTTTTAGTTGTGGCTGGTCCTGATAGAGAAGAGCGCGGATGAGTGCCAGCGGTGCTCCATCATTTAAACACGCGGGATTTACTTGTGCCTCTCCCTCCCTCCCTCTCTTTCGCCTCCCCTCCCCTCCCCGGGGTAGCAATGGCCTTTTTCACCCCTCCTCTCCTTTCCAATTGTTTTGCTTTAAAAGAAACGGCTGACCTTGTTGCCAGCAGGGCCTGGAATACCTTTTCGTGTCAGTAGTTCGCTACTTTCCAGTCTCGGGCTACCTTTCAAATAAATCAGGGTTATCCATGAGGGGAAAAAAAAACACCTGCTTTTCCTCTTTCTTTAATCCGACCAAAACAACAAGAAGAACAACCCCAAAACAAAACTATCCAGGCTGGGTATCAAAAAGGCGGATTCTGGTCCTCTCTCTCTCTCTTTCTCTCTCTCTCTTTCCCCCCCCCTCCCTCCGCCCCACACCTTTCCCATTCATTTATGTTGTCCCCCCGCCTCCTCCTCCTCCGTCCCCCTTGTACCGACCCGAGTGTGCGTTTTGGCTTACTCTTAAGGACTTGGTTTGCTGGCCCTTTGAATCAAATCCTCGGGAAGCGTCCGGTCGTTGGAGCGGAAAGGGGGAGAGGGGAAAAAAAAGCGAGGGAGGGGAGCTTGCCCGAGAAATAAAAAAATCAATAAAAGTTGGGAGAACGGTGCCTGTAGTTGGTACTCTACTACGTTTCTCTTCGTTCCTGTTTGAACCTCCTGTTGCATAAACGGTGCGCGGAGCAGCGCGGCTCCTGTTCTCTCTCGGTGTCGCTCCCGCCTTTGGGGGGGTCAAGAGTAGCTGCTAACGCCGGTTCGTTAGAACGACGGTCTCGTCTTTTCTCTGGTCTAATTCTTCCTCGTTGTCGCTGTCTCCTTTACACACACACACACACACGCATACACACACACACACCCCTACCTCTCCCTCCCTCGCTTTCCCTTTTCCACCTCCCCCACCCCCAAAAAAAGTCTCGTGAAAACAAAAACAAGAAGACCAAAAAAAAATATCCGATTGTTGTTTCCTGCAAGGCTTCGGGATTTGGGTTTCTGATTGCGGTTATTTCCATGTTTCTAGGTTTGTGTGATTTTGCTAAAATGCATCACCAACAGCGAATGGCTGCCTTAGGGACGGACAAAGAACTCAGTGATTTACTGGATTTCAGTGCGGTAAGAAACAACGGTGGAAATGAACAACAGCTGTTTAAAAAAAAAAAAGCACAGAAAAAGTCTGTTAAACTAAACCAAAACAAAGCCAAACTGAGTTTTTTTTTTAATTAAAAAAAAGTACAATGAGTAATTTTTAATCAGCGTTTTTTTTTAATTCATGGTAAATATGCACGCTCTATTTACTGATTAGAAATCTTATCTGAAGGAGATGGACTTACAAGGTCTGCCATTTATTGGGATGTGTGTGCTTAGCATTTGACATCCTCTCCAAAAAAAAAAAAAAAACCGAACCCAGGCATCCTCTTGTCAAACAAACAAAAAAAAATAATTAAAAAAAAATCCGGATATTTTTCATTATTTTCTGTGTATAAGAATTACTTAACGTGCTGCATTGCCCTCTTAAAGCGATGGCTCGCATGCCATTTAACTGATGGGTAAATCAGTTTCTTTACAGTGTACTTTTAGTTCTTCCCTTGTTTCATTTTTTGCCACCTGAAAAGTGAAAGGAAATCCAGAACTAGTAGCCTAGCTTCAAGTTTTTACTGAAAACTCATCTTGCTCTGCTATCAATGAATGGGCTGCAACTTTCCTGTGGATAAACCCCCCCCCCCTCCCTCCATTGATGGCTAGTTCTCTCACTCTCTCTCTCTGTCTGTGTGTGTGATTTTGCTTTTCATTTTTTACTTTACGTATAGACTTTTTAAATAACTTGATTCTAAGGCCTAATATTAACCAAATCCTGAGTAGCTGCTTAATAGAATATTCCCTGCATCCTTGGATTGCTTTCCTACCCCCCCCCCAAAAAAGCCTCCACTCTTAATCTCTCCCACACCCTCTTTCTTTCCAATGTGTCAGAAGTCTTTATCATTTATTCATGTTTGGGGGGGGGGGGGGAGAGAAGCAAGATAAGTCAATTTCATATAGGATGCATTTGTGTCTTTAAAGACTTCCACTGTGGGAGGGGGGAAATCAGGATCCAAGGAGGGTGGGGGGGAGAGAAGGAAGATGTTTCAGTCTGCTTGTGGTCCTTCAGACTTCTCTTTCCAGACATGGCTTTGAGAAGTTTGGCTACAGGGAACTGTAGCCTGAGGCAGCTTGGTAGCCCCCACTTTGCTAACTGTTCTTTTTTTCATTTCTTCCTTTGCTTTTTGTAGTCTCTGACTCAGGAAGAAGGTGTATATTCTCTACTAGACACGTAGAAGAAGATGAAAACCAATTAGGGTTGAAATAAACGCAGGAGAGTGGGGGGGTGGGGGAGAAGAAGAGAGGGAACGAGAGTGAGTGTGAGTGTAATGTAATTGCTCTTGCACTAAAAGCTGAGGTGAAAATTTAGGGCAGGTGGAAGTTTCCAGGGCACTTATGAGAGGCAAATCCTAACAAGAGGATGGAAATGGATATAACTTCATTTATGACCAAGGTTTCAGTAACAAACTTTTTATTTCCCCTACCCCCTCCTTACCTTCGCCAGTCTGAATGTTTTTAGGAAGGTTTTCGTTTGCTGATGTGTGTGTGTGGGGTTGTTGGAGTCCCTCCTACCATGTATCTTATATTGTTTGGGGAATGCGTGAAACTAACATGCGAGGGGAGGAAAAAAGAATATAGTTTTTTAAAGAACTGTGGGGCTGCAAAGGCAGTGATGGGAGAGGGATTTCATATTTAAACAAAATCACGATGACAGCTTTTGTATAATGTTGAATGGGTTTTGAACATAGGAAAAAAATTAATTCTGTTTACCAACAATAATACCTCTTTGTTTTCTTTTAGATGTTTTCACCTCCTGTCAGCAGTGGGAAGAATGGACCAACTTCTTTGGCGAGTGGACACTTTAGTGGCTCAAGTATGTACAATTTCTGTTTGGAATTCAGTTGAAGTGTCCTTAAAGTATTTTTTTTTTACCCTACGTGTTCGGTTAGCATGAGTTTGGGGAGCATAACTTTAGCTTGGATTAAGGACTTATATGAAGATCAGTTGAAGTGCTCTATTGTTCATATTGCCAAATGTTTCGTTTAGTATCTTAGGAAGAAGAATTCCATGCACATATATGTATGTATGTATATTTTGCAGGACCTAGTTTAAGATGCAAACCTTTTAAAACACACCTTTTTTATTATATAAGAAGCAAAACCTAGTTTCCTAAAGGTAGTAATTATTTTCATGTTTCAAAAGAGGAATAACCATTTTATAGTTCTATTTTGGTATCCATCCTCTTTTTTTCTTTTCATCCTAATTTGTTCTAAGCATTAGCATATACAAATTTGGCCATCTATTAGCTACTGTCTGGGCAACACTTCTGACCATAAGCTGAAATCCTATTACAGTGACTTTTTTGATGATCGTAACAGCTTTGAGAAGAAAAAAGAGCCTGTTGATATTAATGCAAATATTTATTATCTGTGTATGTGTTGAAAAATGTGTTATATTCATTGCAAATAGTTATTTTCTTGTGACCCAAAGAAAGGGTCTGTTTTTTTGAAGTAGGAACCTCTGAATATAATAATAATTGAATATGGAATACAGAATATGTTTATGTATTGGGAATAATTCATTTTCTGTCATGCTACCAGTGTGAAAGACGCATCTGAACTGTTCTTCCCTTAGTAATTGTATTTTATAGTGTTTCCTGCATTACTGAATGTTGTCCTTCGGATATGTTTCTGATACATTTACAATTAAATAGCTGCAGTGTATTCAACATTTTGGCAATTGCACATAACTGTTTACTGACCAAAATTCTATGAGAGGAGCATCTCTGAACCAGATGTTAAATTTTGATAAGACTTTACAAGTTCATTATCAGTTACTGTGTACGGCATTACCATGCTATCAAATTCAATAGCAAAACTCCCAGTGGTTTCGAGAGGCCTGGACTAAGAATTCAAATGAATAAGAAATAAAATGATGCCCAGTTTAATATATATTTAATTATTTTAAATAGTTTTCTTCAAAAAATATTTTGAATGTTTTTATAACATTTTTAAAAAAAGATATCCTGATAACTAGGATAGTCATCTATTTGAAATTACTTTATATTTTGTTGCATCTTCAAGTATTGTCTGCTTAATTCCTGGTTTTAAAAATGAAGGAATCTCTAACTTGATAGTTTACTAACATTTATTGGATCCATAAACCCTGATCCCTAAATACACATTCCTTATCCATTTCTTTAGAATGTAGTATCTTGCCAAGAAGTGTTTTATTTTAAAACAAAACAATTGTTCTAGTATAATCTTTTAAAGAATGTATATAAGGAGATTTTTTTCATTACATAAGTAGTATAAATTATTTGTGCCAGGTAACTCATTTTATATTTAATCAATATTACAGATAACAACTGTTCTAACAAGTATTAGCAAGATGCTCATTTTTAGGGATTTGCCTTAGCTTAATAATCTCCTAAGAGACTATTTTATCAACAGTTTTAAAAGGATAAAAAAAAACCTTTTGGAAATCTAAGGACAAAAATGAGCATTTTATTATATGCTTAAGCAACCATCTTGCTTTGATATGCAAATAACTGAAAAGAAGAGGAAAACACAAAAGCACGAAGTAAGATAGTAAAATTAAACTGAAGAGATTTCAAAACCATGCTATTTTTTTTCTTAAGTCACCTTAAGACCAGAGTTCTAAAAATATCTTGTCAGCTCTTGAATTTGATGAACTGATTTCCTATTTATGAATGAGATAACATTAGAATATACTAAGCAGTTTTATGTTCTAGCTTACTTGATTAAGTATCAGTAATAACAATGTGTCAAAATTGTAGGGATTTGTATGATTACATAGAATAGGTTTTTTAAAAAAAATCAGTAAGGAATAGCTTTTAAAGTGAATCATTTAGTAGGAAGAAAAGTTGATAGAAGCCAATATGTTATGAATCTGTCTTGAAATCTTAAAGAAAGCTTGGGACCTGAAGTTATATTTACTATACTTTGATTCCTGATCTTATTGTTTCTTAATGTGCTTTTGACAAATGAACTAAGCAGAGGAGTCCTGTACTTATATAGTTGCATTATTGTTATGCTGAGTCAAAATTTGGTTCTGTTATAAAGTGGTAGCAAATACTCTTATGATGACATTTTAATATAACACATTGCTGCAGAAAACCCAGCATTACTGTAGCTTAATGTCATAGTTTGGTCCATGGATAAGTGTTCTAAATAAATACGTTGCGTCCAGTTGAGACTTAGATTTCACTTGTTTTCTGTTCAGAATCCGAAGCAATCTAGAGGTTGGTTGGGAGACAACTTAGGATATCTTTTTACATCTCTGTTAAAATGGGTACTCATTTGATGAAAGGATGGGAGGAACTGGTTCAAGATTTTTAGTATAAAGCAGAATATTGCAAACAAATTGTATGTGTGCATTAAAAAAAACAACTTTGTTTCATACGGAATGATCTGGTGTGGCATGTAATGTGTGAATGAAAAGAAAACAGGCCTGGATTTTCCTTTAAAGTTTTAATTTGCCAAATGTGGTTTCTTGCTACCTTTAGAACTTGGAAGGCAGAGAAGGAGAAACGACTGTAACCTGAGCCACAGGCCTGACATTCTCAGGGTGCATTTTTCACATGAAAGGGTTTTGTCAATGCTTTAAAGGACTAGCAGTTTTTGTTTGATGTTTGCAGGTGTTCAGCAGAAAGCTTTAAAACAATCCAGCCATAATGGTTCAGATGCCTTGTGACCTTAAAACAGGGAGACTTGGGGAAACATGTAAATAATGTTTAGGTGCCTATCCCGACTCTGAATAGTGTGTAGGCTATAGGTTGGATTATTCTTTGCCAGTTGACTTTATGATATTAAGAGACAATTTCCACAGCCTTCAGAAAGGTTGCCAGTATTAAGATGATGATTGCTTTTTGTTAAAAATTGTTTAGAGCAAAATTATGGTAAACTAGGGCTCTGTTGAGATCTTGGTAACATCTACAAGCTGGAATGCTCAGCTATGTTCAAGAAAGTTTATTTTTCATTTCGTTTTTCCCTCTACTTGTGATTTGCTTTGCCTGCTGCACAAATATTTGCTTTCACATATGTTTTCAAGAACATCTTAAGGATCTCTCCCATGCAGGAGCCGTGACAATTTTTAAGGAGCCAAGCTTTTCCAAATGTGTATCTGTACAGACCCCCTCACAATGTTCCCTCTGATAAGTCCTTCTAGCAGTCTCTTTCTAGAGGTCATGCTATGTCCATCCATCCTTTCAACCATTTGAAATAGGAGAGCTAAGACGGAGCTTTGATTAGCACCTTGGGCTGTTGTGTGTGCATCATTTGAACCTAAAACTGGTCTGTTCTTTATTCCTTTATAGTTGATATGTTTATTCTGGAAGGTGAAATAGGTTATCTTTGCCATAGTTTTCTAGTGACTTATAGGAATGCTTGGTTGATATTTTCATTGGTTTATTTGCAGATGCTAATTTGTGTCACATGTTGAAATTCTTCGCTAGAACCCCTAGCCCTGATTCTCATAAAGAGCTGATAATTCTATGTGTGGGCTGAACCATTTAAGATTGAGTTCCCATAGGATTTACCCATAGAGAAAATTCCCTCCCATGGGGAGAAAATTATAACAGCAATAAGAGTATTAATTCAGCCTTTGCCTTGACATAGGGTTTTTTTTTTAAATGTAGGATTTTTTTTTAAATGGAAGAAGATATAGTTACTGACTGACATTTCCTATGGTAGAATAGATATCATTTATTTTTAAATCCTTTCATCTTAAAATAAATACCTTGTTTCAAAATTGCTTTTCTACGAGCCTTTTTGTATTCATTTGTGGAATTAAACTTTATTCCTTAGGTATTTTAAAAAGAGGTTCTTAAATGAAATTTCCTTCTTCAAACTGATCTCGTGAAATATCTATTTATTCAAATGTTATCCTACTCTCTGACAGGTGCTCTGAGTAGGTTATTACTAATTTTAAAATCTGAAGCAAAAATTAAAATCTGACAACTTTAAGAAATTTTCTTTCTTATAGACTTCTCTACCCATTGTTGTGACTTTTTATAGATGTGATGATACATGTTATCAGGTTGAGCAGTGAGACAAAATACTACAATACAGATTATTTTAGTTCCATTGCTAAATAACAATAAATGTCTATTTGAAGAAAATAGAAATATGCAAAAATCGATGCTTATATTCTAAACATTAGGAAAATGTAACAATTTAGATATTATCTAATATAATCATCCATTTAAAAGGTACCTAATTTTTAAGTAGTACATTTTGACTTGTATGTACATGTGTATAGACAGACACACAGAAATGTACATAAAATCAGAAAAAATATCATCCAATACAGATTCATAATTAAATTGTGTAGAGTTACAACTAGAATGGATTAACATGACTAAAAATAATACTTCAATAAGGGAAGAGTAGAAAGTATGATATAATATGAAGATGGACTTTATTAGTATATACAACTATAATTACTTTCATGCATAATATTATTTAAATATAGTTACACCAAAAATATAGTTCATAAATTGAAAATACATACATCATCTAAAATGATTCTTATATAGTGGATGATGCTATTACTTTTAAATATATTCTTTGTATTGTGTTTTTTAGATTTATTCTAATGCTCTAGTTTTTTTTTCTACCATTATATAAAGGTTATTTACATAAAAAGAGCTTCAGTTCCTATCTATGTTTTGTTATAATATGTTCAGGCATATTTTCTTTTCAACAATTTATGGGTTACTCTGTGACCAGGCCCAGAAGTACTCAAAAATATAATTAATTACCTGCCACATTTTTTTCAGCACTAAAGCCCTTCAGTCATATATGTAAACTATTCCCCAAAACAGCATTCCTATTGAGACAATATTCCCCAAACTTACCACTTAAATGCTTATATTTTCTGATGCGCCTTAATCTTCTCAGACTTAAGCCTCAGACTTTATAATGTAATATTATTGTGTGTAAGTTAATGGAAATATGGCTTTTTTCCTTCAAAACAAAAGCATAAATAGTTTTGCCTATGAGCAGAGGTCGATCAGTAAGAACTGTTACGTAATTGGTAATTAAGAAATGTTTATGTAAATATATGAAATATTTTGTAATGTACTTATTCGTGCTAGTCAATGTAAAATAGTTATTTAATCTAGAAGTTTAATTTTGTTTATATTTGTTGTATTTAATGTCATCAATATTAATAAAGTGCTTTTATGTCACACTTTAAAATATTGTCCTTTATGCTTGCTATTCCAATAATAACTCCAATAATAAAAATGTACTATTCAGAGTTGTTCTGAAAATAGTTATATATAAATTTATCATTTCTTAAGAAATCTTTGGGACACGATGCTGAAATATAGGTTAAAAGCAAAATTAGTGCCATATATTATCTTAGGTTAAAAAGAGCCATGTAGTATGTGTCGGATATTTGAACATGTTAAGTTTTAATCTTCTGAATTTATAACAAAATATCTGTAGTCCTGCTTATAAGCAATGACTAAACCTTAAGAGGAAAGGCAGCCTACTCTTAGTGCAAAATTAAGGATCAGGCTTACTTGTAACAAGTAATGTGGGATACAAGTGAGAGACTAACTGAATGATTTGTATTCATGTCAGTGCACTTGTTCATCAATCAATACCATTCATTTGGTTTGGGTAATATTTCTTTTATATGCAATAGTAAAACTAGAAGTTTTCAGAGATGATTGTTTGCTTCATTTGTTGTTCCACCAGAATCCAGGAGCTTCTTTGTGTGGATGATAGTTGACTAGGGCACAGATGCTAAACCCAATTTTTTAAGTGGAGAAATGGATTGAATCTGTAGGTATAGATATCACTACCCAGGCATCATTGGGTTTTACATGTATGTATCTTTAGACATGGCTGTCTAACTCATGATTCATTTACATTTTATGTAAGGTCCTATCACTTCCTGACAACTTGTAGAAAAATTTAATGTACAGATTTTGTTAAATTGGGCTAATGGCATTCATACAGCAATAGGCATATATGCTCACATATATTTATCTAATTTGAAAACTCAACAGCAATGAAATCTTTTGACATGTAATAAAAATGTTCAAAAAAAAGTTCAGAATTGGTTCGGCAAATTCTTTTATTTAGAAAAAGGAAGAGCTCAATTGTCTTTGTTAAAGGGGATAATGAATTAAATAACAAATTCTCAGAAATAAGTTAAATAATATACTACACACTAATGCTTTGATTTTTCTTATGCATGCATAGGAATTAGGTTTTCATAAACTGTTTCGTTTTAAGATTAATCTTTAATCTGTTAATATAAACATACTCATTTTGTAAGCATTGTGGATCAAACATTTACAACTAATGGTAAGCTATGTCTTATATCAGGAAGTTTGTGACTTAGCAGAGCCTACAGAAAAGTATATTCTCCCAGTGGCCCCAGGCCTGTGGTTTACAGTGTTTGATATTATGAGGCTATTTAGATCCATTCCCAGAAGCCAAGATAACAGACCTACAATTGCTTAATCAGGAACAGTGTGTATGTTTCTAATGGTCTGGGTTTTAAAGATCATTTATTGAATTGTTCTTGAATAAATGTTTTGTCAGTGTGGTGGACACTGTAAGAAATCGGATAAAATGAAGAAACTGAAGTTGCAAAGCAGTGTAAACTCTATGGAATATCTGAACGATTTGTGAATATGGTTTCTAAAGATCTGATGTATGTAGCTAGTTAATTATAGGTAATTATTTCTGTGTGTGCAGCAAAAGAGGAAGATATATATTTATTGCATTTGATACATACATAGGATGCATGGTTTTTTTTTACATAGAAATGATGATATGTGTAATAAATTAATCATGCATGAAAATGCTCCTTAGAGGAAATATTAAATTAATTTGGAGGCACTTTGCATATTTATATAAATACATTCAGAATAGTTTTATTGTGTGTTGCTAAACATTCATGGCTGAAATGCTATATGCATTTCCTGTCCTCAAATCCTGTTGATTTTCAGAGTTTACTTCTGAATATACATACAAAATCTTAAACTGAGAATACCTAACAACAACAATAATAATAATAATAATCTTTATTGTCAGCCTCTGTTAACATAGAGTTAAGTCTGAACGAAGATATTCTACTATATTAAAAAAAAGGAAAGAATGGTACCCCAGTAATCAGTATATGTAGTGAATAAGACTGGCAATTCAGTTTTATTTAACTAATGATCATGAGAATCATGCTCCCTATTTCATAAGGAGTCAAAAGATAATACCGAGAGAACTAATAACAAATAAATGTATGTCACAGAATGGTTAGAAGGTGGCTGCAAAATATTGGAATCTAAAAAAAAAACCTCAGACGTGCTTCTTCTTTGAAGTATTTTGTTGTTATATCTGTACAAGTGGTCCTTGACTTGTAACGGTTTACTTGTAACGTTGAAAGTTACGATGATACTGAAAAAAGGAAAATTATGGCTGTTTTTCATGCTCACGAGTATTGCAACATCCCATGATCCCATGATCAAAATTCAGACGCTTGGCAACTGGCTCATATTTATGACGGTTGCAGCATCCCAAGGTCACATGGTCAACTTTTGTGACCACCTGACCAGCAAAGCCAATGGGGAAGCCAGATTCATGGAATGACTCTGTTACCAGTTTAACAACTGCAGTAATTCTCTTAACAGGTCATAAAGGTGAGGCAAAATTCACTTAACAATTGTTTCACTTAGCAATTTTGGGTTCAATTGCGGTCATAAGTTAAAGGTCACCTGTATTCCTGACTGTTTCTTGGATGTCAGGTCCAACTGAAGATTGAAATTATTGGTTTTTTATACCGCCCTACTCCCGAAGGACTCAGGGCGATGTGCAGCCAAAATAAAAACAAATATATAAATATATAAAAACAAATATATAAAAGTTATATATTTTAAAAGCTTTTAAAAGACATAATAAGTTGAGTCTTTGGTGATATCATATGTTTGCAGAATCTTTTCTTAATTATTTTCAACTCAGAAGAACTAGTTAGTGATGTTGGAATTCATGTTTTTGATAAATATGACTTTATCAGTGCTATAAGGTATTTAACTATGATTTAAAGCAACAGTTTTAAAATGCATTGGCTTCCAATTTACTGTTACATCATTACGTTTGCAAAGGTACAATACATTCCTGAGTAGATTAGAATTTGAAGAATTTAATTTTAAGTACTGCTTCATTGAAAAATGTGACTTGCTATAGGATCTCCCTTTTTTACCCCTCCAACTGAGTCATCTGTTGGGACATTTGTGGATTAGTAACTGTTAGTAGCAACTCTTCACATCAGAAGATATCTGACTTTTCAGAATTTGCAGAATTAGATGTTATCTGTTTTCTGCGGCCCTCAGTAGTGATTTATTTAGTTTGTCTGCAAATCTTCATCTATTTTTTCTTGCATCCCTGCTTTTTGTGCTGCCTAATCAGATGGATACTCTAAAATCTGCAGATTTCTGCAGTATTTTGATTGGTTCTAATACATATTGTTGTTCAACTCTGGTATTTGATGACGGCTGTGTTTTGTTGTGTACATAACATGGTTACCTTTATTTTTTTTAATATTTCTTGAAGTCTACATCTGTTTTCATGGTGAAGGAAAGATAAAGTAGTGATATGGTTTCATTTTTTTATCCACAACTTTACAGACACACACACACATACTCCATGTCGAATTTTGACAAGATTGTTGAATAATTGGAGGTACCTGAAGTTTTCTGTAGCCTTTTTGCTTAATACCTTTTGTCTTCCTATCTATAATGCTTCTGTACTCTTAAATAGAACATTAAGTCTTGTTTATTCATTTGGAAAGTATTATCTTTGCTAGACTATTGGAGGTTGCTCTTTTTGGGGTGGGGGGGGGGAGAATAGGAAAGAAAAAGATAAATCACATTATTTAATAACCTTCCGTTAAATTCCAAAGCACCATGAACAACTAATAATGATCTTCCTTTTCCCATCTCCCCCACCAATAAAACGAAGTTTTAGAGCTGACATTGATTTGAAATGTTTGGTGCATGGGATTTATTAACTGGATCTGTTTTTTTTCAAAGTTAGGATGTTTGTGTCATATTGCTAAAGCATATTGTAAGCACATTTAGCATCCTCTAATTATTTTTTAAGGCTCTGCTTGCCTTCGTTGCCGACTTTTGAAATTCAAAATTCTTTGATGCTGGTTAGCGGAGTTTAAAACGTCTTTCTAGAGGAGCATCCACTTTTAAAGTAGCTTGTGAATTTAAGCAGCAGCTGTATTTACAAGGTGTCCTGGGTGAAAAAGGCTGTATCTAGATGCTGTCATTGTTATTTTGTCAGCATCTTAATAGTATTCACTTTGATTTTTTGCTTAACAACATAAAATACCTTTTTCTTTTCTTGCTGACAATTGGAATACTTCTGCGGACACCCTTAAAAAGCCACATGGTCTTTCCCCCTTCTATTCCCAATTGATTTTAATTCAAAACTTAACTTGGTGTTTGGCTTTTTCAAAGTTATTATAATTTTTGCGTGAAAACAAATACTGCAGAATGAGTGCAACGGATCTACTAGCTGTAATTTGGTTTAATTCCAGGTTAATGGAAATGATCATCCATACTGATAAAACATGCAGGTAATTAGGGCCTTCTGGATCGTAGTTCATTTCCATTATGACCTCCTTTATTTTTAATCACTTCGTGCCTCTTAATTTAATCCTTGCACCATTCAGTAAGACAGCTAAAGCAGTCAAGTATTTCCTGCACTTTTAGCGTCTTCATTTTGGATTAATCTACACATTTTCGTTGTTGTATTTGGGACCAATCTTTATGCAATTCACGCTCAGTCATAGATTCATCAGAATAGCAACAGAATAACAGAATAATAGAGTTAGAAAGGACTTTGGAGATCTTCTAGTCCAGGGGCGGCAAACTCACCTTGTCATGGCAGTGTCACATGACTTATTGTGACTTTTTCCCCATTCGCTGAACCGGGCATGGGCGTGGCCAGTGCATGATGCGTGGACTGTGAGTTTGAGAGCTTTGTTCTAGTTCAATTCCCTCCTCAAGCAGGAAACACTAGACCATATATAACAGATCAGATAAATAAAGCACTGTCAAAAGACAGAAGCCAGGAAGAAGATTGGAGAAGTGTGTCATTTTTTTAATGACAAATTTTGATAACTTTAAATTTGTTAATTCTTATTAGTGATACATCTTTCAAACAATTCATATTGTGATCTACTTAACTAGGGACTAAATTCTCATTTCCAAAAAGTAGTAGTATGGCTTTAAGCAAACAAATACATATACACATACATATACATACATACATACATATATATTTGTGTGTGTACACACACACAAACACACACACCAGGGACTGTGTAAAGAACATTTGAGTTTAATAGAACAGCAGGAATATAAATGAAAAGAAACTGAAAAAGAATGTGTGCAATTCAGATTTAAGTTAGGTGTTCATTGTTTCATGGTACAGTACATACACACTTTTTAAATAGAACTCATACTTTTGAAAAGGGTGTTTTTCTTTAAAAAGAAATAATTCATTGATTCCTATCTGTATCATCCTATGTTCTTGAGCTAGTTGTTCTTTGCAGTACTTGACTTTTCAGATCAGATTGATGTGAGGACAGTGTGTTATGAAACAGACTCACAAAGGAGTCTTCAAAAAAATTACTAGCCCACAGTAAATGTAACACAATGGATTCTTTGTGGCCTGGAAGAAAGCAACCTTCCTTTAGGGGAAAAAATGACTTTACTAATTCTTGCTATGTACTACCAATATTTGCAGCATCTCTGTTTGTATGTAAAATAATTGCGGGTTTTATACCTATTTCCTGAACTCTTGTTTCAGGAGAGTTATGTTTTGCAACTGGTGAAACTTCCAAATATACAGCATAGATTCCCCCAAGTGGCATAGATTCCAAACATTTAGAAGTTGTCCATAATGGAAAATATTGAAATAATAGAAGATGGTTCTTCTCAGTGTATTTTTCAGATGAGAGATGTTTCATTGGAAAAATTAATCATTGTAAATAGATTAATATTATTTCACTATATATGTATTTGTGTGATGCGTAATTTAGTTTTTGTTGGTTGCAAGTGAAGCTATGTAGATTCACTGATCAATGGTTTAGCATCAAGCATAAACTCAACCTTAAGTTGTCCCCTGCCATCACTCTGGTGATCACTGTTGCCTTTGTTCTCAAAGAGATACATGCTGACTGGTACTTTAACTACTGTTTGAGGAGTTATTTTGTAGAACTCTAATAGTAGGGGGACTCTAATTTACATCTATCATAATTGGATGGTGACATCTCCAAAGATAATTTATCTAGATTTTTTTCTATAATATTTGACTTAGAATAAAAATAACTATACAATGATTTCATTAGCAAAAAAAGAAAAAAACATGTACAAGTCCTGATCAAATAGCAAGCCTATACTTTAATCTTGGGAGTTGTGGTGATGTTTGTAAACAATTTGAATCATTTTATACTTTACAACATCAGCCAAAATCCTGATTGAATTATGTCCTCCTATTGTTGCTACACCTGCTGTTGCTTCTAGATTTGACAACCAAGTCACCAGTTTCTTTACTGGTAAATATTTTGAGAAGTTTTCAGCTTGGCTCAGACTTTTTGGATATGCAAATCTTCATTCTTGAAGGAAAAATGTTGGTATTAAACCATATATGCATAATCTGAAGATACATTTTCTGTATGCAATTATTTTTTTTACCAAATCTCCAAGACCTTTGTTTTCATTTTCTATCCCTTTTCTGATATAAGCACACAAGCTCAGATTTTTTGCTGTTCTATTTCCTAGGCCATTATATTTTCATTTAACATATTGTAATGTACAGGTACTCCTTGAGTTACAACCATTCATTTAGTCATTATGGACGTTATAAGGCATTGAAAAAAGTGACTTATGACTATTTTTCACACATTGCAGCATCCGCATGGTCACATGATCAAAATCCGAACAGTTAGCAACTGGCATGTATTTAAGATGGTTGCTTTGTCCCAGTCATGTGATCACCTTTTGCAACCTTCTGACAAGTAAAGTCAGTGGGGAAGTCAGATTCACTTAATTGTGTTACTAATAGCTTCAGTGATTCACTTAACAATTCTGATAAGAAAGATCATAAAATGGAGCAAAATTAACTTAACAACTATCTTGCTAAATTTTTGGCTCAATTGTGGTTGAAAATTGAGACTAATATGTAATACAATACAACATTTAATATTTATATGATACAATGATAATATATATAGCACAATATGATGTAAGTACATTGTGGCAAGCTACATATATTTTGATTTTGAATATTAAATTATTATTGGGCATGAAGTATCAGGATCATTTGTAACATTGCATCGTAGAAGAGTTACTCAAATCCTAAACACAAGAATCTGGTCAACTGAAGTTCAACAGTAAATTGACACTGGATAAGGGTTAACATCATTTGGAGAGGGTGGGGCTGGTCTTGACTCTCTTGTGTCAATGCAAGGATTCTAAACTGATGATGCATTTAACTTCACCCCCATCTCTGTCTGCTTTTCTTTTACAATTATGTATCATTTAAATACTTGGTTATGGCTGTTCAAAATGAATACTAGTACAAAACAAGGTCAACCGAGGGACTTGGACTACTTGGGGTAGTGTAATTTTGTAACAAACTTATAAAACGAAATGTAAATGAAATAGCTTAATGTGGGCAGAATGGTTTGGTTGAAAAAAGCTACCATTTGTATGTCACAGTGCCCCATTTGTACTTAACAACGATCCATGTCATAGTTTACAATCTTCAGTGAGTAAAATTCACGTATAACTAAGCAACAAATAAACCACATAAACCACCCCCTCAGCCATTATTTTCTCTCGAGGTTATTATTTTCCCTTTTATGATGATACTGTTCTGTGTTATGGCACAGTGCTGCCAGTTGGGTGAGATGCTACACGGTACGTCTTCACTGCACATTGTAGACTTGTGGGTGAGTGGATGTCTTATCTCTAAAGTAAAGTTTCCACATACATACATACATACATAAATACATACATACATACATACATACATACATACATACATACATACATACATACATACATACAGTACATACATACAATTTGCAATCTTTATGTTAAAATCCATACATTCTTAAAGGCTGTTGGGACTTTGCATATGTTTCAGAGAATGTACTTGTGAGACATTAAGCAGAGATATCTATGGAGATTTATTTATTTATTTAATTTATTTATTTATTTATTTATTTATTTATTTATTTATTTATTTATTTATTTATTTATTTATTTATTTATATTTATATCCCACCCTTCTCCACAGAGGACCCAGGGCGGCACACAGGAAATTTAAAAATATACAAAAATACAAAATAAATACATAATTTAAAATATATATTAAATTACCTGATCCTATGCTAAAACCAAATTATTAAAAACCCAATTTAAAACTTTCTAAAAGTCCCCATGGGAGGTTAGGCTAGGCCGGCTTGTTGGAAGAGGTATGCCTTTAGACATTGGCGGAAGATTCTCAGTCATCCAGGTCATGGTTGTCCCAGAGGTGCTTTTTTTTCAAGAGGCAACTGGACTTTCTTCAGCTCTGAAGAAGCTTCTTGAATGGGAAGTGAAATATCTTCAAAGAAAAAACAGAAAGTCCAGTTGCCTCTTGAAAAAAAAGGCACCTTTGGAACAATTAAACAGAGTCACGCACAATCCCCAGTAGTTGTTTGAAAGTAGGCATGTTGGCTGAAAACTATGCATATAATTTAATAAATAATATAATATTTAGTGATTGGGTAAAGGAGTTGTCCAGAAGGTAGACACCACAACATGAAAGTGATGTTTCCTGGTTCCCACAGAGTTGGAACTTGTAAAACAGACGTAGGTAAAGTCTCAGGTAATTTCTTGGAAGGCTTTATAGGTGAAAAACCAGTGCATTGAATTGCACCTGAAAACCAACTGGAAGGCAGTTCTGCCCCCATAATTACTTATGTACCAGGGAATTTAATAATAATCTTTATTGTCATTGTACTAAAATTACAATGAAATTGGTTTTAACTTCACTGGTGCAAAATTATAACAGAAACAAAAAAAAGAGAGAAAAGAAAAAAGAAAAAAACTAGCATTTGCATGGAGTGATTTCTATAATTAGATCAATTGCAGCTTTTAGATCAGTGATGGCTAACCTTTTTGTCATCGCATGCCAAAAGCGTGTGCGACAATGCACATGTGCATGCCCACATCCATAATGCAATATTTGCACAACACCCCCACCCCACATTCCCAGCCTCCCATAATGCAACATGTGCGCAACACACACACACACCCATGTGTCCAGCCCAGTTTTGAGCTTAGAAGGCCTGCCTGAAGCCTCCTGGGACAAAAAATGGGTCCTGGGGAGGGAGGTTGCTGGCCCTCCTGCACTCCCCCTGCCCCCGCACATGCGAGCACAACCCTCCGCCCACATGCGCTGGTGGGAGGCGCATGCGCAGTGGAGCTGGCAGGGGCGACAGCTTGTGTGCCCGCAGAGCGGGTTTCCTGTGACACACATGCCATAGGTTTACCATCATGGTTCTAGATGGTCTTCAAGGGCAGCTCATGTAGGGTGTGTTGTAATAACCCAACTGGCAGGTGACCAAAGCATGAATGACTGCATGTAGGGCTTGGTGAGTCACATAAAAACACAATTGGTTTACAAAACCTATTTGCCCATGGCTGGCATCATGAGTTGAGGATTATAGAGGACTCCCAAGTAGTATGCTCTTCCTGATATTCCCAAGAACACATACAAAGAGAGAAAATATGACTTTTCTTATTTCTGTATCAGCAGCTCTCTATAATAATTATGAATACAGTGTCCCCCCCCCCCCCCTTATATCAAAGTGTAAACTTTTAAGGCTGTATTTTAAGAATGCTCCACAGTAACGAATTGTGTATCTGTTGATACATTTGACGCAAGTGTAGTGGATTAGAAGAATCCATGAAGAGAACAGTGTACAATCTGTTTGTTGTGATGAATTTCAAGGGTTTGTGGCAAAATGTGGCGTTCTTGGCTGCACAATTCTTTGAAGGAGAGGGAATGAGGCCAGTTCCTGTATCAGCAATAACTTCTTAGATGAGACATCAGCCTCTTGGTCTGCATTGATGAACAGCGGCTATAATCACTCCGAAAAACTAATATTTGTAATAACATCTAAGGATTTTTAAGAGAGCTGAAGCACTATGAAAAAAAATGCAAACACAAAAGTTTTTTTGTGTTCTGTTGACATTCTTTATCAATTTTTATTTTTTGTCCCTTTGAATGTGTCCTTTTTTCTTCTTCTTCCTGACCACTACTATGTGTTTCTCTGGCAAGATTTTTTGGAAATGCTTTGCAATTTCCTGCTTTCTAGCATTAGGCAAGAGGGATTGACCCCAAGTCACCCAATTGGCTTTGTGTTCAATTTAGGACTAAAACTCAGAGTCTCCTTGGTTATTAACCTGGTTGGTATCAATTATTTGCCTGTGTGTGTGACAGCTTCGGTAGTTGGGTCATGTGAGGCATTCTTGTATTCTCACCTATAGGCACAAATAATCTAATACAGGTAGTCCTCACTTACTGACTGCCTTGTTTGACAACTGTTCAAAGTTACTATATAAAAACCAGCTTTGCGACCAGTCCTTGCATTTACAACTGTTATGGCATCCTACAATCACATGGCCACTTCCATAACCGGCATTCAACAGAGTTAATGGAGAACATGTGGTTACATGGAAACACATTCCTTGTGTTTCACTTAATGACTGAGGAGGAGGTGATGTCATAATCCTGTCTCAGTCATGTGATTCTTTGCTTAGTGACCACAAAGCTTGACAACTGAGTTGCTGGTTCCAATTAGGGTTACTAACCAAGGAGTTCCTTTAAATGATCCCTTTAACTAGATATACCAGAGCAGAGGTTCCCAAACTTGGCAACTTTAAGACTTGTGGACTTCAACTCCCAGAATTCTCCAGCCAGCAGAGTTGAAGTCCACAAGTCTTAAAGTTGCCAAGTTTGGGAACCTCTGTACTAGAGATTAAATTTGGGACAAGCCAACTGTTCCCATCATCATTGCAATTGATTGATCATCTCTCCCTAAATCCATGTGAACCACACCATCTTTATGCCTGCTAGATTTAACTTCAAAAAATAATTAAAAATTCAGATAAGTAATTATGCTATTAGTTTCCTTGGATGTTTTCCATACTATGTTAGGCAGGTAGTTGTCAGGGATGCTTTCACTAGAAAACATTCAGCTTATCCCTTTTTAAAAAAAATAATAATGCTCAGGTATAACAGAGAGCAAGCTGGCACAGATAGAAAATTAACCTGTTGGTTTTCTGGCAAAGTAGTTAGAAGAGCTGTGGCTTTTCATAAGATGCCACATGTGCTGATTTTCTTAGATTTCAAGAATATACGTGAGAAAAATAAACAAACATACCTTTGTCAGTCATGATGAAACAGTGAAGGTGGTAGAAATTAGTTTGAAATTAGTTCCCTCCACACTCCAGGGAAAGGATACTGTAAAATCTCCATTCCCTCCCCACTCCAGGGAAAGGATACTGTAAAATCTCCATTCCCTCCACACTGCATTGGAAGGATACTATAAAATCTCCATTCCCTCCCCACTCCAGGGGAATTATACTGCAAAATCCCAACTTCCTTCCAATCAGCTGGGACTCCGGAAGCAGAGAATAGATGTGGGCGAGGCCAGTCAGAGGTGGTATTTACCAGTTCTACGAACTACTGAAAATTTTGACTACTGGTTCTCCAGAACTGGTCAAAACCTGCTGAATACCACTTCTGGTTGGCTTGTGGCATAGAGCAATATGTATATCTGATTGAATGTTAAATTATCTAGGGTTACCATGATGGTTTATACATCTGCATGTCCCAAATATGTGACTTAATAGAGTATCAACAGCAAACCTGGTGAGTTCTGTTTGTAATGAATTATGTTTTGTTACTTCGTCTTCCAGCAGTCTAATATACCTGTCTATTTTTAACATACTTTCTGTCACCTTCTATTTCCTTTTGCTACAGAACAAATTAATACAGATAAGGATGGCCACAATCTCTCTCCTCACCCAATTTTACAGAAAATTCAGTGTATTGAGTGTAGTCAGAATCCGTTCTTTGCAGTCATGTTTAGATTAAAATTAAACCTTATGCTCCCTGTAGTTGAAATAGGACATGTTTTCCTAAATCTGTTCAATTGAGTGGGTTTTTTTTTGCCCTGGCACATGCAGAATTATGTATAACAATATTGCACATTTCGGCAGTTTTGGGTTGAATATATTTTTCTGTTGTAACATGACATTGAATTGATTCCATGGGAAGAGGGATAAAATTCATTAAGTATTCTGTATTTTCTTTGATATTATGTAACTATAGATAGCATCAGAATCTCTGGCTAGTGATCAGTTTAAGTTGAAGTAAATGCTATCAACATAAACAGTGTTCATTTTCAGAAAAATATATTTAGCACTGCTATATATGAGTATACCCTGCGTTATCTTAGCAGATCACCTGTTATTCATTTGATTATCAACTATTTGATATCGTAAATTGATCACCATAATATTACATTAAAACGCAATTAAAAATAGAACTGAAAATGAAATGCCCCTGTTTGTTAGTGGGTCAGAACTAATTGGAATGAAAGCAAATATAAAGTAAACAAATTGACATTATGTGACATTCTGTACTCAGCAAACATTTGTGAATTCTTTTTTTAACTTGTTTAGAATTAGCACCATTTTATTCAGTTTTATTCTCTCTTTTTAAAAGAAATAGTAACAAATCTTACTTTATGAGTTTTAGGTTAAATTTTGTCCTTGAAACGCTTGAACATGTCTACTAGACCAGGGGTCTCCAACCTTTGCAACTTTAAGTCTGAAGGACTTCTGGGCTGAAGTCCTTCAGACTTAAAGTTGCAAAGGTTGGGGACCCCTGTACTAGACAATGCCTGATTTTGTTTCTTTCTGCTTAATACCTAGGCATATTTACTTAATTAAGAAATTTGTTTTTTTTAATATGAAAGGAAGATGTATGATCTCAAAATCAAGTATTTTGTAAATAGAAAAATATCAAAGAACTAAATTTACAATCTAGGTTGTTAACTAATAGACATTGTCTATTCCCTCTTTTAATGTCCTCATTTATATTCCAGTTTTTATTCCTTTTTATCTCTGTTCTTAAAACTGGATCAACTAATTGGCGCTAGTGGCAGCTTGGTGGTGACTGTGTTTCAAGTTCATGCTCATGTCAAGATTTGATTAAGCAGCTTTGGTCAATGAAAAATAGTGACGATGTCCTTTGTATCCCAATCTATGACTGAAATATACAAGATCTTGAAAATGTGCCTGACATCTAATTAGGAAGTTAACATAGCAGAATTTCCAATTATCATTGAATAAACACTCAGAACAATATGGCCACATTGTAGCTTTTAAAATATATATTTTTTAATTATAGATACGCCTTAAAATATGTAAAACGATTTTGTTTATCAAGCTTCATTAGCATAGCTGGTAATTTTTCTAAAGCAATATAAACGATTTATCAAAAGTGTGTGTAGTTCTGTAGACACACTCTTCCGTTTCCTGAGGGAAACGAACAAAGTTTAGATGAGATTGTGTTAAATAGTAAAAAGTGATTCATGAGTAGAACATTAGACAATTTACAATTGATTATGTGGTTGTTTTTGTTTCTAATTCTAGCAAGTAAAAATAAAATCAGCTTCCCAATTCGAATTAAGTTGCTGTAATAATGTTGGAAAGCGATTTTGTGTGTGTGTGTGACAGATCTTTGAAATGTTGAGGTTTTGGCATGACAGGTTCACAAAGGGAGAACTAGTCCTTTAGCTTAGGAGTTTAATGCAGAAGATAAGCAGGCTGATCCTGAGGGCGGGGTGAAACATATCATCAGTTTGGAATTGCTGCACACCCACAAGACTTCTACAATCAGTCCCCCCCCCCCATTGAAGTCTGTTTACCCTTATCTAGCATGAATTTGGCTTGAACATTAGACCAAATAGGTAGCATGTAATAAACTTTTAGTGCTTTGAACTCAACGTCTGTTCCTGGTTACTTGTGCATGACATTTACACTCAATGCCAACACTTTAACTTGTGCCTGATAAGCTACTGTAGTAGCTTATCTACTACAGAAGTTCTACTGTGACAGAAATACTGTAGTTCTGTTAAGTCAACATATTGTCCCTGCAATTTACATAGGCGAACTGCATAGCTGCCACATATTACAGCAGTTCAACATTTGAACTCTTTTTCAAAGATAAGGCATGTAGGGCACATGGCAGTAAGCAAGACGTGATGTGGCCAAAATTGCAGGATTTCTTTACAGTATTTACTGTATTATATATTTTCTTTAATTTAGGCTGACTGACTCCAGCTGACTTTGGGTAGCTCAGGATACTTTCAGTGAAGAGTGATCTATTATTTTGTGCCAAGTGGTAGACAATTAGCTCACATCAGTCACCACTCAAAAATGAGAAATTGTAAGGTATTTTACGGAGTTATCTGACACAGCCTAATGCATTCCTCCTTAACAAATTTAGCCAGATCTACCTCCTCCTTATCCTTGTTAATCAGTAGGTGATAGATTAAAAAAAAGAGTCTGCCCAGACTGTACTTTGAAGTTACAGCCCTTGACTCTGCTTCAGTTTGTAGAAAATTTCAAACTGGTTATCATGCACTACTTGCATGATGCTGCTCTTGATCCCTCACCAGGTGGCTGCCTTTGATTCATGAAGTATATATGATTTATGGGTAACAAATCTCTCATTCTCTAAGAATATGTAGCAGACTTGGGTAGACCAGTTATGCCTGTGGCCTAGAATCAAGATTAGGCATTTGTATGTGTCTTGCATTACCCAGCTTCTTTTTCTGCTCGAGGGATTAACAACAAAGTAGGAAAGAAGATGGCTTGAAAAGTGCATACAAATATTACACAAGGAGATCCGTGGTGGGATTCGACATTTTTTGCTACCGGTTCTGTGGCTGTGGCTTGGTGGGTGTGGCATGGCTTGGTGGGCTCAGCTTGATCTCGATCAGCTGGGACTCAGGAGGCAGAGAAAAATGGGGGACGGGGCCAATCAGAGGTGGTATTTATTGGTTCTCTGAACTACTCAAAATTTCCACTACTGGTTCTCCAGAACTGGTCAGAACCTGCGGAATACCACCTCTGAATGAGATTGACTACTATAAAAGAATCCCCCCACCCCCTCTATGCATATAAGTTAAGTCAGGGGTCTGGAGTTGAAGTCCACCAGTCTTCAAAGAGCCAACTTTGCAGACCCCTGAGTTAAGCATTTGCATGTTTTGGTAACCGAGTTACTCACTTGGGAATAATAAGCCATGTAGGATATCAATACTCTAGTTATGTCAGATTTTGCATTGATTGTAAAGATAGGGTAACTGCCTTTATCACTTCATAGAGCTGAAGATGAAATGATAAATTGAATTGCAAAATCTTTTTTTTTTAATAATACTTTTGCTGAACCAGATAAGGCAACATCATTAATCTTGTTTGATATTTGAAGCTTCATTTTTATTTATTTAAAATAATTTTACATACATTTATTAAACCTTCTATTTTATAAAGAAATATTGCATATCTATCGCTTCTTTTTCACCTCTAAGAAATTCTGTACTGAAATAAAACATTATTGAGCTTTTGAGAACTTCGCCTGATGTAGCACATTGATGTTCCTTCCTTAAGAGGTGCATTCTTTTGGTTGCTGTTAAAGGAAGATGTGGAATGGTATGAAAGGGTTTATTTTAAATGGTGCACTAAAGAAGCTAGTATCCTACATCAAGAACATCCTAGAAAAACAATAAAATAGGAATAGTATATTTCCATACTACATTGGAGATGACTGGATCACCTGTCTTCTTCCTAAAGCAAGGATTGGTAAAAATAAACTAAAATTAATTGGTTTTTTTTTAAAATTAAAATGCGGAAACTGAACTTTTTAGGGACAGAGTCTATTTCTTTGATGTGCATGAAGTAGTGTTGTAAGTCAGGTTGAGTACCAAGAAAGAAAAACTTTGTATTTGATGGAGCCAAAAGTCACTGCAAACACCAAAGTCATATTAGATAAAGCCAGGGCAATTCATATATACACTTAGAATTAGAATTAGAATTAGAATATTTATTTGTATAACCGCGTCCTCTCCCCTAGGGGACTCGGAGCGGTGTACAGGGAGAAATAAAACAGCATAAAATATATACATGAACACAATAAATACAATAAAAACCACTTAATGGTTTTTGTGTGCTATCTTCAACCTATTTAAAATATTATTGGTATGAGATATGTTATTAGCTTACTTTTCCAAATAAGTAATTTTAGAGATCTTCAAAATTATTGATTATTTCAACGGCACTGATGCATTAATTAAAACCTTTTAAGTAGATGAACATTGCTAATTTAAGCAAAGGTTGTTCTGCTTAATCATTCAATTTTTTTTAAAAGAATGCTGCTACTTTTCCCTAAAGTAAGATATTATTCCCCTGAAATTTCCTCTCTCCAAGTTATCTCCCAGATAATATACAAATTTCTGGACCGTATATATAACAGGTATGTGAGTTTTTTGGTTGCTTTTTATTTAGAGGCATCATATATTTTAGCTATGTTGCATTAAGAAGGCAGCAAACATCCTATATAACCTTTTACAAGAGGCACTAACTGCTATGCAAAAATATACCTTGGGTCATATTGGACATTCAAATTTATATCTATTTATAGTATGTTGAAAAAGGAATGCCCAGAGAGTGTTTATTCTGGTCAACAGGGAAATAAGAGGCAACAGTTTCCTTCCTTCCTTCCTTCCTTCCTTCCTTCCTTCCTTCCTTCCTTCCTTCCTTCCTTCCTTCCTTCCTTCCTTCCTTCCTTCTCTTCCATGTGGAGGACCTCACACCCGTTTTATTTTCTATTGTAAAGATTAGAAGTGAGCATTTGAGAGTTGCTCATTTGGTTTGAAGCCTCCTTCAAAATCAAATCCAGAAATTTGTCTTACTCATTTCTGTATCATGTACATGTTTATGCTACATTCCCCTACAGCGAGGGCACAGAGGGAGGAAGAATGAATATTGATGAATCAATGAGCTCTTGGAATTTTATAAGTGATTTGTGCAGCTTCTTATATTCAACATGAGACTCTCAATTGGGATTCGGTTGAGTTGCAGTTTGTGCTTTTCAATCAGGTAGACTTTCTGTTCTTTTCCTTTAGCGTTATAATCTAATCTGCTTCTTAAAAGAGGAGGAAGGCCTCTGTCAACTTCAGCTACGTTCCGATAAGACTGTTTTCATCCTGTCTTTAACAATTTTGTAAAATCTAAGGAATGCAATACATGTGTGATAACTACTCTCTGTATATATTAGTGAAGCAATAGAGAAAACATGTGATTGATTTCCTAAAACTTACTTAATAGTTTAGGATTGAGAGAGTTTTAGATCAGCCCTGTGGAGCTGGCATTTCAGCCTAAAAATGTGGTCTGAAGTTATTTACCCAAAGAACCACTAAGTTGTTGTTTTAATGTGCAGATTTCACACCTGACACGTGCAAGTTACTTTTAATACTAAGAATTTTAACACTTTTTAAAAAAATGCCTAGGTATTCTTAACCTTTTTGAGTTTGCTGATTTGCCATTTGAGAATTATCCCTTGACCTCTGTTACTACATATTACCAACATTAAAGTATTTCAGATTAAGGAATAATTATTTTTTTTCATATTCATGTAAAGAAAATAAGTTTGTCGTCAAAAATCGTAATATAGACCTTAGCCTCAGTTTTGTTACTTTAGAAAATAATGATACATTTTTTCTGCTTCCTCTTGTAATGAATGGAATATAGGTACATATATACAATGTGTATGTACACAGCTATATAAAAGTTGTTTTATTTTATTGTCCTCTTGTTTGGTTAATAAACAAAAATTTAAAAGGATGTATATAACATTATCATGATTCAACTTAAGTGTCTGCAGTTATAAGTGCACTTCATTTCAGATAATTAAGTTATTTAGTCATTTGCATATTAGCAACATCCTTACACATTCCACTTTTACGGGGGACGTTGTAATCCCATCCACAGATCCATTGTAGCTGAATACTTCAAGCGGAATACTAACAATTTGAAAGGCCTTACTTAATATTAAAAGGCATTTTTATTGTAGCCATTTTCAAAATATTTTTTCTGGTACTCATAAATCTAAGATTAAAGAACAACTGTTGTGACTATGCAGGTGTGATCCTTGTTTACCTTCTTGTTCTTGTTGTGCCATATCTGTCATCGGACGCTGGCAATCATGTTGGCAATCCTATTTTTATCAACAATGAAAAAGTGCTGCTGAGTTTTGTCCAAACCAGTCCCTTAGATGTTCTTCTTCTGCCTGGACCTCATTTGCTTCAATCTTTCCCTGGAGGTTTAAGTGAAGTATGCCATATTTTTCTGAGTGTCGCCACACATGTCTGAATTATTCTAATTTTTGTTTTTCACTTTTGTTTCGTTTTGTTACCTTAGGATTGCTTAATTCTTATGGCAGAGTTGCTATTCCATGAAGCATGAAACCTCACATCGAAGTTATTGGTTAGGTTACTGTGTTGCAAACTGCATTTTGTGATAGAGCAGTTGTTTTAAATACTACACCGTCATTCAAATTGATTGTTAAAGTGCTAGGTGGCAACATCCAGTGGCTTCTATCCTTCTGTGAAAGGAGAAAGCCTTAGGATGCAGCCCTTTTGTTCTTTGGACAGCAGTTCTCCAGCTGTGGAATTGATAGAAAAATGATTAGGTAATATGAAATTTTCAGTCCATTAATCTTTATTCACCTGACTGTCAAGATCTGGGTAGGTTGGATTTTCTTTGGTAGTAGAAACATCACTGCAGGTGATATTTGTGGTAATGTTTTTGTGGTTGAACACACCCTATAGTTCAGATGGACACATCCAGTGTTTCTGGTTTCGTAAAGGTAGTCATTGACTTACAATAGTTCATTTATTGACTGAAGTTACAATGGCACTGAAAAAAGTGACTTAGGACTGTCTTTCATACTTAGGATTATTGCAGGATTCTCATGGCCATGTGATGAAAACTCAGAAGCTAGGCAACTGGTTCATGTATGTTTGCAGTGTCGCGGGGTCATGCGCTTGTCAGAGGGCCTTTGTTGGCCCTCTGACAAGCAATGGGGAAGATTCACTTAAGGATTGTGTTACCAACTTAACAATTGTAGTGTTTCACTTTACAACTGTGACAACAAAGTCGTAAAATGGGGCACGCTCCCCTAACAACAATTTTGGGGCTCAATTGTGATTGTAAGTCAAGAACTACCTGTGTGTTTTGCCTGAGCCTCAAGGGGTGGCCCCCTGCCAGTTTGAATTCACTTAGTTTATTATTTATTGTTACCTTTGTCTCTTTTTTTGCCATGACATTTCTCTCTCTCCCCTTTGATTAATATTTCTGTTTTTTTAATTCATTCTTGACAATCACAATAATGCTACTCTGTTTCCCCAAAAATAAGACCTCCCTGGATAATAAGCCCAATCGGGCTTTTGAGTGCATGCGCTAAAATAAGCCCTCCCCCCGAAAATAAGCTCTCCGCGAAAATATTGCAACACAGCAGCAGCTATGAAGTGACCATGCTCACACCTCAAAAATAATAAAACCTCCCTGAAAATAAGGCCAAGCGCTTATTTTGGGAGTCAAAAGAACAGGGAAACATGGTACTCTTCTCCTGTCTTCTTGAATCTTAGCGCTAGAGCAGGGGTCTCCAACCTTTGCAACTTTAAGTCTGAAGGACTTCAGCTCCCCAAGCTGGCTGGAGAAGTCTGGGAGCTGAAGTCCTTCAGACTTAAAGTTGCAAAGGTTGGAGACCCCTGCGCTAGAGTATCCATAAACTGATGTTTCTGTTTCAAGGAACACGATAACTATCTACATAAAAGTCCCTGATAGCTTTTACTGAGTGATACGATAGTCTGGATCTGGGGTGCACAAGTTGAGTTCTATAACTTTGTATTGTTACTTTCCCTTCCTGCCTTGTCATTGTTGACAACTCCTCCTTTCTCACAAATTAAGTGTATCACATCTACACTGCAAAATCCAGATGACTTTCTGTTGCCATGTGTTTAGTATATGGGCTTTGCAGTCAAGATATAGTCCAGGGGTGGGCAAACTTTGCAACTTTAACTCTGAAGGACTTCAGCTCTCAGACTTCTTCAACCAGCTTTGCTGGCTGGAGAATTCTGGGAGGTGAAGTCCTTCAGACTTAAAGTTGCAAAGTTTGCCCACCCCTGATATAGTAGCTCTATTATTGTGTGATTTTGCAAAACTCAATTTTTCATAAGCACCACAGAACTGCTGTGAAGTTAATTTCTTGAAATTTGGTGCAGAAAAGATGACTTATTTTATAGATTTGAAATCAAGAGAGTTGAATTGTTTTGAATTTAATTTTACAATTTTAATGGAAGAAGGTTTAAAAAAATAAATAAATCTTATCCTGGACCACATGGTCCTCACCACTATTGAAAGTAAAAGTGACCATCAATTGAAATAGATATTTGCTCATATAATGTTGTTTGGAAAGAATATTTGACATTTTGGCAACGGATTGATGGACAAAAGGCATAGTTTTGTGGCAAGAAAGATGTGGATATCTTGTCGTTTGAGGTTCCTGACTTAAAAGGCTTCCTAAATTAGCAGATATATGCTCAACATTTGAAAACCGGCAATCATTTATTAGATTCATTGGAGTTATATCCTTCCTTTCCTTTAATTATATTTGAATTACATCACTTTGAATTTCTCATGAGAATATATTGGAGCAACTTCACTCTAATTTTATTACCTTTTTTTTCAAACTCCGAAGTGAAAAACAAAGATAATCATAACTAGAACATTTTATTGGGTTATTATTCAAAGATTTTTCTTTGCTTCAAAGGACATTAATAAGTTTCTCCCATGGTTCAGAAAACCCTGTGTATTTAGAAGGCTTTTTTTGCTTGGCAATGCCCCTTTCCATTTCTTGCGCAAATTGCATCACAAGCTTTTAAAGAAGTGTTTTTAACAGGAAATGGAGATTTTGCTCTTAAATGTTAAATGTCTATAAAGTACACTCACTCAAATAGTGTTTACAATATATTCTTTGCTGCAATGTTTGCTAGGAAATTTAACATTATATGAAAACACAGTGTAGTACAGTGGTGTCCAAACTTTTTTCAAAGAGGGCCAGATTGGATGAAGTGAATATGGTGGAGGGCCAAACATTTTTCGGAACATTCTTTGAACCATTACAATTAAATGCAAATAAATTATTTTATGCCAAGTTAATTGCAAATGACATACTTTTCATTTCATAACATTAAGATCAACTGACAGTTGAGTTTTCACAATGTATTGAAAATAAATTTAAAAAAACCTTACCTACCTCTTTCTCTCTTTCTCTTTCTTCCTCTCTCTCTCTCCATTTCTCTCGCTTTCTCTCTTTCTCTCTCTCTCTTTTTCTCTTTGTTTCTGTCTCCCTTTCTCTCTCACTCTCTCTCTTTCTCTCTCTTTCTTCCTCTCTCCATTTCTCTCTCTTTCTCTTTCTTTCTCTCTCTCTCTTTCTTTCTGTCTCTCTTTCTTTCTCTCTCTCTCTCGCTCTTTCTTTCCCTTTCTCTCTCTCTCTCTTTCTTTCTCTCTCTCTTTTTCTCTTTCTTTCTGTCTCTCTTTCTGTTTCTTTCTTTCTCTCTCTCTTTCTCTTTCTTTCTTTCTTTCTTTCTTTCTCTCTTTCTCTTTCTCTTTCTCTCTTTCTCTCTGTCACTCTGTGTGTGTGTCTGTCTGTCTGTCTGTCACTCACTTAATCAGTCTCTATCTATCTGTCTCTCCCTCCCTCCCTCTCTGTCTCTCCCTGTCTCTGTGTGTGTCACTCTCTCTGATTCTCTCCCTCCCTCCCTTTCTCTGTATGTCTGTCTCTCCCTCTTTCCCCGTCTGTCTCCGATTCAATCCGATTCCGATTCATTCTCTATCTGTGTCTCTCTCCGTCTCTCTCCCTCCCTCTCTTTCTCTCTGTCTCTGTCTGTCTCTCTGTCTTTCCCTCCCTCCCCTTCTGTCTCTCTCTGTGTCTGTCAGTCACTCCCTCGCCACTCGCAGCGGGCGAGGGAGCAGGCGGGGTGAGCACCCAAGGCTACCGTCATCTTAAGCACCACCGAGGCTGTCGCCCGGCAGGGGCGTCAGGCAGGGAAGCCGGTCGCGGCTCCATCGCGGCTCCCTCCGGCAGGCACCACAGCTTATGTTCTGAGGCCCGCGTCCGTCTTCCCTGCCTGACGCCCCTGCTGGGCGACCTTGTGTGGCGGGAGCTGCACGTTCTGGGGCTGCGTGGCTGGGAGGGAGGTGAACGCGCCAAGCGGATGTTCTGGGGCCGCGCATTCACCTCCCTCCCAGCTTCGCAGCCCCAGAACGTGCAGCGATGGAGGCGCGACCGGCTTCCCTGCCTGACGCCCCTGCCGGGCGACAGCCTAGGTGGTGCTTAAGATGACGGTAGCCTTGGGTGCTCACCCCTCCTGCACCCTCGCCCGCTGCGGGAGGAGGCATCCGTAACCTCCGTCCACCTCCCTCCCAGCCACACAGCCCCAGAGACAGAGGGAGGAAGGGAGGGCCACATTTATACAGAGCAGGGAGGGCTGTTGGAGGGCCATATTAAACCGACCCCCGGGCCGCAAATGGCCCCCGGGCCGGACTTTGGACATGCCTGGTGTAGTAGCTTGATACCTGGCTGAAGTGACATTATTTTTGATCCTGAAGATTACATTTTATGGTATAATCTTCAGAATATATCAGGCTGGGTAACTTAAAATACACACCCAAGGAATTTAAATGTTGATCTACCCATTCTCCTGTGCGCTGCTTGGAGAGTCCAACGATGGGTTAATTCTGTCTCACTGCCCATTGGACTGAATTGAATCTTCTTAAACCACGCCTCTGCTGCTGATGGGCAGATTTTTCAAATCAGTTTCATGCCCAGGATATGTTCTGGGTTGGTTCCAGTGTAATTTTATTTTGGACTCTCCAAATATGCCTTTTTTTTAGGAATTTAGAAACTTTTTTCTTTAGGTTTTATTTGCAGGTTTTTTTCTGCAGGAAAAGAGTTCCTGTCTCTTTAAGAAGCCTCTCTCCAGCTGGCTGCCAGGGTCCTGGGTCTTTGCTCAGGCGCGCGTAGCTCGGCTCTTCTATTATGGGAGCCATGGGATCGGAGTGCCGATGCCCAGGCTCCTGGTCACTGTGCGAGCGCAGCGGTCAGTGGTGCAAGGACCCAACCGTCTGTGCTCCGCTTTCAGCTCCTCCGCGCCGCTCGAAGTCATCGGATGACTGGATCGGTCACTAAGCGAGCACAGCAGTCAGTGGTGTGAGGACCCAACCGTCTGTGCTCTGCCCTGCTCTTCCGGGCTGCCTGGAGTCGTTGGGCGGCTGGAGCGACTGACGGAGGCTTCCCTGGCTGTGGGGGCTTTTGGCTGCAGCTTTTGGAGCCTCCGGAGGCATTTTTTGGCGCCGTTTTTTAAACAGCGGCCATCTTTTTTTGCAATTTTTTCCCCGGAGGTTTTTTTCGTGCCTTTTTTTGGCTGCTGCAGCCAATCCCTGCTACAGCCACCCTCCGGGACAGGGGACGTCAGCAATCCTTTTCCAAACGTCCTTACCGTGGTGGATCAGGCTCCAGACCTTTCCGCCGTTATAAATGACTCCAGGCAGACAGCTCCCATCGGAGGTCGCCTGCAACTGTTTCAGGACAGGTGGGAGCAGACCACGTCAGATCAGTGGGTCCTTCAAACGATCCGCCTGGGTCTGACTCTAGACTTCCTATCCCTCCCTCCCCGCCACTTCATTCGCTGTCCCACTCCTTCCTCCTCTGCCAAAAGGTCCCTGATGGAGCAGGAAATTCAGCACCTAAGGGAAATTCAGGCCATAGAACCAGTCCCTGCAGGTCAAGAAGGGTCAGGTTTTTACTCCATCCTGTTCCTGGTTCCCAAGAGCTCGGAGGGGAATCCTCGACCTAAAGAAGCTGAATTTTCATCTGGCGTACAAACACTTCAAGATGCAGTCCCTCCACTCCATCTTAGGGAGCATCAGGCCAGGAGATCTTTTAACGTCCATAGATCTCCGGGAGGCTTACCTCCACATTCCTATTCGGACAGCTCATCACAGGTATCTCCGGTTCTATTACGGGGGGCAACACTATCAGTACAGGGCACTTCCCTTTGGCCTGTCCTCAGCCCCCAGAACATTCACGAAGGTACTGGCAGCAGTGGTAGCGTCCCTGAGGTCACGCCCCATCTAGGCATACCTAGACGACATTCTCCTCCAGTCCTCCTCATACCGACAAGCTGTCAGAGACCTTCGCCTGACAATGAGAACCCTCCAATACCACGGGTTCTCCATCAACATGGAGAAGAGTCACCTGGTGCCCACCTCCAGGCTGATCCACCTGGGAGCCCTCATAGAAACTCAGACCTGCCAGGTTTTTCTGTCACCGGACCGTGCTTCCAGTCTGATCCAGCTGGTGCAGCAAGTTCAACATTCCAGGACGGCTCCCATTGTCCAGCTGTCCCAACTTCTCGGCAAGATGATTTCCTGCCTCTCAATCGTGCCATGGGCAAGGCTGCACTCCAGACAGCTACAGTGGTACCTGCTGCCTTACCAACGTGCCAAAGAGAGCAACTCTCCAGTCCAGGTTCCAGTGCCGAACGAAGTACAGAGGTCTCTCAGGTGGTGGACCTCCTCAGCTCTGACACTGGGGTGTCTGTTTCGTGAGCCGGATCACGTGGTGGTAACCACGGATGCCAGCCTCTTCGGCTGGGGAGCACATCTCGACGATCAGGTCGCTCAGGGCAGGTGGTCACCCAACAATCTCAAGCACAGCATCAATTGGCTGGAGTTGAAAGCGGTCAGATTAGCCCTACGTCAATTCATCCAGTCGATCCAGGGTGCCCATGTCCTCCTGCTAATGGACAACGTTGCCACCAAGGCCCATGTCAATCGGCAGGGGCACACCCGGTCCAAGTCGTTGATGGCGGAGGCGAGGCGACTGGGTCTTTGGACTGAGAAACATCTGCTATCGATCAGAGCGGAGCACATCTCCGGGGAGAGCAATGTCCAGGCTGACTGGCTGAGCAGGACCACGATCGACAACTCAGAGTGGCGCCTACATCCGGACCTCTTTCACCAGATCACGCAGAGGTTTGGTCAACCAGCAGTCGACCTGTTCGCCACCCCGGAGGATGCGCACCTTCCGTGTTTCTTCACCAGATTCCGATGTCCCGAAGCGGAGGACACAAACGCCCTTCTCTGCCATTGGCCACCCGGCCTTCTGTATGCGTTTCCGCCTCTACCACTCCTTCTAGCCGTAATACGCAAGATACTTACGGAACGGGCAGAGGTGATCCTGGTGGCCCCCCATTGGCCCCAGAGGTCATGGTTCGCAGACCTCGTGAGTCTCTCCATCTCCAGGCTTTGGAGGATCCCTCCAGAGGAGGTCTCTCTCAACCAGGGGTCTCTCTCCCATCCCGAGCCCCAGTGGATGCACTTGACCGTGTGGCACTTGAGAGGGACCTCCTAGAGAGAGACAGCCTGTCAGCCGGGGTCATTCGTACCATCCAGGCATCTCGTCGACTTTCCACCACCAGGATTTACAATGCCACGTTGCAGGCATTCGCCAAGTGGTGTATTCCTCAGCAGATTGATCCGGTCACCGCTTCCATACCTGAGGTGTTGGACTTTCTACAGGCAGGTCTGGTCCAGGGCCTGGCAGCTAACACGCTTCGGCGTCAGGTCGCAGCGCTCTCCACGGTTCTAAACTCGGATCCCTACCCTTCCCTGGCTTGCCACCCCAGGGTTCGTAGCTTTCTCAAGGGTGTTGCCAACCTCAGACCCCCCACCATACACATATTTCCTTTCTGGGATCTCCATATGGTGCTCTCGGCCTCTTCTGGTCCTCCCTTCGAGCCACTGCAGACCTGTGACCTCAGGAGATTGTCCTTCAAGACGGCCTTCTTGACAGCCATCACTTCTGCACGCAGAATATCGGAGTTGGCTGCTCTCTCTGTGAGGGAGGATCTGTGTATCATGCATCCAGACAGAGTGGTGCTGCGCCTGGATCCGACGTTCCTCCCGAAGGTCAACTCCTGTTTCCACAGCAGCCAAGAGATCGTCCTGCCGAACTTTTGTCCGCGCCCTGTTCACCCCAATGAACACAGGTGGCACAAGCTCGACGTGCGGAGGGCCATCCGGTACTATATCAAACGTACAGCCTCCTTCAGAAGATCCGAATCTCTGTTCGTCTCGTTCCAGCCAGGCACCATGGGTCGTAAGGTCACCTCGGCGATCATTGGCAGGTGGCTGCGGGCGTGCATTTCCTCGGCCTATGAGCTCCAGTCCAAGCAGATGCCACGCAACATCACAGCACACTCCACCAGGAGCGCAGCATCCACAGCGGCCTGGGCAGCCCAGGTGCCCATAGAAGAGATTTGCCGTGCTACCACATGGGCTTCCCCTTCACAGTTCATACGCAACTACAAGCTGGACAAATTTGCATCGGCTGATGCGGCTTTCGGCAGGCGGGTGTTGCAGAGTATCTAAACCGCCTCGGAGCCCACTGCTGGATCCGTTGCCCGCCCTAATAATGCTTAGCTTGGGTATATCCCATCGTTGGACTCTCCAAGCAGCACACAGGAGAAGTATCGTTGGCTTACCTGAACAATCTTCTCTGGGCGCTGCGGGAGAGTCCAACCCCGCCCTAACTTCAACGGATTATTTGTTTAATTTGCCTTGGCTATGACTTGAACATTGACTTTCTACTATGACAATTGTGCTTTGACTCTACTACCACAGTGTACCTTACAGGCATGTGAAGGAACCAACCGAACAGTCTATGTCCACGTCTTCTTGAAAAATCTGCCCATCAGCAGCAGAGGCGTGGTTTAAGAAGATTCAATTCAGTCCAATGGGCAGTGAGACAGAATTAACCCATCATTGGACTCTCCCGCAGCACCCAGAGAAGATCGTTCAGGTAAGCCAACGATACATTTCAGGATCAAGCTTGCATGTAATGGTTGAATGGATTTGATGTTGTTAGAATTCACCCTCACTGGATTTCAGAAAAGTAGCTACATTAAGACTCAGGTTTCCTACACTATTAAATAGTTCCAGATGTAAATTGTTGGTAAAACACAATGTAAGGAAATGTGATGTTGTTCTGCTTCATATCAAAGCAATGTAATCCATCCAGTTTTCTTTGGATCTGTTCAAATTTGAGGAGATACCTTGATTGTGGATTAGTTAGCAGCTCCATTTGAAAGTACTAAAAAAAAAACCTATTAAAAATAATGACCCAACAAATGGTATCCTGTTTCCCCGAAAATAAGCCCTCCCTGGATAATAAGCCCAATTGGGCTTTTGAGCTCATGCGCTAAAATATGCTCCCCCCCCAAAAATAAGCCCAGCCTGAAAATAAGCCCTCCCTGAAAATAAGCCCTCCCTGAAAATAAGCCCTCCCTGAAAATAAGCCCTCCCTGAAAATATTGCAACACAGCAGCAGCCATGAGGTGACCACATTGCTGCCTCCTGCACCTCAAAAATAATAAGACCTCCCTGAAAATAAGGCCAAGAGCTTATTTCAGAGGTCCAAAGAAAATACCACCCTGTCTTATTTTCAGGGAAACCCGGTAATTAAACATTCATGTGTAAAAGTAACCAACAGAGATATTTCAGCTCTGTTGTGATGGTTGTATAGCTAATCCTTGACTTAAAACAGTTCCTTACAACAGTTCCTTACAACAGTTCCTTACAACAGTTCCTTACAACAGTTCCTTACAACAGTTACAACAGTACTGAAAAAAGTGACTTATGACCATTTTCACACTTACGACTGTTGCAGCATCTCCATGGTTAGACGATCAAAATTCAGACGATCAAAATTTGAATGCTTGGCAACTGGTTTTTTATTTATGACAGTTGCCGTGTCCCAGGGCCATTTAAACTTCTGACGAGCAAAGTCAATGGGGAAGTCAGATTAATTTAACAACTATGTTACTACCTGAACATCTACAGTGATTGATTTAACAAATGTAGCAAGGAAGGTTGTAAAATGAGGCAAAATTCACTTAACAAATGTCTTACTTAGTAACAGAAATTTTGTACTCATTTGTGGTCACAAGTCGGGGACTACCTGCATTGTCATTGAGTAAAGTTTATGTCACTGAGTTGACTTTCTGATACTCAGAAAAAATTCAACAAATGTACTATTATGTTAATGCATAATATCTTAATATGACTTGTTTCATTTCAAAAATATTGAAATTTTCCTCTACAAGGCATAAGAATGAATGAGAACCAGAATTAGAAAATCCATGACCTGTTGAGTATGTTTAAAAAAAATAAGGGCAACCTGGTCTATCCAAATATGTGATGGAGCATACTGCTTTCGCTTTCGCCTTTCAGCCCCAATCCAGTAACCTTTGCAGGCAGTCACTTGCGCGACAAAACTATTTTTTGTGTTACATTTATATTTACCAACAAAGAAATAAAGGGAGACTAATATAGATCTATTTAAAGCTATTTAGCTCTCACCAGCTAGCCATACTCTTCTGGAATTCGAACCTAGGTAGATGTATTAATTTCTGAGCTATGGGCTTTCCTCACTTTATTGGCTATACCAGGGGTCTGCAAAGTCGGCTCTTTTAAGACTGGTGGACTTCAACTCCCAGAATTCCCCAGCCAGCTACGCTGGCTGGGGAACTCTGGGAGTTGAAGTCCACCAGTCTTAAAAGAGCCGACTTTGCAGACCCCTGGGCTATACCAAGGGATAATAATCAGGGCAACCTACCCGTGACCTTTTGGTTCAGCCTTTCTGATATATTCACAAGCACAGAAGGACTTGCAGAAGTTATTTGGGATGGGAGACTCACCCGAGCCGCTTGTCATCTTCCATGCAAGTTTCCTATAGACATTCTCCCTGAAAGCTTCCCACGAAACTACAAACTGCCTCATTCCCGCCTTCAGCTGTGGTCATGTGATCTTCCATTGGCTTTCTCCCTGAAAGCTTTCCAGCCTTCCCCACTGACTTATGGGAAGAGAACATTGTAAATAAGGGTGATGTGACAGAGGCAACCCTGAAAATGGGAAGAACATTACAAAATTTCAGTAGTGTGTCCTGGCATTTTGTAGGTCAGCTCCTTTGATGTACCTTGGTTGAAAAGATACAATGATTTTTCTTTATGATGCGACCTTTTGCCCTTTTAAAATTTACAGACAGAGTTTGGTAGTATATGGATCTGTGGTGTATATGGATAGGGGTGTGATCAACGGTGGGATTCTCTTAGGTATACACTGGTTCGCAACTGTGAGTGTGCGCACCTTTCATGCATGCACTTTTCTTGCATGTGTGGCATGTACACGTGTGTGGCATTGAAAACAAGGCTAAATAGGATGTTTTGGAGCTGGGGTGGTGGGCGGGCCTACCTGCAGTTCAGTGCTACCGGTTGGTCCAAACCGGCTGAATACCACTTCTGGGTGCGATGACCCATCGGTTAAAGACACTGAGCTTGTCAGCTGAAGAGTCAGTGGGTTCAAGACACAAACTCCACACAACAGAGTGAGCTCCTATTACTTGTCCCAGCTCCTACCCAGTTAGAAGTTTGAAAGCATTCAAATGCAAGTAGATAAATAGGTACCAATTTGATAATAAGATGACAACTTTCTGAGAGCCTTTGGCATATAGCCATGCTGCCCACGTACCATGGAAAGTATGTTCAGACAACAGTGGCTCCCTTGGCCAAGAACCAGAGAAGAGCATCGTGCCTTAGAGTTAGACATGACTGACAGAGAAATTTTTATCTTTTAGATCTGCTATAGAATTTAGGGCGCATATCTTTCTTAGTTACAGCTAAATGAATCCAGAGAGAGGGAGAGAGGGAGAAATTGGACATATAATTTAATATTTCTTTTTACATTAAAATGTGATTAAAAAGTTTTTCTTTATAGGAACTTATTTCAATCATATATCTGTCTGTTTTGAAACTACGGTACAATTTCCTTCCATTTTTAGGTGAGAAGCCCGTCGTTTAAGCCCTAGAAAATAAAATGTCTGAACATCCTACCTGCTCTGAAGCCCTTTTTCTTGTAGAAATGTATAAGTAGCTTTGAACTTTTGAAAATTTGCTCATTCTGCTGTAAGGCTGAGCAAATATTTCATGATATGATAGCTGGTGATTTGTAATAAATGTGAAATGCCTAGTGCTTATATTCTTTTTTTAGGAATGGGCAGTTCAGAACTGAGTAATAACTCTTTCTCTGCTTGTCATGATTTCTTAAATTAGGACTGTGAAGCCAAAGAATGGTTCATATTCATAAATATGCCTGGTTACAAATATAGAATATTTTGATTTATTCAGTTGAAAATGCTGTTTCTTGCAAGTATCACCGTATAAGATATATCGGCCGAGGAGATGAAAAGATGGAGCTTCATTTGCAAATAATAATTAACATAAAAAGCAGCAGACAAAAGCACATCATTCCTGTAAATTATCAGAAGTTATTTGCAAGATTAAAACCGCTAACAGGAACTGTATGCTTCACTTATCTCTTGGGTTAACCTCTTTTTTTTGATGTAGGAATATAGAGAAGATGATGTGAACTAATCTTCCTTATCAAATAAGTTATGATCCAAAGTGAAATATCATTTATGTAAGAACAAGAAGCTAAAGAAATATATTTGGTCTCATATGTGGTCGGTTAATTTACTCAAATTAATATTATCTTTAAATATTGAAAGGTTATGTACACTGATAATAGATTTAGATAGTCATTATGCTCTAATTGCTCCCTAATGCTTATTAGTGAAAGGCAGCATTGATATAACTCACTAAAAAAGAACACCATGTACTGTGGAGGGTTTTTTTTTTTTTAATTTTTCCTTTTACCTCAAGCACTTTTTAAATGCAATATTTCTCAACCTTGGCTCCTTTAAGACAGGGGTCCCCAACCTTTGCAACTTTAAGTCTGAAGGACTTCAGCTCCCAGACTTTTTTTTTTTAGTTATCTCTCTCTCCCCGAAGGGACTCGAGGCGTTGCACAGGGAATTAAAAATACGTATACAAACAACAAACATTATAATACAATTTAAAACGAATTAAACCTAGACCCTGCACTAAAATCCCAAACTAGCTAAAAGTAATGCCCCTAAAAATCCCTAATAAAATAGTTTGAAATATTCAGCTAGAGGTAAAGCTGGCTGGAGAATTCTGGGAGCTGAAGTCCTTCAGACTTAAAGTTGCAAAGGTTGGGGACCCCTGCTTTAAGACACGTGGACTTCAGCTCTCAGCATTTCCCAGCCAACATGCCTGGCTGGCTGGGGAATTCTGGGAGTTGAAGTCCACACATATTAAGGGTGTCATGGTTGAAAAATGCTGTTTTAATATAACAAGGAAGGTCCAACCCATTTCCAGTTTACACCATTGTGTGTTTTTTTAAAAAGAACAACAAGTTCACTGGATCCATGTTGCTAGAATTGAGGAAGATGTGTGGACTAAATTCTGTAGTTTGCAAGTGTTTTGTGGACTTAAAAAAAGGTTTTGAAATGGTGTTTGTGTCAGGTTCCTGACTCTGAAGTTGACCACTTGCTTACATGCATGCATGTGTGTGTTATTGTGGATTAAATCAGAAGAAGAACAAGTAAAAGAAACGATAGAATGGGGAAAGAGTTTGGGGCATACAACAGTGGTGGGTTCCGAGTAGTACAGCGGCCACCCTACCGGAATGGTGTTTTGGTGGGCCCACCCGCCTGCCTGTGTTCCTTCCCTCTATTTGAGGGAAATGGGCCACTTGCGCATTGTCAAGTGAAAAAAAATTAAAAAGTCAACCAGTTGGCAAGTGTTTCCTGCTTGGAAATTGTTAATGACAACTAAATCAGATTTATTTATCTCTTATCTCAGGGAGTGTCCAACCTGGCAAGTTTAACACTGATAGACATCAACTTTTATGGGAATTTTATGGGAATTTTAGCATAGGTTAAGTTTAATTTGGTTTTAGAACTGTTTGTACATTTTTTATTGTTTTTATTCTACCTGTGCACCGCCCCGAGTCCCCATGGGGAGAGGGAGCGGTTTATAAGTATTAAATTATTATTATTATTATTATTAACTCCCAGAATTCTGAAAATTGAAGTCCACAAGTCTAAAGTTGCCAAGGTTGGACATGTTGTTTCATAGCTACCTTTTCTGGAAGCTAATAATCACTGGACATTTATTTTGGAAAGCTATAGTAACTGTGATTTCTGGCTTATTGCCCTTGCTGTATATATGGGAAGAGTGAAGCTAAAGCAAAGAGGTGTTAGGACCAGTGGAGGGATTCGATTTTTTTTTACTACTGTTTCTGTGGCCGTGGCTTGGTGGGCGTGGTGTGGCTTGATGGGCATGGCAGGGGAAGGATACTATAAAATACCCATTCCCTCCCGATCAGCTGGGACTTGGGACACAGAGAATAGATGGGGGTGGGGCTAGTCAGAGGTGGTATTTACCGGTTCTCTGAACTACTCAAAATTTCCACTACCAGTTTTCCAAAACTGGTCAGAACCTGCTGAATACCATCTCTGGTTGGGGCTGATATTCTTCTGAAGCTTCGGCATAATCAGTTTACTCAGCTGGCATTAGCTCATCTGAACAAAATCCAAAGTAGAACTGGATAAAATATAGAAACTGTTAAAGGACAGCTTTTACCTTAGAAGTGTGGCTGGCTACAGTATTCCCCCATTTGAAAGCTTGAGAATGCAAAATCATTTTTTTTTCTGCACCAGCTCTCTGCAGTCAATCATTTGTCCTCCCAGTAAAAAAAAATCCCAGTAATACTGATGTCTTTCCTATAGCACGGATAATTAGATCATTAGCTAGTATCTTTAGGAGATATCAGTAGGAAATTGTAGTTCCAGATACTGATTCTCAGCATGTTGTGCGGTAGGAGTCCTATTTTTTTTAGGTTTGTTTCTGAGGCGTAATGCAGTTTGTTTGGGTTAATGAGTTGTGTGAATTCAACTACTGGGGATTTGCAGAATCCTGAGTTATGGCTTGAAGTTTACTTAACATGCTATGAGACCCTAATCTTAGGTATTTGAGCTCATTTATTGATGCATATTCTATGCTGTGTGTTGTCTTTCTTCTCATTATAAAGTAAAGGTTCCCCTCACACATATGTACTAGTCGTTCCTGACTCTAGGGGGCGGGGTTCATCTCTGTTTCAAAGCCGAAGAGCCAGCGCTGTCCGAAGACATCTCCGTGGTCATGTGGCCGGCATGATTAAAAGCCGAAGGAAGGAAGGTAAAAAGGTGGCTCCTATTTTTCTACTTGCATTTTTATGTGATTTTGAACTGCTATGTTGGCAGCAGCTGGTACATGTAACGGGAGTTCACTCCGTTGTGCGGTGCTAGGGATTCAAGCCGCCGAACTGCCAACCTTTCTGATCGTCAAGCTCAGCATCTTAGCCATTGAGCCACCGCGTCCCACATAGGACTGTATTACTATTATCCTTTTCATCTTTCCTGCCATTGGTATCTTATGATTATATTACTTAGTAATTGTTTGATATACCCTGAGACTTTATGCATCGGAGACAAAATTCCTTGTGCATCCAATCACACTTGGCCCATAAAGGATATTCTAATATTCTATATTCTTCCCCATTCGCCTTGCGAATGCATACTGCCGTTGTGGTGCCGCACACAAACAAATGTTAGCAGCAAACAAGGGAAGGATAATAGCTGCGAAGTTTTCTGCTCTAGTTTAGGTGTGCGCTAATTGCTTGTCTTGCCTACTGTATGTCTTTCATTTCAGATTTAAATATCTAATGGCTCTCATCAAACAACATTTAAACTTTCTATGAAATCCTGCAAATGTTCCTTTAGATCACATTATAAGTAACAATGGAAGAAATGAGCTTGAATGAGAAGGCTGCATTTGAGACTCGGGGGTTCTGCAGCTGTTTGTGATGACAGTGGAACACTTCAATTGAACTGCAGCCTTGTATTCAGCACTATTGTGCCCATTGAGCTCTGTATAAAAACAGTCTAAATAGTCCACCGCATTTCTTTTTCCACAGTATTTTCAACCTAGTCACTGGTGTGTGTCTCGGTAGAAAATAATGTGCGTGTTGGAAGTTAATGAGCAATGTGTTGGACACCGAGAGCACCAGATGTTGGTTTAGGGTTGAAATGTGAACAAACTTAATTCAACAAAGGACTATTTCTCTTCTGAAATACTGATCACATGATAATACGTCTCCCAGTAAACCAGATAAGTGGAACTAATGTGGGGGGTAAAAAAGAAGTTCTGAGTCTTGGATGTGGACCGTTTTTTCAATATTCCTTCAGAGCTGCAGATTTTAAGTGGGAATTGTAACGATGAACCAAACTTAAGAGTTAGATCATGATAGCTATGATAATGGGACACAAGGTTGTTTTGCCTGTCTCCATTAACTTACACGGGGGATGCGGTGGCTCAGTGGTGAAGACGCTAAGCTTGTCGAGTAGAAAGGTCGACAGTTCAGCGGTTTGAATCCCTAGTGCCGCGTAACGGAGTGAGCTCCCGTTACTTGTCCCAGCTTCTGCCAACCTAGCAGTTCGAAAGCATGTAAAAAATGCAAGTAGAAAAATAGGAACCGCCTTTGGTGGGAAGGTAACAGCGTTCTGTGAGCCTTGGGCGTTTAGTCATGCTGGCCACATGACCACAGAGATGTCTTCGGACAGGGCTGGCTCTTCGACTTTGAAATGGAGATGAGCACGGCCCTCTAGAGTCGGGAACGACTAGCACATATGTGTGAGGGGAATCTTTACGTTTATTACACATGATGCTTTTCTAGAGGAATTGCAATCTCTTCAGGTGGTAATATCCAGCACACTTTGGCTAATACTAGAAGCAAAGTAGGCTTAGGCCTTGTTGGCATTTGAGGGCTATTCCAGCAGTGAATTGTGAATTCACTGAGTTCATCCAACCCAAAATGTGGATAAAGGCAATGGAAAGTTATTGCTATAATTCAATGAAGCAATATATGGATAGAAAGACAGTGGTCTAGCTCAACCTGAGAATGTTTTCCTTTTTTTATAATAACTGTAGCACCATCATTTTATATGGGTCTCAAAAATTGCTATTGTTCCTATTGAGCTACTAACTCTGCATTTTATTGTAAGATTTTACCAGATTCTGGAAAATACTAACATTGTTTTAAAATGACATCTTTTAAGAAGAGATAATATTTTCTGGTGGATTTTTTTAATTAATTGCAAAATTAATTTTAATTAATTAAAATTAATTTTAATTAATTAAAATTAATTTTAATTAAAAGCAGTAGGTGGGCAGTAGGGGTTTTGCCCGATACTGAAGCACTTTCCTTTTTAAAATTCAATTGACTTCCCTACTTTATAAATCACCATTACTGTGTAACCGGTGGGTGGTTAGAAAATTTTACTACTAACAGAGATACAAAAGTGGGCGGTAGGTATAAAAAGGTTGACTACCCCTGATGTACATGATAAGTGATATTATATTTTCATTCATTCTGGCTGGTTTTAAACAACATTCAATCTTATAATACATTATACTGATTTTGAAATACGATGAATATTAATATCTAGAATACTTGGTCAAATTTCTAGATAACTTTTCAGACATTACTGATAAGATAAAGAGCAAAATGTCTTCTGCCTGTGCTGTGTTTTTGTCAAAACAAATGATTTTAAATGATGGACTATTTGGATGGAGATAGTGGCTGAATGTGAAAACTAAAAATATGTCCTATTTTTTGTGACTTTGGCATTCTTCATTCATTCCCAAGTCTTTTTTTCAACAATGCTGTGAATAGACTTAGAGTATTTAATATATTTTTGTTACTTATTGACATTTGGGTATTGTTATTCAGTTGGCAACTTATTTCAAGGGTTGTGTTTATCTTTATTCCCAGTAATGTGACTTCTACCTTCCTAGAGAAGAGTACCATGTTTATTTTGCATGCAGGGAACATTATACACGCTATAGGATAGGGCTGTCAAACTCAATTTCATTGAGGGCCGCATCAAGATTATATTTAATCTCGAGGGGAGGGGGCAGAGTGGGTGTGGCTGGGGTGGGTGTGGCCAGCTCAACGTCACTCATATTGGGGGAGCCTGCAGTGGCCCAAGTGCTCTGCCAGAGAAAACGGGATCCCGAGCTCCACTTTCTGATATGACAGCCTACTGCAGCGATGGCGAACCTTTTTTGGCTCGTGTGCCAAAAGTGGGGGGAGCGCAGGGGGGTCATGCACAGGCGTGCCAGACCCATAATGATATGCGCATGACCCTGGTGTGCATGCATGCACGACCAGTGCTCCCCCCATATTTGGCGGGGTTTTTTTGCCCTCCTCAGGCTCCAAAGGCTTTATAGGAGCCTGGGGAGGGTGAAAACAGCCTCTCTCACCCCCCTGAAGCCTCCAGAGTGTGAAAAATTGGCCCTACGAGCAAACTGGAAGTCTGTTTCCAAATTTCTGGTTTGCCCGTAGGACTGGTTTTTTACACTCCAGAGGCTTCCTGAAGCTTCCGGAGAGCAAAAAATGTCCTCAAAATAAGGCTGAAGACAGCTGGCCAGCATGTGTATGTGCACTGGCCACCTGACAGGGCAATGCCTTGCGTGCCCTGACATATAGCTCTGTATGCCATCTGTGGCACCCATGCCATAGGTTCGCCATCACAAGCCTACTGCAATCCTCTGCCAGTGAAAATGGAACTTGGGCAAGCTCCATTTTTGCTGGTAGAGGCACCATGGGCTAGTCCTTTGGTGTTTCCAGGGTGGCCTGGTGGGCCAGATGTAAGCACCAGATGCAAACCTTTTTTGGCTTGGGTGCCAAAAGTGGAGGCAGTGCAGGAGGGTCGTGGGCAGGTGTGCCACACCCATAATGCTATGTACATGACCCCAGCGTGCATGTGCGCACGACCAGCGCTCCCCACTTTTTTAGCGTGCTTTTTTCTCCCTCCCCAGGCTCTAGAGGCTTTATACATTCGGGAACGGACTTCCAGTTTGCTTGTGTAGGGCCAGTTTTTCGTGCTCCGGAGGCATCATGGAAACTCCTGAAGCCTCCGGAGGGCAAAAAAATGGCCTCAAAAGAAGGCCGAAGTCAGCTGGCCAGCGCGCACATGTGCACTGGGCAGCTCACAGGGCAACACCTCGTGTGCCCTGACAAATGGCTCCGCGTGCCACCTGTAGCATACAGCCATCACGGCTACAGGGGATGCCATTATAAAATGCTTTTGTATTTCTGGATCCTTTTTGTATTGTGTAATATAGATAAGGAGTATGTTACTAACACAGTGAAATAGCTCCTAAAAGCCTGCTTCATTTGGGTTAGGCAAGTCCAGAGTTCACAAATAAAATGTTACCACTGTAAAGTTCAAATGCCCACAGAGTTCATAATCTTGCTTAATAAGACCCTGCTTCTTTCTTAAAGATCTGATCCATTCTCTTCATGTGAAAGGAAACAAAATTGATCAGTAGTCTGTGTGTTGTTATAAGTCTACTCATAGTTTAGAACATTTTGGTCCATGGTTCTTGGTTAGGTGACCATAGTAGGGCCATTCAGTTCACTTAGATGCGTCTTTCAGAAGTCCTGATTGTGGTACACAACCATCACAGGAATCAGCTATCTACGTTTGACAAGCACACAGACATTTTTCAGTCTTGCTAAAATTGCTAAGGAGGAGCCTTCGTTTCTCCCTATTAAGCTTCCTTGTCTCTTTGAACTCTGGAATGCAGTCCCTTCTGGGAATCCAGACTGCATTCCACTACAGATAGGAAGATACTATCATCAGCCTACTTCTATAGCATGCTTGATCCCAGATGCAAGAAAGCAAACAGATGTTGCATCTATCTGGAAGGAACTCCAACTCTCTCCCCCCCCTCCCCCCAATAACATTGCTTTTAAAATGGAATATCATTTTCAATGAGAATATGATAATTGAGACAGGTACTTTTTGGTGTATCTAGCTTTCTTTGGGTAAGGATGGCATACCTAGCGGGAAACTCCTCTGTAGTACATCTTAACGAACATGCTAATGATACTTTTAAGCACCTTATATTTTTTAAAAGATCGTTGGTTTTTGATGGAATCTATTCTTAGCACGTTTTTAAAAAGTGCCAATGCTCGTTACAAACCCAGCAGCAAAGAAACAAGTTGCTTTAACATGTCTGGAAGTTATAATTAGTTATTTTAATGAAATGTTTCTATTATGTCAACTCCCCCCATCCATGGGTAACAATTCTAATTCATCTGACAGTGACAGGTCAACTAGTAACTCATATTTTATGGTAGAAAAACGCAACCTGTCATAAGTTGCCAGAAACTCACAGCTGTCTGGAGTCAGAGCAGAAACTTTGGGTAAATGCTTCTCTTTAGGAGTTGGAACACAATTCTCCCTCCAACCCACGCCAGGGGGAAAAAAAGTGGTTCCTTTTCTATTATTTTCCTGTCCCCACCTCACCAACTGTGATTGATAGAAACACTTGCCACGAGCTTTTTCTTGACATTTTTTTTTAAAGAAAGAAACATGAAATGTTATGATAGTCTTATATCTATTTTTGACTGTAAGGCTGTTAAAGTGGTGCTGAATATCAATGTGAATTTAAATAGTGAGATTAAAAGACTGCAAAAAGTTTCTTTCTTGATATTTGGCCTTTTGCTTCCATTTTGGGGGAATATTCAACTTAAGAGTTAGGAAGACATCTGTATATGCTGATACCAATGCAACGTTTTATTTCTTGTTCATAATTTCATAATTTTCTCTCCATTGCTGTCTCTTTTCCTTATATCCTTTGAATGGTTTCTAGATAGAAAGGTGGAATATGTACAGAATTCAAAAATTATACATACATATATATATATTCCCCTGGCTCAGCTGATCAAGGAGGAGAACCTGTGGCATACTGGCAATTACAACTGCCTAATATTTAATACTTCCCTGGTTGGAATCCCAGTCAGGGTATGTGTTAGATGGCCGCAATGAGAGTCCAGACTGGCAGGATTCATTTAGCCGTTTATTGGCAACTCAACAGAACTACAGCAACTATCTACAAGAAGCGCGATGAGTCGGTAGATCAGGGCTCCCCTGCCTGACAGCTATTTATACTCGAGCTGTCAGGCAGGGAACCAATCAGCGCGCTCAGCGCTCCCGGCTTCAGCCAGCCGCGTCTTAGCCAATCAGACGCGACTGGCTGTTGCCGGGCGATTCAAGCAGACATCAGGTCTCAACAGTATGGCTAGCTGATGAGAGCTAAATAGCTTGAAATAGATCTATACTAGTCTCCCTTTATTTATTTATCAGCACAAACGTAACACACACACACACACACACACATTTTTGGATATTCAAGAACATTTAATATCAATAATTATTTTTAGAAACTTAGCAATAAGCAATTCTGTAAATGCTGTAATTTGAATAGATTTCTTTATTCAAGAATGACAAAACAAGTCCTTGAAGAAAGAAAGAGAAAGAAAGAAAGAAAGAAAGAAAGATAATTGTGAAAATATTTTTGAATATGGTTGATCAAGAAATTTTAATGCTATTTTACATTAATATAAATAAAACTTTTTGGTGCATTAAATAATTTTGTAGTGTTCAGAAATCTCACATTAGAAAGGCAAGTCTAGGACTGCTTTTCCTGCTTTTCAGTCAGATTCTTGGTTCATCCATTCTGTATCAGTTTGGGGGCTACCTTAAGCCTGACCTTGGATCCTGGAAGGCAAATATATTTATTTATTGAATAGTGTTGCCTGGCTGCCTTTTATTTATTTATATTTATTTAAAGATTTATGCGGGCACCCAACTCACAAAAATGTGGCTCCAGACAGTACAATGTCGACCTATTTCACCATACCCAACAAAAAACACCAACGTTGAGAATAATAGAGTCAGATCACAAGAACTGTGTATGATCTCCTGACCACAATGCCTGAAAGAACAACCGGGTGTCAGGCCTGGAAGCCATCTTTTCCATTGTGCCTTCAGGCTTGCCGCATTTTCTGCTGTGGGAAGATGGGAGGGGGAGGATGATATGGAGTATGGGAGATGTATAGTCAAAAATAACATTCCTTTCCCAAAGAGTCAAGGACATCTTGCCCTGTACCTGGAGTGGTATGACTGGGAGGCAACTCCAGTTGGGCCAGTACCTGCTTGGGCCATGTGATGGAGATGTGGGTGCTGGGCAGGGACTTGAATTTTCATTTGGGTGGAGAAAACCTGGAAGCTTTCAGATTCAGGTTTTCCCAGATCTGCCAATATGTCTTCTTTCATTGGAAGTGTTACTTGGAACCCTAACAGTAACTAGAATCCCTTTTAAAACTCAACCAGCTCCCCCAAACTCTGGGGTGCTGTCCAGGGTCCTGACCACCAAGCATCGATCCAGACCCAGGCGGCGCGAAGACTCGGGGGAGATGACACTGGGTTTTCAAAACTTCCTGAAGACAAACAAGGTTTATTTTATTTACCTATTAATCAAAATTATATAGCCACCCCTCTCACTGAAAACAAGTCTACAGTGCAAGTCTCAAGATGTTTTTGATCCTACCGAGATGCATCCATTAGTCTATGTCACTTTCTGAATGGGATAAGTGATCTCTAAATTTGATAGATAGATAGGAGATAGATAGATAGATAGATAGATAGATAGATAGATAGATAGATAGATAGATAGATAGATAGTCTCCCTGAAAATAAGACAGGGTCTTATTTTCTCCCCCCCCCCCAAAAAAGCACTTGGCCTTATTTGGGGGGAGGTCTTATTATTTTTGAGGTGCAGGAGGCAGTGAGTGTGGTCACCTTATGGCTGCTGCTGTGTTGCAATATTTTCAGGGAGGGCTTATTTTTGGGGAGGGGCTTATTTTCAGGGAAACAGGATATGTCACTGAATGGGATGAGTGGTCTCTAGGTAGGTAAAATGATTAGATAGATAGATAGATAGATAGATAGATAGATAGATAGATAGATAGATAGATAGATAGATAGATAGATAGATAGATAGATAGATAGATATAACTGGATGGATGGATGGATGTTAGACAGGAAGATTAGATAGATAATAAACAGACAGACAGGAAGATTAGATAGATGATAGACAGACAGGTAGGAAGGAAGACAGACAGACACAGCTTCTGGATGGTCTTTGTAGGGAAGGGCTGTACAAATCTTTCAAACAAGCTTATTCACAATGCAATTGAAATGCTTCTTTCTGAATGGTTGAACTAGCCATATTGTTTATAAAGCTCATGCAACTTCTTCAGTAGTTTCTTCTGGCCATCTCTACATGGGTGGCCTGGACAGCCCCTTCATTTTTTCAGGAAGAAAGTAACGCAAAAGTGATTTTGCATGGAGAAACAGCCAGCAGCAACTTCTGAAGCTGCCTGATAGCCTTTCAAATGAATCAGCTGCTTTAAAGATTTTTTTAAAAAGAGCTGTTTTGTCTGCTTCAAAACTGCTTCTTTCAAAGGGCTTCCAGAATCATATTAACAATCCTAGGGGGGGGGGAGGTTCCCACCCCCCTTTTTTATCAGAATAGGATAGAATATCTAGGAAAATTTACAATAATTATGTATATAATTTTAATAAAGGGTTTTGAGTTTCATTCCTTTGAAAAAAGAAGTTGTTGAAGCATCCAGTGCTTTTCACTGGTATGTGCTACGTTAACAAAAAGCTGAAGGGTGCCACATTTTACACACATCACTGCATCATTTCACAGAAACTGCTTCTTTACATTTTGGTGCTACCTAGAAACTGCCCTTAAGTTCTTTGCAATGAGACAGAACAGAAAGATTGCAGATCCAATATTAAGGAGTATTTTTAGGAAGTTTTAGGCACATAATTTTATTTGCCAGTGAATAGGATGTAACTGACTGTTAGATGTTAAAGGGGGTGAGATAAACCTAGCCATCTTTTCCTTAAGAGGAAAAATAATAATCCTTCAATTCTAGTTAAGACAAGTACAAAACTGTTCTTTACTTCTATGGATGGGAGATAGTAAATGAAGACAACAAATAGTTAAATGAAGGAGTTTTTCTTAGTTTGTCTCAAAATCTCTAAAGCATGTGTGATTGGACCAATAGAACCAGCAGTCTTTCTCAGTCATCGAAACTAGTAAAGTTCTAGTGAACTGGTAGCGGAATTTTTGAGTAGTTCAGAAAATTGGCACCTCTGGCTGGCTCTGCCCCCCCATCTTTTCGCTGTCTCGTGAATCCCAGCTGATTGGCTGGATCTTCTTCTGTTGCCCAGGAGAACGGAGCTGGAAAGCAGGTTATTGGGGTGGGGAGGAAATGGGGATTTAACAGTATCCTTGCCCTGCCACACTCACCAAGGTACACCCACCAAGCAACACCACGCCCACCGAATGGTAGTAAAAAATTTTTGAATCCCACCACTGCCTTGACTTACAACTCTTTGTTTAGTGACTGTTCAGGTACAGTGGTGCTGAAAAAAGTGACTTACGACTGGTGCTCGCACTTACAATTACCATCATGTGCTCAGAATTCAGGCACTTGGTAAAAGACATATATTTATGGCAGTGCAGCTTCCCAGGGTCACATGGTCACCATTTGCAACTGACTTCTGACAAGCAAAGTCAATAAGGGGGAAACTAGGTTTGCTGAATGATTCACTCAACTGGAAAAATGGTCATCAAATTGTCTCATTTAACAACTGCTTCACTTAACAATTAAAATCCCGGTCCCTTTTGTAGTCTTAAGTTAAGGACTACCTGATTTCAAAAATCTCAAAAGTTTTATTTTGAGATTTTGGATTCCTTTTGGATTCAGGGTTCTATTGTGTGTTTTTAATTGCAGTAGGGAAGGTAAAGCTGTTTATCCTGCTTTGGATGAGTTTAGAACTACTTTGAATATCCCTAGTTAGAACAATTTCTCCATTAGTGTCTTAATAATATCCCTTAACCAGCTGTAACCATTAGGGGAGAACGCTGTAACCTTCCTTAGTTAAGCTATTGGCGATCCATTGTTATGATATTATGATGATAATAATAATAATTATTATTATTATTTTTAACGTTTCTTCCTGTAGTACTTGTGTTTTGGTCTGTGACCGTAAATAAAAGTATATATATATCCCTTAACCATTGTTGCCTTTGGATTCAGACATCAGCGAGGCAGACAAACAGCTGGAGCCTGTTCTCAGTGTGTGCATGTGCAGAGTTGCCAGACGAAGGGAACAGCTAAGGAACAAGGGTCAACTTCGGAATAAGACCGCAAGTGGAGGGTGAATGGCCCCTCCCATAGGGAATAAAAGAGGAGCAAAAGGGGAGGAGTGTTTGCAGAGACAATTCATTCATTCCTGCATTCTTGCCAAGTATTGTGGCGCCTGAAAGATATTGGCCTGGCCACTCTCCAAGCCTGATAAAGGTCGGTAATTGTGAAATGTCTTGAAAGACTGTGGGAGAGGAAAGACTTTGCTGGAGAGGAATTAACTATGGATTAAATAAAAGGGGTTTATCAGGACTCGGACTCGGCTTTGTGCTGCTGGGGAAACCTAGGTTAGAACAACCATCACTGAAGTCATATCACGTCTGTCTTCACCCTTGTTTTTGCCAATTATATTTGAATTATTGTAGAAGACCCTAGGCAACCTGGTAGCAGTTAGGATCCTAGGCTTGTTGATCAGAAGGTTGCCAGTTCAAGACTCAAGTACCACATGATAGGATAAGCTCCCGTCCTTGCTCCTGTCAACCTAACAGTTTGAAAGCATGCAAATGCGAGTAGATAAATAGGTACCACTTTGGTGGAAAGATAACACAGCTCAGTGCACCTTTGGCATGTAGTCACACTGGCCACAAGGCTCAGTGATTATGACACTGAGCTTGTCAATCAAAAAGATTGGCAGTTCGGCAGTTCGAATCCCTAGCACTGGATAACGGAGTGAGCTCCCTTTACTTATCCCAGCTTCTAGCAGTTTGAAAGCATGTAAAAATGCAAGTAGAAAAATAGGCACCACATTTGGTGGGAAGGTAACAGCGTTCCGTGCGCCTTTGGTGTTTAGTCATGCCAGCCACATGACCATGGAGACGTCTTCGGACAGTGCTGGCTCTTCAGCTTTGGAATAGAGATAAGCACTGCTCCCTAGAGTCGGGAGTGACTAGCACATATGTGCGAGGGGAACCTTTACATTCACCTTTAGAAGATAACTCACGGAAATGATCCGAATTTGGTATTTGTCCAGATTGAAACTCAGCTCTAGTTTAATTGGATATATCAGTAGGTTAGTGACCTGAATCCTTAAATTCAGTTTACAGTAGTAAAAAATATTAAGTTTCATTTTTATTAACATGGGGAAAAATCTATTGTTTTTATTTATTTATTGAAAAGACAGTGCCATGTCAGGATAACAATTACAAATAAAGCAAACCAAAGACAAATCAATAGTAAATCTTAACAAGCTAATAATTATAACATAGTTGTCCATAGTAATTACAGTGCTACGATCACAAGAAAAAGAAAAGAACGAGAGCTTTAACTAAATTTCTACTTACATTAGTTTACTTACAATTTTTCCATATTATATACATAGTTTTATACATCGTTGTTTTCCAACTATTGACATTCATAGACTTCCCTCTCATTTCTACCTCTTGTCTCTATCCATTCATAAAATTTATTCCATGTCCTATAATATTTTGAGTCTTTTTTATCTTTAATTTTTAAGGTTAATCTATCCATTTTAGCACAATCCCAAATTTTCCTAATTATATCATCATCCGATGGGGAAAATCTATTGTTTATGCCTATTTAAATATTTGACAATTAAGGACTGTCTTCTAAATTGTAATGATGAGAATCCCAAAGAACCAGCAATATAGTATAGTAAAACTATGAAATCCAAATATTTTTTGAGATATGTTTCTTTGATACGAGTATGAATGCCCCAGAAATTTCTTTTCCACATAAAGTTTTCTTAACTGCAATACATTTATAGATTTGGCTAATTTTTCAAAGTAACTTATGGCAACCCTTTGAGAAAAAAGATAATTTAAAACTACTGTAATTAAGTAATACTATATTATATTGGTAGCTTGTATAAACCAGACAGGACTGGGGATTCAACTGTACTCTTGAACAATTTTGCATCCGTGAACAGAGTTTTCCAACAAAAATATAAGTAAGGTTTAAAAAGTGGTTTATGAAATGTGTTTGGTTCAGTGTTTGATATATATAAGGTCCCTTGATACGGCTAAAATAACTCTTTGGACTCTAGAAATGATTGAAAAATGTATTATGTATCAAGAGAATGACTCATTAAGCTTTAGTCTCAGCAGAAGTTGAATGCTTGCGGCCACAGGCAACTAGTTCTCGAATGAGTATTAAAGCTGATGCTATTGCCTGCAATCCAAAATACTGAGACATTAAGCTGTCTTTTCCTTTTTATTTAAAGGAAAGATTTGTGCTCAGTAGAATTTAACTCTTAAGAGAGTTAATAGACCTGTTCTTAACCTGGTAACTTACCGATGTGTTTAAAGTTACACCTGAGACTGCTGGTTGGAAATTTGTTTTTTTTTTTTTTTTTTTTATTGAAATTTTTATACTGTTTTACAATATATCACCCAGTGCTGTACAAAACAAAAGGAAGAGTTGGTTTCAAGTATCATCTATTGTCTTTAGGATCTCCAAAATCCACGTTCCCTCGGTACAGGCGTCGAGACGTCCAAAGTTCCAAGTGCATAGTCCACAAATGGCTTCCAAGTCTTCCAAAAGATATCGTTTTTATAAACCCCCTCTCTAAATTTAATATCACACGTCATTTTATCATTTAAGGCTAATTTCCACATTTCACAGTACCATTCTTCTATTTTAATATTTACCTCTATTTTCCAATATCTTGCTATTACAATTCTACCCATTATAATCATAATTCTAATCAGTTCTTTCTCATGTTTTGTTAACTCTGGTTCATTAATTATCAATAACAATATAGTTTCTGGTCTCAATATTATTATTCTTTTCATCATTTCACACATCGTTCTTTCTAATTGCTGCCAAAACTTTTTAATTTTCACACATTTATACCACATATGCTCATAAGTTCCCAATTCCGTATTACATCTCCAACATTTGTCACTCATTTTTTTATCTATCAGTGATAATCTTAGTGGGGTCCAGTACCATTTCCAAACAACCTTAAAATTATGTTCTTTAATCCTTATAGATAAAGTCCTCATAATCCGACTCTTCCAATTCTCGTTCCAATCCAAATCCAATATTTTAATCTTTAGATCTTCCTCCCAATTCCTTTTCATTACCATTTGTGGATTTCCATCAAAGTTTATAATCTTGTATATCTTACTGACGAGTCCTTTTAACCCAGTTTCATCTTTAATAATTTGAGATACTAAACTTTCAAATTTAGTTTTACTTCTATCTATGTTACATATTCCCCTTACTTTCATAGTCCAATTTTCTACCTGTATTTTTTCAAACCAATTTAACTCCAATTTTTGAATTACTTTTTTCTTCCTACTTTCAGTTCCTAAAGCTCTTAACCAATCTACTATATTTCCTATATTTTCATCCTCAATTACTTTGTTCCGACTTATATTAGTTTTAATCGGCCAACTTTCAATTGTCTTTCCCAAAAACGTTATATCCGGAATCAATTTTTTAACAAATTTATTCCAAGTTTTACTCAACCCCTTTAACCAATAACTATTAATTGTCTTTTTTGTTTTTGCTCTATCTAAAAACCATATAGACCCAAATCTCTTAATATCTTTTAACTCCAGATCTCCCCAATGACCATCTCCACCTTTAAGTATTTTTATCACAGTTCTAATATTATACGCCCGATAATAATTAAGTAGATTGGGAATTCCCAATCCACCCTCTTTTTGGTTTTGATACCACAATTTCTTCATTAATCTTGGTCTTTTCCCACCATTACAAAATTTATCTAATTTCTTCTGATATTCTTCTATATCTTTCTCTGTCAAATTTAATGGTAGCATCTCAAATAAAAAGTTAAACTTTGGTAATAACATCATTTTACACATTGCAATTCTACCAAACCAAGACAACTTTATCTCTTTATATTTATCTATCTTTTTCTCTACTTCCTTCAACATCACCTCATAATTAATTTTTTTTAAATCTCTAACTTTAAGTGAAAGTGTTATCCCCAAGTATTTCAATGTATTCTTAGCTCTTATCCCAAATTGTTCTTGCATACTCTCCCACTCCTTACCATCTTTATTCATTAATAATTCAGATTTTGACCAATTTACCTTTAAACCTGTCATTTCTTCAAATTCTATCAAATGTTTATTTATCCTCTTTAAATCTCTCTCTATATCTTTCAAAATAATCAAAGTGTCATCCGCATACAAATTTATCTTATATCCCTTGTAACCTTCCAACTCTTCGTCTGCTTCTATCAATTTAATCAAAACTTCCATAACTAACAAAAATAATGTTGGAGACAAGGGACATCCTTGTCTCGTGCCTGCTTCCAATTTAATCTCTTCCGTCATTGTTCCATTCACCTTTACCTTTGCACTACTTTTTTGATACAGTTTTGAAATAACATGTATAAATTTATTACCAAAGCCTAATGCCTCGATAATTACTTTTATAGTATCCCATTGTACAGAATCAAAAGCTTTAAAAATATCTAACGATATTATACCTAATTCATCTCCATTATTCTCTGCTACATCTATAATATTCAATACTCTTCTAATTATATCACTCATATATCTACCTTTAACAAATCCTACTTGGTTATAACTTATATATTTGTCTATAAAACTATTTAATCTATTACTTATAATAGCTGTAAATATTTTAGCATCTTGGTTGATTAAAGAAATAGGTCGATAGGACTCGATCCTCTCAAGATCTTTATCCGGTTTAGGAATTATAGATATTACTGTCTTATTCCATGACATCGGGACTTCTCCACCATGTAAAATTCCATTGAATAATTTTTGCAGTTTTGGTACTATTAGTTCCTTGAAATCTTTATAAAATTCAGCAGGTAATCCATCTTCTCCTGGGGTCTTCCCTAATTTTAACTCTTGTATTATTTCGTTGATTTCCTCCTGTGTTATATCTCTTTCCATCAAGTCTTTGTATGTTTGATCTATTTTCATACCATATTTTCCAAGATGATTCTTCAATTTTTCTAAATCAATTGATTTCTTTAAGTATAATTTTTGAAAAAAATTCCTAGCTACTTCACATTTCTCCAATCTCTTATAACACCTTGTACCTTTTTCATCTATCAGAGAACCAATTTCTCTCTTTTGAGTTTTATTTTTCGCCATCTTTGCCAATAACCTAGAATTTTTATTACTAAATTCAAAAAAATCCCTATTCAAATATCTTAAATTTTTTTTAACCAATTCAATATCTTCTTCTATCAATTTAGTTTTTAATAAGGTCAATTCCTCCAAACATTTTTTATCTTTCGTAAGTGAGAATTGGTTCTCCAATATCTTAATTTGTCTTGTATCCTGATCAATTTTAGCTTTGTATTCTCTATATTTCCTGCTTGACAATTTAATACTTTCTCCTCTAAATATGGCTTTCATGGTATCCCAAACAATTTCAAATTTAACCTCTTCATTATCATTCAATTCCCAACTTTCCTTCCATTTTTTAATTATCCATATTTTATCCTCCTCCCTTTTGTACAATTTTTCATCATATCTCCAACCTCTTTCCTTTTTCTCAAAATTAAAATCTATTTCCATCATAACTTCTGCATGATCAGAATCCTTAAAAATTCCCACATCTATTCTAACTACTTTATTCAGCAAATCTTTAGAAACAAAAATATAATCAATCCTTGAATAAGTATTATGTACCTTAGAACAAAATGTATACACCCTTTCAGGGCCTTTCAACTCTCTCCAAACATCTGCCACATTGTTTTGAAACATCCATTTATTTAAAATTTCCCCTTTATTTGTTTGTCTAAAGCGGGTGGGATTATTACTATCAATTCTATCCCTAATTAGATTGAAATCTCCCGCCACAATTACTTTCCCTTCACTTTCTGTTTCCAAAATCTTAGTAATTTTATCCAAAAATCCCTTTTGTTTTTCATTCGGTAAATATAAATTAACCAATGTCACTTTTTGCTCGTTAATATTCCCTATAATTATTAAATATCTGCCTTCCTCATCTCTAATTACTTGTTTTTTCTCAAAGTATACCCTATTTGATATCAATATCGCAACTCCTCTAGCTTTGGAAGTCCCAAAAGATTTTTCATAAATTTGCATACCTTTAATATTCATTCTATTAAAATCCTCAGATTTTTGGTGAGTTTCCTGCAAAAATAATATATCTGGAGAATCCCTTTTAAATTTAAGTTCCAATCTTTTCCTTTTTATATGATTGCCTGTACCCTTCACGTTCCATGTCATTATTTTTATAAACCGCATTTAAGCGGTTGGAAATTTGTTATAGAACCTAAGGGAAAGGTAAAAGTTCCCCTCACACATATGTGCTAGTTGTTCCTGACTCTAGGGGGTGGTGCTCATCTCTGTTTCAGTGCTGAAGAGCCAGCGCTGTTCGAAGACATCTCTGTGGTCATGAATAAATGCCGAAAGTACACCTTCCCACCAAAGGAGGTTCCTATTCTTCTTGCATTTTTACATGCTTTCGAACTGCTAGGTTGGCAGAAGCTGGGACAAGTAACGGGAACTCACTCTGTTATGTGGCGCTAGGGATTCGAACTGCCAAACTGCCGACCTTTCTGATCGACAAGCTCAGCGTCTTAGCCACTGAGCCACCGTGTCCCATCTAGAACCTAGATTCTGAATTATCTGGAGGCCATTAAGACTGCCTTAGATATTTTTACATGTACAATGAAAGATTCAGATCTGTTAATTTTGCTGAAGTGTTGTGTCAGTAGTCCTATCTGCTTTGCCACTCATGGAAAGTATTTTTGGAATAACTGACTCACACTTGTATATATTTTGGTATTTCTGCAATACAGACAGAATACATTTTCTTTTTTATCTAGCTTTCCATTATGAACATTAGCACAGCTTGTTCTTAGGACCCAACATGGTACATTTCAGGGTTGTGTATAAGAATAGTCAGAACTGGACTGAACATTAATTAGTCATTTTGATTGTCCTTTTCTTAAAATAAGTGGTAAGTGATGAAGGGAACATTTGCTGAAGATGCTTTTAATTGGAAATAACAGAAAAGACTCAGGGATGGGATGAATCTCCTATTTATAAGAACAAAGTCTCTTGTATTCATAATGCTGGAATTTGGCTACCTATTTTAGGGATGTGTGTGTGTGTGTGTGTGTGTGTGTGTGTGAGAGAGAGAGAGAGAGAGAGAGAGACAGAGAGAGACAGAGAGAGAAGGAGGGTGAGAGACTTTCAAATTAGTGGCTTTAATTCAGTTTGGTTTATTCAAGAAAATAAAATAAAATTACTCTGTGCTAACATTTTCATAAACTACGAGAAGAAAAGTTGTTAAATGTTTATAAAACTAATGGTCATCGAAGACGAGAGCAGAGTGATAGCAGTAGAATAGCACGTAGACTTATATACCGCTTCCCAGTGCTTTTACAGACTTTGACACATATACAGTAATTTGTTATTAAGGTAAAGGATGTCTGTTGGCACAAATAATTGAGTAAAAACCATTTAATAATAAAATAACATTCATTCTGTAGCTACTTTATTTGTTTGGAACACGCGATTTAACATATCACCTTCACAAAATTAAAACATAAAAAACAGAAATAACAAAACAAAACAAAAACAGAAACCCCAAGACATATAATGGCATTATAAAATATACTTTAAATTACAAGTATTCTTGGCAAAAACATAGTAAGCTGGGCCACCTACTCTTTGCTTCCAAGCTGTAGGGTTGGCCGTTTTCTCATACCCCTTATTTCCTTTGGATTGAAAGAATAAAAATGCATTTGAAGAGTATGCAAACATCGCAACAACTGCATTTTGGTTAAGAATTATGGTTCTTTTACAGCCCTCTAAGCAATTTCCAGAGTCACTTATTGTCCCCAGCAATCTGGCTCCTCATTTTACCCACCTCGGAAGAATGGAAGGCTGAATCAACCTTGAGCCTGGTAAGATTCGATCTGCCAAACTCCTCACAGCCGGTGATCAGCAGAAGTAGCCCGCAGTACTGCATTCTAACCACTGCGCCACCGCAGCCCTGATAAGAATATTTGGCGTTCTTCAGCAGCTGTTATGCCACCTCCATCATCTATGGGACAATTATGTTTCCTGTTTTGTTGAACATTCAGGTTTAGAGATTTCGTTTAGAAGAATCGTCTCTATCTACTTTCTCTGGACCATTGAACCAACAAGCTTGAGCTCTTCTAGATAATCTCTTTAGGTTATTTCCAGATACTGAATCTCACTACTGTTTCACCTAACACACAGAATTATCTGCAAGCCTCAACCCTAGTTCAGCCAATTCCTGCTGTGCTGAGGGGGGTCCTTCGCAGGATGGACCAAGCTTGCTGACCAGCTATGCCCATCTTCCTGATATCTTAGAAAACTCAATGAAGGCACTGAGCAAGTGACAATCTCAGAAAAAAGAGTAGAAACACAAGACTAGTGAGCTTTCTATTCTACTTGGTTGGCCACTGTGAGAACAGACTCTGGATCAGATGGGTCAGAGGTCTGATCTAGTAAGCCATTGTTCTTATATCATGTTCATGTTCCTATGTCAGGTACCAACTAAGGCCTCAGTTGAGCCTCAGAAACAACTTTAACTTCTCTTTGGAACCCAGCAAGGTCCATCAGTCACTGTTCAGAGTTCAAAGCCTTTATTGTCATTGTTCATCATGTATACAACGAAATTGATTTAGCCCCTACTGGTACAGTCCATACAAGAATACAAGACAATATGAATAATATAAAGAATAATCCTTATACAAGAGGTTGGGGGGGGGGAACTACATACATTTTCATATGTACATCATATTCTGTGCAACATGTATATTACTCTAGTGTATGATCTTATATCATGGTATATACTGTACATATTGCACTCTACACTGGCACCTGTGAAATTCATCATATTAATCTGTTTGTGGTGCTGTATTGTGTTTAGGAATCTGACAACCCATGGGTAGAAGCTGTTTTTAAACCTGTTTGTCTGGCTGGCTGTACTTCTATGTCTTCTAGCCGATGGTAAAAGTGTAAAGAGACACTGGCCAGGATGTGAATCATCTCTGAGTATCTTCCTTACTCTGTTAAAGCAGTGAGACCTGGCGATGTCATCCAGTGGTGTTAGGGGGCAACCAATGGTTTCTTGTGCCGAATTAATCACTCTCTGTACTGCCTTCCTGTCCATGGCTGTTAAGCCAGCATACTATACTGTTATATACAGTATGTGAAGACACTTTCTATCATGGACCAATAGAAAGAAGTCATCAGCCATTGTTCCACCTGATTTTTCCGCAGCACTTTAAGGAAATGAAGTGTATGGTAATTTGAAACTTCATCAAACTGAATCAATCTCCCAAAGGTTCACATAGGCCTAATATTTTAATGGAACAATGTTAGTCGATAGAACTGGCGTTTCCTCACTAATCAATTGTGCAAGAACTAAGCAGTGATTTCTATTTTTCTCAGCATGATGAACAGAAATTTGGCAGAGCCCATCCTATCAAATCGATTTGTAATTGTTCATCTTTATCTTGGCTTTTGTTACGGAATGAGTAGCTAATATTTATTTAAAGAAGAGTATAAGTAGTCCTCATTTAGTGACAACAAATAGGACTGACAAGCTTGATTGTTAAGTAGTCGCTAAGTGAAATATGACTTTATATAGTACTATTTGAGTTTTCTTTTGCTTTACAGGCAGTCATAAATGTGAGGATTGGTCACAAGGTTAATTTTATATCCTTGTTTTAACTGCTAAGTCTGCCAGTCACTAAACAAGGAGTGCCTTTATTGCTAAGCTCTCTCGTTCTTATCACAACAGTAATTTTAAATACCGTGTTGATTGCACAGCAATCTGGAATTTGTGGCTTGGAAATCAAAAGTGAGGTTACTAAGGCCTAGTTTTTGAGCTTGATTTTCTAGTTCATCATCATTCTCATTCTGCTCCTATTTGCAAAAATTTTGAAGTTCTTTATAAACAGTATGTTAGAATATTCATAAACTTGAATAGGACATAGCAACAGGTCAGCCATTGGGGACTGGCTGGAATGGAACATGGTAACAAGATCAGCCAATGTATAGGTATGGCAACTGGGTCAGCCAATGGGAACTATTTGACTGAGGGCTATGCCAGATGGGGGTAGCTTACCTATGTAGCTTTGAGTCTGTGCAAGAGAACTAATCTAGTCTGCGCTCAGAATAGAAACTGAAACTAGTCTGTCTGCAACGCTGAACTCTGAACTGAAAAAGGAAACTGTTCTCTGCTGTTGGTATTTGTGCATCTATATATTCTTATACATAAAGAAGTTTCTTATTTAAATGAATCCTGCTGAATCGGTTATCTGTGTGCTTCTGGATTTGATTTTTGTAACAAACTCTGACACAGTCAGATAAACATTTAAGCCTTATATGTTTATATCATCTCTATATAAACATACATACTTTAATGCACTTAAAAATCCTTGCTTAGAACATTTCAAAGACTTGTGCAGAGTTGCCAGGTGCACACATGCACATATACACACCCACCAAAAATAGGAACTGTTATTAAAAACAATAAAACCAAACATTGGATAATAGTGAGGTGGTTAGCATGTATAACTGAGTTATAACTATGGCTGATCTTATATCAGTTGGTGCTGATAGCCATGGGTCAATATTTTTCTGCCATTGGAATAGAGAGATTTGCAAAAAAAAAAAAAAAAGGAAAAGCATTTAAAAAAAACATTTGTCTTTGTTCTTTCAGGTTACTGACAAAGGAGTAAGTTACTGGCATTGTGAATATCCCTATAGATAAAAGGTAAAGATAAAGGTATAGGTTTTCCCTGTCTAGGAGTGTCTACCTCTAGGGCTGGTTTTCATCCCCATTTCCTAGCGAAGGAAGCCAGCGTTGTCCAAAGACTCTTCTGTGGTCATATGGACAGCATGACTTAAGCAGAGAATGCTATTACCTTCCCACCAAAGTGGTACCTATTTATCTACTTGCACTTGCATGCTTTCGAACAGCTATGAGGGCAGGAGCTGGGGCAAGTAACCGGAAGCTCACTCCATCATGCAGTTCTCTTGAATCCTCGCTCCCCCTTATCCCTATAAATACTAATGTAAAATAACACATTGGATTATTTCACTGTCCCTGGTTTCATGTGAACAGACACTTATAAAATAAGTATTTACTTTCTACTCCTTAAAATATATTTTAAAATGAAATAGAAGATTCTTTTAATTTAACAAATTTTATTAGGATCTAACTAGCGTTACCAACTTTCATTTCAAAACTGCCCACTGTCTTGATTTTACACTTGCTTTCGTCATTTTTATAGGTCTGGACAAAACCTGCACAGAGGAACGCAAGTTTTAATTAATGGTTTGTTGGGTTAACTGATCCTTGGGTGCCTAGATACACGATAGCAATACAGCTGTTAATATGAAAAGGACTCTTGCCAATTTATAATAAAGTTTTCCTCTTAATCTTTTAGCAGGCGGATTAATTAGTATTTGCTAAATGCTTTGGGAAGTGCACCTAAGACGAGGATAATACATAATATCATGTGTTCAGCATTAATATATAGCTTCCTGTTAAATAGGTATGTATGCTGTAGGCTGTGGAGAACATTGGGACATTAGCTGCAGTCCAAAGAATTATGTGGACAATGAATCTGTTGTTCAGTTCTAATTATGTTTTAACTGTATTTTGATGACGATTTTATGACTTTTTATCTGTAACTCACCCAAAGCCACTTAGAAAGTGAGCTGGTGGGTAAGGCCTAAATTTGATAAATTAAAAAACAACAACACTTGTAGTACTGATGGTGTTACCTGATTGGGTAATGAAATGTCTGCAAGAAAACAACCGAATTTAGAGACTAACAAGGACCCTGTATAAAAAAAAATATTTCTGAAATGTAAAATGTAGCATAGTGTGCAAAAGAGGGATTGACGAATCAAGACATTCCTAGTTTCGATTTTCAACTTAGACAGTTTTTAAGACATCCATAAGCACCCCACTGTTCTCTGAGCCTTGGTGTTTCTTTCTATAGCATAAGTATAATAAAAGGAATCTCCTATCCTTGCACAGGAAAAGTGATCCATTGCATATTGCTGTTGTGCTTTAGGCAGCATACTTGAATATGATCTTGAACAGTATGGATCAAATTGGATTTCTGCTTGTGTTCCAGCCTCCCTAACTACTATGCAACTCTTATGCTTAAGCAGTTCGATTATGACTATGGAATGTGTTGGGATTCAGTTGTTCGCGCCAGTTCGGTTGTTAAATTACACCCAACCTCGTTATCAAAGTGGATGGTGGGCGCTGCGCTGGAGAAGTGGATAACAGAGCGGCTAGTGCAAGGGAAGGAGAAAGCCGCTTTCCCTCTTGCTTCCCCCTCCTCCTTTTCCTCCCCTCGAGCCGGCTGCTCCATTGCCTGTTTCTCCATTGCAGCACAGCCCCCAGGATCCACTTTGATAGTGTGTGGGGGGTGTAATTTAACAACTAGTTCGCCCAGGGTCAGGTTGGCCATTGCAGGAAGCTCATCCCGCATGTGCAGCAGAGCTGGAGGATGGGGATGAGCCACGCCTCTCATAACAGCCAACCTGACCCTGGGGGAACTGGTTGTTAAATTGTTCGAATCCCATCACTGGCTATGGAACACATGGAATTGTTCATGGAGTTCCCCAGGCTGGGAAATTTTAACCTGTCTTCACAAGGCTCAGATTCAGAAGAGATGTGAGAATTTATGGCCACCATGACAACATGATTCATTTGTTTTGATGGCTGAATGTATAGTGGGGATTTCGATTGGTTTTTATCTTGGGGAAGTAGCAAAATGGAATGGGGGGAAGCTACTTATCCTTTCTTTTTCTTTTTCTTTCCAAAAAGAATTTTTATTGGTTTTTACAATATTATCAAGGAATAGGATATAGGGTATGTGGTTACATTTTGGTGGCTTCCATGTCGGAGGTGGTGATCTCCTCGAGTCTTCATACAAATATAAAAAGAAAGTAAGTGGCAAAAATACATATATCTCACATTATAAAAGTCTTACATTCAATCTTGTTTCCCCCCCCCCTTTTTTTACAAATCACAGTAATAGTTTCAAATAAAATCATTTTTGAGATCTGAGTCTTCTTGCTATTGATTCTTCTTCTTCCTTCTCGCTTATGGGCCCTCCCGTTCCCTCTTTTTCGTCCCCTAGGAGTAAATGATGCTTTTGAAGAAAGGCCCCCGCCTCTCCTATTGTTTTAACTCTAACTTTACCTCCCTCCTAGAAGACCAACATTCCTTCGGGTAGCATCCATTTGAACCAACCCCCTTTTTTATTTAATTTTTGCTACTTATCCTTTCTGATGGAGATACTACCCCATAGACTTCTCTGCAGCTTCTCCCCACTGCAGGGAGGAGGGATATCATTTTCTTGTCTTTTTTGCAGTGGTTATTAAGCATGCTCTCTACATGGGGCTTCCCTTGAGATGCACCCGAAAGCTGCAGCTAGTCCAGAATGCAGCCGCGCGGGTGATTACGGGAGCGCCTAGACACTCCCACATAACACCTATCCTGTGCGAGCTGCAATGGCTTCCTGTGGTCTTTCGGGTGCGCTTCAAGGTTTTAACGACCATCTTTAAAGCACTCCATGGCTCGGGGCCTAGTTACATGCGAGACCGCCTCCTGCCCCATACATCCCTCAGACCGATACGCTCCCACAGAGAGGGCCTCCTCAGGCTGCCGTCGGCTGGACAATGCCGACTGGCGACACCCAGGGGAAGAGCATTCTCTGTGGCGGGACCAGCCCTTTGGAACGACTTACCCCCTGAACTCCGCACCATCTCCGACCTCCGCCTCTTCCGCAAGTGTCTGAAGACACATCTATTCCATCTAGCCGGCCTAGCGTGACCTCCATTACTGATTCCTAGATAGTTTTCATTTTGAAAAAGTTTTATTGAGTTTTAACAATTTTCTAGAGGATAAGGTATGGGTTACAGAAACATTTTGAGAACCTTTGCGTCAGAGTCCTTGGCCCATCCCGGGCTACATAATAAAACAATAGTAAAGAAATTTATCCAAAAAAATACTACAAGATAAAGACAAGTGAATACATAATACATTTCCAATTCTCAGATGGCAGACATGTACAAACATCCTGGTACAAAAGGAATAAAAAAAAAGTTAGTAAAAAAAAAAGAAAAACAAGCAAAATCATTTTTTTGATCTAAGTCTTTTGGCAATTGTATCTTCTTTTTCTCCCGCCTGGCCCCCAGTGGGCGGGGCCGTGGCCCCCTCCGCCCCCCCTGGATCTTCCCCCAGGACAGAGGAATGTTTTTTAAGAAAAGCTTCCGCCTCAGCAACTGTTTTAATCTTCACTCTTCCTCCTTCCCAGAACACCAGCATCCCTTCGGGCATCGCCCACTTGAACCAAGTCCCGTGGTCAAACAATTTTTGGGATAAGAAGGAAAATTTCCTTCTCATTTCTCTAATTTTTTTTGGGACCTGCTTCAAGATAACGACCACCTTTTGTTGGTAAATTAAAGGACCCCCTCTCTGCGCCCTCAAAATTCCCTCCCTGGTTGACCTAACAAATTTAATGTGTATCTCTCTGGGTACTTCATTTATCCTGGCATATGCTGAGTTTATTCTGTAGACTAGGTCAATGTCCCCCCTGATCTCATCTTTAGGTTTATGTAAATAGTCTGCTAAAATTGTGCTCATGAGATCAGGCAGGCATTCACCAGATTCTTCAGAAATGTTCTGAAATCTTAAAAAATATGACATCCTTTCAAAGTCCTCCTAGACATATGCCCAGTTAGTTCCCCCACCTCACTGTTAACATTTTAAGCTCTCCCTTTGCCTCAATTAGCCCCCTTCCAGATCTTCAGTCTTCTGTGTATTCTCCTGCACTTGTTTCCGAGTTTCCAAGAGTTCCTTCTTAAAGTTGCTGTTTTCTTCTCTCTGGGCCTTAATTTCCTGCACCAAAGTTTGTATAACAGATTCCAGAGATGACAATCTTTGTTCCAAACCTGCCAATTCTGATTTTTGTGCCATGGTTGGCTGTTAAAGTCAGTGCCACTAAATTTGGATTTTTAATTCGGTTTTAGCACAGGATTTTATTAGAATATGTTTTTTAAAATTTTATTATGTTTTGTATGTATTTTAACATTCCTGTGCGCCGCCCTGGGTCCGCTTGGAGAAGGGCGGGGTATAAATATATATATATTTAAAAAAAACACTGTTGCAAAAAAAAAAATCACAGTTCCACGATTGTGGAATGTCACAAAGATAAAACTGAGTTGCCCAACGTGCAGTCATATGACTGTGGGAGGGAGCAGCATACTATAAAGCACTTCATAAAGTACCTGCACTGTGACCATCATAACATTGAGTGGTCATTAAATGACCAGTCATTAAGCAAGGTCTACCTGTAGTTTCAGGACTGCCCTTCCCCGTTGTTTCTGCCTCTCCCTCTTGATCTGGCAAAATGGCCATGCTGTGGGTCTTTTCAGTGAAATAATGTTATCTGATACTCTAAATCTAATAGAACTAATAGATCTAAAAAATATGCTTTCTCTGTCATAATGACTGCCTCATGGAACACTTTCCTGCAAATATATCAATTGCCTCAACCAAGCCTTTTGGAAAATTGTGGAGACCTGGCTGTTCCCCCAGGCGTTGTGGCCAGTCTGTCAGGTTCTGGAACTCTGATGATGTATGTCATGAGTCTTTAATGAGATGCCTTGATCTGGTTTTTTTCCTATTAAATAACTTTTACTTTTTGGTTTCCCTGAGAATTTCTGGATAGGTGGTGCACAGCCTTATAGACGTGGCAGTGTTTTAGATTGGAACTCTATTCAAATTAGACTTAGAATAATTTTATTGTCACTTTAAATGTATACTAATCACCATACTTTAAAATGAAATTTCATTGCATTCAGCTCTCAGAAGTAAGTACCTCATACACCACCTCCAATATACACTACATAAACATGACTAAATAAATACATGCATACACACAAAATTATGCTTATACCCATGTCTTCCAGATATATGAAAATATGCCTAGAGCTATTTCAACCAAACTTGATACACGGATTACTTACTATTTAGAAACAAATACTGGGGGGGGGGGGAAGACACCCCTAACACCCCTCGGGGTGTGTGTTCTGTTAAGATACAGCCTGTTGTGCCTTGAAATGGCTTCTACTGTACAATGCTGTGGAGTTGCCATGGTAATGGCTTTGCAGTACTCCACAAGGGGGCTCCCTCTGGTAAGTGGGAAAATCCAACATTAGCAATTGGGGCAACGATCATGGATGGAGGGCTGGGATAAATAAATACCTGGGCAGTGCCAGTTTATCAGCTAGTATATTATATGACACAATTAGGACTAAATTTAATATATTTATTTATTTATTTATTTTTATTTTATTTTATTTAAATTTATATCCCGCCCTTCTCCACAGAGGACCCAGGGATTTAGGGGAAACGATGAATGTGTAAATTCAGTAGAGAATGGATTTTATTTAATTGACTTGCCCAGTAATGGAAATATTCACCAGGACTATCTGTCCAGTTTTATATCCATGCTTATGCCCCCAAAGCCTATAAGAAAGCAGAGGCCAGTTTGGTCTAGTGGTTAAGTTACTGGCCTAGAAGCCAGGAGACCATAGGTTCTAGTCCCACTTTAGGCATGAAAGCCAGCTGGATGACTTTGGGCTATTCACTCTCCCTCCTTCCAACTCACCTCACAGGATTGTTGTGGGGAAAATAGGAAGAGACAGGAGTATTACGTACATATTCTGCCTTAAGTTTTTTGTAAAGTAATAAAGGCAGGATAAAAATATGCTTAATAAAATAAAATCCAGTTACAATATTGTCAAAAATGTCAAGCATTCAAAATTCATGACAAGCAGGTTGGATAAAAATTGATGATTTAAAAAAAATATCAAAGATCATTTAAAAAAAAAAATGAAATTGAATTTTTTTCATCTTTATCAAGTTTATTTTAATGAAATGCTTTTGGAGTAAAAAATCTATCAAGATAGTTTTCTATTTAAGGTGCATTAATAATTTAGTTTATTCAGCATGGATAAGGCTGTGTATCCTGCAATATTGGGACTGTTGGTGAGTCAGCAGCGGGTCAGAGGAGGAGCTGCTGCAGGACAGAGATGATAGTTGCTCTTTAAAAATTAGCAAAGCCTTTTTACTAGTGATTTAAATCATGATTTAAATCAGAGGTTCCCAAACTTGGCAACTTTAAGACTTGTGGACTTCAACTCCCAGAAATCTCCAGCCAGCTGTTCTGGGAGTTGAAGTCCACAAGTCTTAAAGTTGCCAAGTTTGGGAACCTCTGATTTAAATCGACTTGATTTAAATCAAATCCACCCTGATCGCATGCAGTGTTTTTTCTGGGGGCAGGGTTTCGGGAGGCAAAAATGCTTTATTCAGTGTATAAGACGCACCCGGATCTTCAGCCTCTTTTTTGAGGGAAAAGGGTGCGTCTTGTACTCCGAAAAATACGGTAACTAAAACAATAATTTTACGGATTGTAAAGATCCAGAAGTAAGATATGAAAGGGGGAATTCTGTTACAGAATCCATTCCACACTGACGGTGAAATAATATATATTTGTTTTCTTTTGAACTGCAATGCTTCAGCAGTTTGTTGGCTGGAAAGCTGACAGCCCAGGTTTGAGACCCTAGCATTGCACAATAGGATGAGCTCCTGTCTTCATCTAGCTCCTGCCCACCTAGCAATTCGAAAACATGCAAATGCAAGTAGATAAATAGATGCCATTTCAATGGGGTGGAAACAAGCGCTGTGTGACTTCATGCTGGCCACACCGCTGTAGAAACGTCTTCAGTTAGCGCTAGCTCAACTGCCCTTGAAGCTGAGATGAGCGCTACTCCTGTAGTCAGCAATGGAGTAAAATCCGCAAGGACTCTTTTCCTTTCTCCTGTGAGCTGCTTGGAGAGTCCAACAATGGGTTAATCCTGCCTTTCTGCCCTTCTGGACTGGATTGATTTTCTTTTAAGCCACGCCTCCTCCGTGTGCTTGCCAGAATTTCAATCCAGTCTGAATGCCCAGGACATGTTCTGTTGGTTCTCCCTAAGAGATTCAGGACATTTAGTTGGACTCTCCAAGTAGAGTATTTATTTTAATTTAAATTATTTTATTTAGGAATTTTTTCCTTACAGCAAACAGCTGGTGAAGCTCTGCGACTCACCAGCTGCTGCAGACCCGACGCGACCTGGGTTCACCCGGGCGCGCGTGGGTCCATTCACCTGGCCCCAGGTGAGGATCGACCTGGGAGCCAAGAGACGTCTCGGTCAGTGGCGAGGAGCCCTGCCGCTGACATCCCAAATCGCCGGACCGGCCAGACCTGAGCCGTTTTCGCAGCGGCAGCTGCAGGCTCTTTTTTCTTTTTAGGCAAACAGGACGGCTTCGCGCCGTCCGTTTGAATCGCGCCCGCCATTTTGGAGGCTGATCGGCCATTGGCGGGCGCCTGATACAAGAGAGAAGCCGGAAGCGGCGTGACGGGCCGCTCGTCCTCTTCCGGAGGACTGTGTTTTTTCCGACCGGCAAGCGGCAAGGCGCGCCATTTAAAACGCGTGCGGAGCCGCATTTTAAAGAAGGAGAAAATCTTTTTTTTTTTCCTTTTGAATTTTTTCGTCCATTTTCTTCAAGAATCCCTTTGGCCGGCTCCAGGCGAGAAGCGGGGGAAAGGTTTCTGTCCGGCCCAGATCCGGCAGACTTTCCTCAGCTCGGGTGCAGACCTGCTCCTGCGGAGGCAGCACTTGAGTCTTGCTTGCAAGCTGATCTGCTGCTCCACCTTGCCATCCTCAAGCCTGCGGATCAGGATTACCTGGCTGAAGCCCCTTTGACCAGCGATCTTCGAGTGGTGAGTTACTGGGGCCCAAAATGTCGGAGAGAGCTCCCCAAGATTCTGAACAGCCAGGGCCATCCACCAGCAGGGGGCTTGTGAGACAGGCCAGCAGGGCCGCAGCTGAAGCCCTGAGCAAGGCAGGGGGGAAGAGGCAGGACAAGGCCCAAGACAGGGCTGCCTCCAGGCGGCAAAAGGCCCTTGAAAAAGAATTCGAGAAGGCCCAACGAAGGGCCAACGAAGACCCCATAGAGGATCCAGAGGGGATGGCTCAAGCGGATCCCAGTATCCCAACAGCATCCATTCCCCAGATAGTCAGAGAAGAGGAAGAAGAAGAATTCTCCTCTGATGAGTCCCCAGAACCCTCCTTGCTAGGAGATGAGGACCTGTTTCAAGAAGACAGCTTAGCCTCCTCCAGAAGGATTACCCCCCCACCTGCCCCAGAGAGGCCCCCCAAGAGGCCCAGAGCTGAGGAGGGCCAAGGGACTGTGATATCCCCAGAATTGCAGGCCATCATTAACAGGGCCATCGCCCAGGGCATTGCTGATGGCATTAAGCAAAAGACCAAGCGCCCCAGGGGGTGCAGTAGATCCAGAGCATCTGGAAGCCAAGAAGCTCCAAGATCCCCCTCACCTCATTCCTCGCTGGACAGCGGGGATTCCACTGTGGAGGATGATCTGCTCCCAGAGCAAGAATTCTCAGGGGATGAGCAGGCTGTCCCAGAGAAGCCCGCTTTCAAGGGGTTATTCCATTGCTCCTCCTTTAAGACAATCTTAACGAAGGCCAAGGTTTCCACCCGCATGACGGTTACCACCCCCACTCCCACCACTGAGGTGGCGTCTGAGGATGATGAGGGTCTTTTTGAGGAGCCAGAGGAGACCCAGGAGGTAGTCCCCATACCAAAAATGTTTCTTAACCTAGTTCAGAAACAGTGGGCACAGCCAGGCACAGCTGCCTCGCACAGTAACATCGACAGGCAACTGTACACAGTTGACGCTCCCCTGGAGGACCTACTCAAGCTACCCCCGGTAGATGCCCCAGTGCAGGCACTCACATCCACGTCAGTGCTACCCCCTGACCTCTTGGAAGGTCTCAAGGCGGAGGACAAGAGGTCGGAGAGGGCCTGTCACAAGACCCACATGGCGGCTGCCTGGGCCATCAAGACGGCCACCTCAGCCTCATTCATGTCCAGGGCCACTCTTAAGTGGCTCCGAAAGCTGTTAGCGAAGGTTCCAGCAGGGGATGCTAGAGCTAGGCAGGAACTGAGGAAGATAATGGCAGGTGTCTCTTACACCGCCGACGCCACCCTGAGCTCTGCAAAGTTCGCCTCTAGAGCCCTGGCCTCCAATGTAACTTCCAGGAGGCTGCTTTGGCTCCGCCACTGGAACGCGGACATGCGCTCAAAGTGGAAGATCGCCTCCGCCCCCTATAAAGGGGGGAAACTGTTTGGTGAGGTCCTTGACCCGGTGTTGGTGGAAAACAGGGACAAAAAGAAGGTCATGCCTTCGGTCTACAAGAAGTCGGACCACAAGAGGTCGGGTTCCTTTCGAAAGCAGCCCTTTCGGAACTCAGAACCTTCCACCAGTTCAGGGCAGTTCCATCGGCCCTTTAACCAGGGACCAGATAGGGGGCAGGACCGCCACTCCTTCAGGGACAGAGGCAGACAGCAATCCTTCTCCAGACGCCCCTTCAGAGGAGGATCCGGTTCCCGTCCCTTCCGAAAGTTCAAGTGACTCCCCGACGGACGCTCCCATAGGAGGCCGCCTGCAGCTGTTTCAGGCGGCCTGGGAGCAAACCACGTCGGATCAGTGGGTCCTACAGACCATCAGGTTAGGGCTCACGCTGGAATTCCTCTCCATGCCTCCCAGGCGATTCATCCGCTGCCCCACCCCATCCTCTCCCCTCAAGAGGTCTCTGATGGAACAGGAGGTGGCGCACCTGAAAGAGATAAATGCCATAGAGCCGGTCCCAGCAGAGCAGGCAGGGTCAGGCTTCTACTCCATCCTGTTCCTGGTCCCCAAGAACTCGGGAGGATGGAGGGGGATCCTAGACCTAAAGCAGTTGAACAAGCACCTGGCGTACAGGCGCTTCAAAATGCAGTCTCTCCAGTCCATCCTGAGCTGCATCCGGACAGGAGACCTACTGACCTCGATAGACCTTCAGGAGGCCTATCTACACATTCCAGTCCGGGAGGCGCACCGCAGATTCCTCAGGTTCTATTATGCGGGCCAGCATTACCAGTACAGGGCTCTCCCCTTCGGCTTGTCGTCCGCCCCGAGGACCTTCACGAAGGTCCTTGCCGCGGTCCTGGCGTACCTCAGGGCGCGGCCAGTCAGATTGCAGGCGTACCTAGACGACATCGTGATCCAGTCGTCCAACCACCGGCAGGCGCTCAGGGATCTCCGGCTGACCATGAGGACCCTCGAACATCACGGGTTCTCCATCAACCTGAAGAAGAGCCACCTGAGCCCTACCACCAGTCTGACACATCTGGGAGCGGTCATAGACACCATCTCCGGCCGGGTCTATCTGTCTCCAGAGCGGGCGAACAGCCTGATCCCACTGGCGCTGAAGGTAGGATCAGCAGGAACCGCCCCCATCGTGCTACTGTCACAGCTCCTCGGGAAAATGATATCTTGCCTCTCCATTGTGCCTTGGGCGCGCCTCCACTCGAGACATCTGCAGTGGTGCCTCCTACCACACCAGCGAGCCAAGGAGAGCGACTCACCCAGACACGTACCAGTCCCAGACAAGGTCAAAGCGTCTCTAAGGTGGTGGACAGCGAGGTCCCTGACCAAAGGATGCCTCTTTCGAGAGCCAGAAAGGACCGTCATCACCACAGACGCCAGTCTCTACGGCTGGGGTGCTCACCTGGACCAGCAGGTGGCGCAAGGGAAATGGTCACCCGAGGAACTCAAACACAGTATCAACTGGCTGGAGCTCAGAGCTGCGCGCCTAGCACTTCTCCACTTCCGCCCGAGGATCAAGAACTGCCACGTGCTACTACTCACGGACAATGTGTCCACCAAGGCCCACATCAACCGACAGGGGGGCACCCGGTCCAAGTCACTGATGGAGGAAGCAGAACGGCTGGGTCTGTGGGCGGAGAGACACCTGGCCTCGATCAGAGCCGAACACATCTCGGGCGAGAGCAACATCCAGGCGGACTGGCTGAGCAGAGCCACCATCGACAACTCAGAGTGGCAACTACACCCGAACCTCTTCTCCAGCATCACGCAGAGGTTCGGTCAACCAGCAGTCGACCTGTTCGCGTCAGCAACAAACGCTCAAGTTCCAAGGTATTTCACCAGGCACCGGTGCCAGGGGGCGGAGGGAGTCAACGCCCTCAGGTGCCATTGGCCCCCGGGCCTCCTGTATGCCTTCCCTCCACTTCCGCTCCTGCCGGGCCTGGTCCGGAAGATACTCAAGGAACAGGCAGAAGTCATAGTGATAGCCCCTTACTGGCCCAGGAGAGCCTGGTTCGCGGACCTAGTGAGCCTCTCCGTAGCCAGGCCGTGGAGAATTCCGCAGGGGGAGGTGTCACTCGTGCAGGGCTCCATCGAGCACCCGGAGCCACACTGGTTGCAACTGACCGCCTGGCTTGTGAAAGGCAACTGCTAAGAAGAGCACAGTTTTCCGAGGGGGTCATCCGGACCATCCAGGCCTCGCGACGAGGCTCGACTACCAGGATATACGACGCCACCTGGAAGACCTTCGTAGCTTGGTGCAGCTCCAGGGGAGTCGAACCCATCTCAGCCTCCATCCCGGACGTGCTGGATTTCCTTCAGCGAGGTCTGGAGCAGGGGCTGGCTGCCAACACGCTCAGGCGCCAGACGGCCGCACTCTCAACCGTGCTAGCTTTCGACTCCTACTCATCCCTGGCTAGACACCCAGGGGTCAGGGCTTTCCTAAGAGGAGCTACCAACATCCGACCACCGGTAGTTCACAGGTACCCCACGTGGGACCTACACGTGGTGCTAAGGGCACTGATTGACCCGCCGTTCGAGCCCCTACGCACTTGTGACCTACAGCGTCTTACCGTAAAGACGGCCTTCCTAGTGGCCATCACCTCGGCACGCCGAATTTCGGAACTGGCAGCTTTGTCCGTCAGAGACGACCTCTGCATCATCCATGAGGACAGGGTGACCCTACGGCTCGATCCCACATTCATCCCCAAGGTCAACTCAACCTTCCACCGGACCCAGGAGGTCGTCCTACCGAATTTTTGCCCAAGACCGGTACATCCCACAGAGCGGCGATGGCACAAGCTCGACGCCAGGCGTGCACTTAAGTACTATGTTACACGCACCGCATCCTATCGACGGTCTGAGGCCCTATTCGTCACCTTCCAGCCCCGCAACATGGGCCAGAAGGCCTCACCAGCCACCATCGGCAGATGGTTACGTAGCTGCATCGCCTCAGCTTATGAACTTCAACGCCAGAGGGCACCTCGCCGCATCACAGCTCACTCGACCAGAAGCGCGGCAACCTCGGCGGCCTGGGCGACCCAGGCATCGCTTGACGAGATCTGCAGGGCGGCCACTTGGGCCTCCCCGTCCCAGTTTGTACGTAACTACAGATTGGACAAGTTTGCATCTTCAGAGGCGGCCTTTGGGCGCAGAGTGTTGCAACAGGTGCATTTGTCCACGGAATCTACCAGAGACAGTTTTTCCCGCCCTGGGAACATTTAGCTTGGGCATTTTCCCATTGTTGGACTCTCCAAGCAGCTCACAGGAGAAGAGTCGTTGGCTTACCTGAACGATCTTCTCTGTGAGCTGCGAGGAGAGGCCAACCCCGCCCTAGCTCGTAGATTCCTCAAGTTGTGTGTTGTTAAACGTTTGTGTTACTGTATTTATAGTTGACAGAAGTATTTGCATTAAAGCCTACGACGATAAAGGAACCAACCAGACGACTACTGGTCCACGCCTAAATTGAAATTCTGGCAAGCACACGGAGGAGGCGTGGCTTAAAAGAAAATCAATCCAGTCCAGAAGGGCAGAAAGGCAGGATTAACCCATTGTTGGCCTCTCCTCGCAGCTCACAGAGAAGATCGTTCAGGTAAGCCAACGACTCTTCCCCCCTGAGCATAGAAAAAGATGAGATGGGAAAAGGTCCTCCCACCACCAGTTGTGTCTTCAACAAGGAAAGCTTTATGCCAGACCTAGACAGACATTTAAAAAACAAACAAACATTTCCTCTGTAACACTCTGGTTCTTCTGACTATTTTTGAGGAGCATTAGTTGACAGGATGCATGTAATTTTGTTCCCCAGAAGCTCAAGTAGGAAAGCAAATAATGGTGATGCTTTATACAACATGAAAGGATAAATACGTAGAAATTCATTATGCATTCAAGTCTTTATTTGAGAAGGCTGCTGTCGGTGACCTTTAAAAAAAAATCTTCCTTTGGCATAGTATTTCCTCTTTGCTAATGTGTCTTTAAATAGCAAAATCTTTGTAACTGAGATCAACTTTTAAAATTATGACAAATAGCTGATTCATTATATTCTCCAGGTTTTGGTACACTGCATTAATTTCTAGCCAGCGAGGTATCTAATATCAGTTATGAACACTGGTTTTAAAATAATTGATTGAAACTGTTCCCGCATTTCTTCTGCCAAAATGCCTTGCCATAAACCCATCAGATCAGCGATTTCTTGTCTGAAACTAGACACATTTAATTTCCTATTCACCTGTTATGGCTGGTTCCTTGTTTCATTTCACTTTCAGCTAATTTTATATATCTATTTGGATTTTATTCTTTTGTGGCTTCGATGGTGGGACGTAACATAGTTTGATTTGCTGCCAATTCCTGGAAACATATTATGAATGTATGCAAAATAATCTTCTAGCTTAAATTCAGGCAACGCAATTCCGCATCCTTGTAAGATGGCTGACAGTGTTGTTTATACCTGCACAGGAGTTAAAGTAATTCCAATATTGTCAATCTTATCATCCCAAGTATTTAAATATAGTTTTTACCTTTTCTTTTTTTCCCCATTAAGAAGTTTCATATTGAAATGCTGTATATAAAGGGGGTGCTCTCCAAAAATAAGTATGGCAAATAAATATATATAAACCCAAATAATACAAATAACCATCAGGTAAACATAGAGCACTCAGCATGATTGTAAAATGTTTAATCATATAATCCTGTACATGTCTATTCAGAAATATGTCTTTTTTTGTCTTTAATCAGTCTAATCCCTAGATAAGTAGGTATTTGAAGTATTTTGAAAACCTGATATAATTTTTTAAAGAAGATTTTCATGGGGAATACAAGGAATCTTTGCTGAGTCCGGGCGAGAATATATGACAACATGTAACAACATGTACATCCTTACTGTTCGCAGCCACAATAATTGTATCTTCTTTCCAAAATCCACTTTGTTTGATATTGGTATGCATCGGTATGGTCTCTGTGCATGCTATCAATTTATCAAAACAATTCATGCACCTACTTGAAAAAGTATATCCTCTTGGTGACCTGTATATTGCACAAGCCATAAAGAGGGCTGTGAAAATATCTACTGACCCCTCACATCATGGACATAAATTGTTTCAACTTCTACCCCCAAAATGATACTATAGGGCACTGCACACCAAGACAACTAGCCACAAGGACAGTTTCCCCCCCAAATGCCATCACTCTGCTAAAGAACTAATCCCCACAACACTGTCAAATTATCTACTAAGACTGTATTGCTATTCTTCTCTTCCTTCCTAGTACCTATCTCTTCCCACTTATGACTATAACCATGTTGCTTGTATCTTTAAATTTTATATTCTTTTATTTCTTTCCTAGTATAATTTGATTGCTTATTAATAACCTATGACTATCACTAAGTGTACTATCTTTTGATTCTTGATGAATGTATTCTATTTTATTTTTCTTTATGTACACGGAGAGCATATGCACCAAAGACAAATTCTTTGTGTGTCCAATCACACTTGGCCAATAAAGAATTCTATTCTGTTCTATTCTGTTGTTGGCATTGCCTCACCCAAGATCAGGAGAGAAGTAATGGCAGATGTTGAAAGAGCTAAGCAAGAGAATGATCTTCAATATCTTTTGAATGGACATATATTCCAAGCCTGCTGACTCACATCGAGGAACAGTTTTATGGGAAGAACAAACGTTCTTGAAGGTACACAAGAAGAACATCGAATTAAAAGACGGAGGAAGGAGACCATTGAGCAAGCAATAACATTCAAGGAGAATATTGCTGAAGGATTTGATCTCCCTTATAGTACCTGGAGGACCCTGAATAGGTTGAGAGTTGGAGTATCTAAATGTAAAACCAAAATGCTCAACTGGTGGCTCTTGGTGGATAACGACATGCTATGTGAATGTGGAGAGGCCCATCTCCTGACATGTTAGCTACTATCAGAAACATATTAATAATGACTTATTTTTGGCTTCATTGTGGCAGTTTAAAGTTTGATCTAGAGATGGAAGGAGAAAAGTTTGTGCGCCACCTTTTTGTAAGTGCTTTTAGTCTGCCGGGATGCAGCCCATTCAGAACCGAGCCATGTGCCTGATGGGCTTCCATGCAGCTGCATTTGTGAAAGCGACATGCGTGTGCATGAAACCATGCCATGTCCTACCCCACCCCAGCAACCACCACTTGGCCAAGCTGGAAAAGTTGGAGACCACTGGTCTAATGGAATGAGAATTCATCTACCCTTCCATGAAACAAGATTATTTCTTAGTTGGGTATCATTTCTTCCAGACAATTGTATATTTTAACCATATTTCATATCTTGTGGATGTGTCTAGAAATTGAGCTATCTGTTGTATCTGCTGTTCACAGCAAAGGAGACGAGTTACATAATTCTTCTACAAACACCAACTCTCAAAATGTCATATCAAATCCGTTAGCGTGCTCCCCTTCTACCCAGCCTTCTGTGTTGAGTTGAGTTTAGTTGTAAATGTTTCATTTCTGTGTTGCATTATAATGCCAAGTTAGAAACTTTTGACATTTTCACTGGAGATGTATAAATGTGAATCAACGAAACAAGTATATCAAAACTGGGGTCCCTGGTTTTATCTAAATGATTTTGCAAGTTAAGAAATGTTCTGACAATGTTTTCCAACTCCCCCCAAGCCCAGTTTCACTCGAGCACACGCCTCTGCACTTCCTGGTACAGGCCAAGAGCAGAATTAAAAGTGCAGGCATGCCAGGAGACAGTCTGTTCGTGTGAGATTTCCCACTTGGTTTTCCAGACCCAAGATTGCCATCTGAACCATTTGGATACACATTCAAACTTCTCTGTTACAATTTGAGTTCTAGCCTCTTGTTCAGCGGCGTAGGGCTGAATGAAAAATGAACAGGAAATGGTAAATAATTGGTGGAGCTCATCTCATATTAATATAAAGAGATTTATGGACATTGGGTGAGCTAGTTTGGTCTAGTGCAGGGGTGTCAAACTCAAGGGCTGCTTTCATTGAAGGCCACGTCGGGGTTGTGTTTGACCTCGGAGGGTCGGGATGGGAATGGCCAACTTGACGTCACTCATATCGGGTCCCTGTGGTGGCCTGAGTGCTCTGCCAGCAAAAACGGGCTCCCAGTCTCCATTTTTGGCTGGGATGGCCTCCTGCAACACTCGGCCAGCGAAAACTGCCGCATGTGACCCTCCTGTGCACCATTTTCACTGACAGAGGGTTGCAGGATGCTGTCCCAGCCAAAAATGGAGATTGGGAGCCCATTTTCACTGGCAGAGGCATTGTGGTCCAGTCCTTCGCTGTTTCCAGGGCAATCCTGCAGGCCATATCTAAACACCCTGCAGGCCGGATCTGTCCCGCAGGCCTTGAGTTTGGCACCCCTGGTCTAGTGGTTAAGGTACTAGGCTAGAAAGTGAGAGATTGTGAGTTCAACTCCTGCCTTGGGCATGAAAGCTAGCTGGGTGTCTTTGGCAATTGTTGTCTCTCTCCCCACCTCAAAGGGTGGTTGTTGTGAGGAAAATAGGAGGAGGAAAGTCTTTTGGACATGAGTAATTTATATAAATAATATGGGGTAGAAATAAATAAAAAAATAGCGCAATTGATAGTACATATGTGTTCCACTAATCTGGAATTCTGAAGGCCATTTTCTGAACCATTTTCATTAATGGTTCAGTTTTCACCTTGATTTATTATTTTAGAAGAAAAAATAAGGGTGGGGGGGGGGGAAATGACCCTGTCGAGATCCAAAAACATTAAGATGAGTGGATGCAGTTATTGCCCTTTGTAAAATCTATCAGTTCAGCGTTTTTGAATTCCTTGCTTTAAAAAAAATATTGTATACTGCTTCTATATTTTAACATTTAATTTGCACACCGCTCAGAGTCCCCCTGTGAGGCAGATGGGCAGTTTTAAAACGTAATAAAAATAAATACCTCTGCAAAAAAGAGATTCCTTGTAATTTTACATAGCCTATGAGCTTGTAGCATTTATTTATTTGGGTAGATTCAATGCTATGACCTCAATTTGCAAAGTAAAATTAGCCAGTTTTGTTGGTCAAGATTTGGCTACCATAATCACTAAGGTTTTTGCTTCCCTTTAGATCTGCTGCTGTAAGCAGCTGTTTGGTTTGCTTAAAACTAAATTATGCTCACTTTGAATCTCTTATATTTTCCAAAGGTTCATAATCCTTATTGTTAGGTAGTTAGCAATCCAGTGTCAAAAGGCAACAAAATGTATTATGTTGGTGGCTGTTTCTATAGGAGCTAACTTTATATGGAGTAGAAAAGTAGGCGTAGTACTTATTTATTTGTGTTGTTGAAAGACAAAAGGCTGAGGTGGCACAGTGGTGCAGCACTGCGGGCTACTTGAGTTGATTGCTAGCTGCAGTTCAGCAGTTCAAATCTCACTGGCTCAAGGTTGACTCAGCCTTCCATCCTTCCAAGGTCAGTAAAATGAGGACCCAGATTGTTGGGGGCAATATGCTGACTCTATAAACAGCTTAGAAAGGGCTGTAAAAGCACTATGAAGTGGTATATAAGTCTAAGTGCTATTGCTATTGTTTCCAAGTTCCATGTTGTAGATGACAGGCAAAATATGTGCGTTTTTAGACAGCCAAAAGTTTCTTTTTTAAAACCTATGTTTTATTTGAGACAAATGTAGATCTTTGATTTCTGTTGACTAAACTGGTTCAGACAATAAAAGTAGTTCTCTATTTAAAATTGTAACGAAGCCAAAAATTTCCACATATATCATAATAGTCATAAGTCAAGGCGCCCATATGACCAAAAATGATGTTATGACATTTTTTGTGGTGTTCGTTAAATGAACTCCTTGGTTGTTATGTGACTAAATGTATTCCTTTGACCTGGAAACTGGCAAGGAACATCACAAATTACATGTAATTGCAGAATGCTTTAGCCAGTTGTAAAGGGGAGACATTTGAGTGTGAAATGTAGTCATGTGACCATGGGGTGGGAATTGGCCGTAGATAGCTTCTTGGGGTGGGGGCTTGTAACTTCAAGCAGTATTTGAGTGACCGGTCATTAAGCAAAAATTATCTGTTCTAGTTTTGCAAGTTATAATTATGATTTTTTTTTTACTCAAAACAAACAGATTTGGCTTTAAAGATTATTTACAAGGGAAGCAAGCAGAAGATTGAAGCCTATCTGAGTCTGAACTCCATGCTTTTAGTATATTATATTTTAAGCTCTTATTGATCTTAAAGCTTGCTGTTATCTCTCTTTACATTATTGTTATTTTTTTATTTATATGTTTGCTTAACCTACTTGATTCCAGTAACAGATTTAATTGCAGGGTTCAGCTAAGATGTAAACAGCTTAATTTAATACCAGTACTCAAAAGTTATCAGGCTTCACCATAAAGGGGAGCATTATGTGACTGTTTCAAATATTGGGAACAGTCTTATGTGGAGTGTTTGACCAACAGAAGTTCAGCCTCACTTTTCTTTTACTGGACATTTAGGAGTTTCAAGAAGGCAATGTGGGGAGCATGGCATAAAGACAACTTACTTTTTCAATAAGCCTAGGCCCATGATGGTGAACACAGAGCCCGCTCTGCGGGTACGCAAACATTTGCCCAGCTCAGCTCCACCGTGCATGCATGCATGTGACCTGCCAGCCAGCTGAACTTTAGGCCTCTGCTCATGAACGGGGGTGGGGCACATGCTGGAGAGGAGTGCATTGCAGCAGGGGGAGTCACACGTGCATGCTGGGGGAGTGCGGGGGGGGTCACTTGCGCATGCACAGGGGGGTTGCGCGTGCATTGCATTATGGGTGTGAGTGTGCACTTTTGGCACGTGACGCCAAAAAAGTTAGCCATCACTGGCCTAGGCTGAAAAAGTTTCTTAGGAAATGAATAATTAAGAAATGGATGTTGGTTGGTGCCTTCTATGCAACTTCCTCTTTATGAAGTCATTTTACAGCTAGCTCATCCTTGACTTACAACCGTTCCTTTAGTCACCGTTTGAAAGTTATGACAACACTGACGAAAATAACTTATCACTGGTTTTCACACTCACAACCATTGCAGCATCCCCATTGCCATGTGATCAAAATTTGGATTTTTGACAATTGGCTCATATTTAGGATGGTTGCAGTGTCTTGTGGTTATGTCATCACCTTTTGTGACCTTTTGGGGAAGCCAGATTCATTTAATATCTGTGTTTCTGACTTAACAACAGCAGTGATTCACTGAACAACTGTGGCAAGAAAGGTTGTAAAATCATGCACTTTACAACTTAACTACTAGCTCAATTGTGATTGTAAGCTGAGGACTACTTGTATATTGCCACAGTTGTAATGGGATAGTTGCACATGAGATAATTTTTTATATTGGGATATTGAGATCATCCATGTGAGTTTTACTAAGCATGGCAACAAATATCAAATTGCCAAAAAGTCAGTGTTAAAAATCAGTAACAGCTGTTAATTTTATTGAATCAACTTTGTTAGATTAGTTCCTATAGTGCTCAGAAGGAAGACCTATGTAGAATTTTCATTATTCAACACACATACGAAATGTGCAAAAGGCAGAGCTCATAGATAAATTATTACATAAATTACACGAAATGCTCAAATTAATTGTCATTTTCTTCTAAATATTGCCTTGCTCATTTAACACATGACCTTTGCACATCCCTAAGTACACTAATCAACTAGGTCTTAATTGTTGGGCCTTTCTTCCATCATTAACTGCAACTAGGAATGGTATGGCCTACTGCTTCACCCTTACTAGGTTTATCCTTAAAGCTTTAGCATTCATAAATACAGAACTCCCCAGACATTAGTAAAATGTGTATTCAAAAACACCTTTGAATATGCAACATTGGGTAGGATCTCTGTTTAATTGAATCTGTGAATTAAATTTTATTAACAATATTAATGACTCAAACCTGTTAAATAAAACCTAATCGTGAATTTTCAGGATTATTGTCAGCTTCATAATCACACTTCTCTGTTAGCAGAAGTTGATACCAGCTGTTAAAAGTAACATTTGAGATTATTGTAAATTTAGTATATAGGTTGACAAATGAGCTTCTTTTGTTTTTTTTAAATTCTTTCCAGTTTTCTGTTGAAATGCTTTAAATCTGGGTTTGATAGAAAATTTAAGATAGTTATGTAGCTACAAACAAACTGTGAGAAGAAAATAAATAAATTTTAAGAATAAATCTCTGCTGCTTTTTTTAACTAAATTATAAATGCAGCAACGTTTTATAATCATAAGACAGAATCAGTTGGTTCCTCTTATTTCACTATCAATCAAAAATCAAACAGTCTGTGCCATGTATAAATTACATAAACAGAACTTGTTTCAGCTTTCAGGCAAATCCAATTATTCCGTTGCTGTATGAAACACTTCCTGTGTGGATACCACATTTTATAATATGAAGCATTTTTTCACATTATGAGCATTGCACTTCAATGTAGCAAGTTTTGCACTCATACTCTGCGCTTACTCATTTTAATTATTTTCCCCATATACCTTTGAAAAATCCGATTCATAGGTTTTCCATGAAGTGTATTCTAGTGTTTGAAAGGTTCTGTTTTGTAAATTTACACATCCGATTAAAGAGTTGAAGGAAATCTTGAAATAAAAGGAAAATGAAAGAGAGTTTGTTATTTTAAAAAATTGCTGAAATGTCTGCAGCTTTGAAGTCCATTCACATGATTTTCGTCATGTGGTTTTGACTCACATCTGGGTTAATATAGGTACAATTGATATCAGAAATTGCATCCATAATATCCTGTCAGAACTGGGCTCCTGGTGTAAATCAGTGCAAATACTCTGACTGGTGCTGTGCAGAACAATTGAACGGATTCATCATTCACTGACTTCACCATTTTATTACTCATGTGTTGCCAAAACAGTATGAAAGATTTAGGATTTAAAGAGAAATTTGGCAAAGGGAAAAGTTAAAAACAAGCTGGAAAGATGCCAGTTCCCGTATCAGATAGATTTGCAAGAGAGAAAAAAAATGTTTTGTTCTTCTTTCCAAAACTGAAAACTTATTACCAGTTTAGCAGAGGTAACATAAGAAATAAAAAGGCATTTGTACTGCTGGTTCCTTATATGCAAGAAATTAAAGAAAACACACAAAAATCAAGACAGTGTCAGTTCTTTGAAATTTCTAGCAGTCTACATGTTAAATGAAATCAGAGTATGTTTTGACTGGGACAGATTATTCTGTATTTAGCCAGTCATATTAAAGCATCATAAACCATAGTCTAACCTCCACCCTCAAATCTATCTAAAATCTTTACACTAAAGTCAACTAACTTAATACCTGGACTTAAGGAAAGTGAAAACAAATCCCACATTGCTGGGATGTATTTCAGTCTATGGTGTATATTCATGTTACTAACATTATGGAGAAGGACTGCTTAAATCTGAAAACCATGCTGACATAAGCAGAATGGGATGAAGGGTTTTTAAAATCTGCCATACTGTATGTGGTTGATTTTTGGGGGCAACATAATACTGTGGTTGGTATATGTATATTTTTGTGCAAATCTTCTGTACTTTTTGAAGCACTGGGAATTGGATAACCTTTCAATAGGGTTCTTTTCCTTTTTCACTTTTAATTGCACACTTAAAAAAAATAAAAATAATGGTTTAAAACATGCAGGTTATAAAGTTTTGCCTTTTAGAATAAAGGCATAGGGATTTGGGATTGAAGAGTGCCTTTTCTGGGTGATAGTAAAATCATTAATATAGTTTATGTTAAGGAATATTTTCTAATTGCAAAAATACAAAGAGTTCCTTAAGCAGAAATAAAGAATAGATATTCAGTAAAGCTCTATTGTAACCAGCTTCCGGCAACTAGTACAGTGGGTATGAAGTTTATATTCGAATTGGCAATCAGCATAATTAAGGATAATGTTTTAATATACTGCATTATATGTCTTAATTACATTTTCATGATGTTGAATCACACTGTTAGGTACATTGAACTTAAACCAAGATACTCAAGGGTGGGTTCCAGCTGCTGCCACTGCTGGTTTGCTCAGGGATGCACTGCGGGTGCACATGCACAGTAATGGAAAAAAATGCTTCTGTGCATGCGCAGAAGTGAAAAACAAAATGGCGGTGCCTATGGCGCTGCTGATAGAACAGGTTTGGTGGCATGGCAGGCCAAGTTACTACCTACTTGGCCAAACCGGTCCTAACCCACCTCTGAAGATACTTCAAGGCCAGGCCATAACCACAATCATTCATCAATAAATGGAGACACTGGTTCCATATTTTGTGCAAAACTCTTTAACTAAAAAAATGGCTTGTTTCTTTGAAGTGTTATAGGAAAAAGAGTGGGAGAAACTAAGGGTGGAGTTAAAAAGGGCATCAACCTAGAATCCTTTCATAGCCTCAAGCAAACTGAATTTAACCTTCCTTGAGTTCTGCTGACCCTTATCTAACCCCAAGCAGGTGCAAATCTTCGTTGATGTGCTTTCTGTACATAGGCATGTTTAGCAATAAATCAGTTTAATTGGACCTTCATGTGTGGACCTGATATTTTGCATCTAACAGGTGCAAATTTTGATTTCTTTAAGTACATCGTATTGTATTACCTTTTTGGTGGCGTTCATTTTCAGGGTAATCCTTAATTCAAAGTTTTGAACAATATCTTCACACATTGTATTACACCATCATGTGCTTTAATTGTTTTGGCTTCATCTAATAGGTTAAAAAACTCCTATACAAACTGTAATTTGTAAGTCAAGTGTTTTTTCTTCCTAGGATGGTATATCATGTTATACCAAAGTCATGCACTATGATTTGTAATGTGTAAAATTACTTGGATATCTTTTAGTTCAAACTTTTTTCTTCTGTTTTGACGGCTGTCGTTTCCATAGCTGAATAAATATGCTACATTTTGAGAACAGCTACCCCAGAATTGTTGGGAATCAAATGGCATACAAAGCTGATTAATTTAACTGATTGAAGTTGATTGATTTTGGTTCTATTCTGGACTTAAAATGATCAGGTTCGTTGTTTGTGAAACAATCTTTTGTGTAGTTGATTGATCCGATTTGATTGTACATTGCTTGATTTTTTCCCCACAGTTGTGTCTTTTTTTATGCGTCCTGAGAGTTAATGTATCAATAGAAGTAAAGTCATAAGTACAAATGATCCCCCAAACTTAAATGTCAGTCATCAGATACATTGAAATTTTGCTATTTCAGTGTAATTTTATAAGATTGTATATTAAAAACTTATATTTGACAATTTATTTTATTTGTATATTTCATACATATTGTTTCTTTTGGAGTATGCTGGTTCTCCTAGAGCAGGGGTGTCCAAACTTGGAAATTTTAAAACATGCTGGCTGGGGAATTCTGGGAGTTGAAGTCCACAAGTCTTAAATAATAATAATAATAATCTTTATTGTCATTGTAAAAATTACAATGAAATTGGTTCCCAAGTTTGGACACTCCTGTCCTAGATGGACTGTATCCAACATAAATTTCCCTAAACCAACAAAAGTAAAATAATTTAAAGCAGATGACACCAAGATGGCAGGAATAGCCAACACTCCAGAAGATAGACTTAAGATACAGAAGGATCTTGACAAACCTGAACATTGGGCACTATCTAACAAAATGAAATTCATGATAGCCGTGTTCCAGTATCTCAGGGGCTGCCACAAAGAAGAGGGAGGCAAACTATTCTCCAAGGCACCTGAGGGCAGAACAAGAAGCAATGGGTGGAAACTAATCAAGGGGAGAAGCAACTTAGAACTGAGGAGAAATTTCCTGACATTGGAACAGTTAATTAGTGGAACAGCTTGCCTCCAGAAATTGTGAATGGCCCATCACTGCAAGTCTTTAAGAAGATGTTGGATAGCCATTTGTCTGAAATGGTATAGGGTTTCCTGCCTAGGCAGGGGGTTGGACTAGAAGACCTCCAAGATCCCTTCCAACTCTGCTATTGTATTGTAAAATTTATCTTTGAAATGACCAAAATCTTTAATGAATCATCAACAGCCCAACCATCCACTATTAGGTTAAAGTGGTTAAAAAGATAGATCAGAATCCCCACATTTATAAATAGGCAAAACAAGGATCTGTATGGTTAGACTTACAAACATAATATCATTTCTACTTTATTCCTTTTTGTGTCAGAAACATCAGTTACAATGCTTGTCTTCTGAGATTTCGTACGTGTAGAATTTTGCACAAAATCTGGCGTAAAATCACAAAACCAAATACACGGCCTCCTACGAGACCTGCATGCATATTTGATGCTTATTTCTTCAAACTTGGCAGAAAGCATTCTTTTGTCTTCCATGTGAATGTGGCCTGTTTCCAAAACAAGACTATAGGATAATAAATAAGTTTGTATAGTGGAAGGCTATAGCAACCTTACCAGCAGTAATCTCTTATGTTTCCTTAGCTCTTCTTTGATGTCACTGCTATTACATTGCCTGTAATTCAGTAAAGGACAAATACGGATAAGGATGAAATACAAACTTCATATAAATATGAAGCTTAAACACATTTAAGAAGTGAACTTATGCCAACCAATCTTTAAAATAGTGAAAGAAATTTATTTGATTTTACACAGACATGCTCACCCTCACACAGGCTCACAGAAACACAGACATATGTGCAGAGAAAGAATGTATAAAAGAACAAAAATACGAACTGGTGTTTATGGTAGTTGAAATCCCAAGTTGGAGGCACCCAGTTGGGAACTAAGAATAACATCTTGTAAGAATAAATGAATTGCGGTTTAATATGCTGCACATTTTATCTTAACTACTTGATCCGTTGCAAACCTGGATAGTTAGAGAAACAGGAAGATAACGGGGTGGGGGCATTAGTTTTCAAAATGCTTTATATATAAAGTTTGTATACACACAGACACACACACATCAATTAATACAATATAAATTATGTAGGTGTGTTGCTTTTCAGCAGTCACATACGTATATTTTCTTCAGTGTCGTCCCCAAACTTGCCTTCAGATATCCCAACATCACTGCTGTAACTAAGTCCATCCATCTTGCTGCTGCTTAGCTTCTTCTCTTCTTTCTACTTTTTCCAGAAAGATGGACTTCTCAGGAGAGTGGATTTTATCATATGTCCAAAACATGACAGTTTGAGAGGCCTCAAGCAAGAACCCTGGATTAATTTGTTCTGTGATCCACTTTTTTCCTTCCTATCCCCAGCGACGTTGAACCATAAATCTAATAAATAAATGTATTATTGAAGTTAGAAAAGTACAGTGGTACCTCGGTTCACGAACGCTTCTGTTCACGAACAGAAAAGTTCATCAAAATATGCTCCGGTTCACGAACTCCGCTTCGGTTCACGAACTCCGCTTCGGTTCACGAACAGAAAAGTTCATCAAAATATGCTCTGGTTCACGAACTCCGCTTCGGTTCACGAACTCCGCTTCGGTTCATGAACAGAAAAGTTAATCAAAATATGCTCCGGTTCACAAACTCCGCTTCGGTTCGTGACCAGAGTCAGTTCAAGAATTAAAACCCCCCAAAAAAAGATCAGAACGGATTAACCGGATTTACATTAAACCCTATGGGAAACTGTGCCTTGGTTCACGACCAATTCGGTTCACGACCAGAGTCAGTTCAAGAATTAAAACCAAAAAAAAGATCAGAACGGATTAACCGGATTTACATTTAACCTTATGGGAAGCTGTGCCTCGGTTCACGGCCAATTCGGTTTGCGACCAGAGTCAGTTCACAAATTCAGTTCATGAACCGAGGTACCACTGTAATGGGTTTTACTCATTAAATGCTTTAGAATGTAGCATTTTAAAAAATTTCTCACTCACCTATATTATACTAGTTGGTCTGAAGAATGATTAACCAGTAACCAAAAAATCTGTGGGATCGGATCCTGCCCCATACATCCTCACGGCCGATTCGCTCCCACAGAGAGGGACTTCTCCGGGTGCCGTCCACTAGACTATGTCAGCGGGCGACGCCCAGGGGAAGGGCCTTCTCTGTGGCGGGCCCAGCCCTCTGGAATGACCTTCCCCCCGATATTAGAACAACTACGGACCTCCGCTCCTTCCGTCAAAAACTTAAAACATACTTTTTCTGCTTGGCCGGCCTAGGTTAGTCTCTACCTTTAGGGCGTTAGGGAATGTTAGTCTTAATGTGGGGATTTTAGTGCAGGGACAACCAAATTTAATTCGTTTTTATTCATTGTATTTATTTTTCTACGTATATTTTACAGTATTTTAATTTTTCCCTGTGCACCGCTCCGAGTCCCCTTGGGGAGAGGATGCAGTATATAAAATAAATTTATTATTATTATTATTATTATTATTATTATTATTATTATTATTATTATTATTATTATTATTATTATTATTATTATTACTATTACTATTATTACTATTATTACTATTATTACTACTATTATTATTATTATTATTAACAGTAGCTTGAGATCCAATTTGGTATTAAAGTGTCCAGGCTCAAAATCAGATCATAAGTTCTGTAGCTGCAAAGCCACCTGGGTGATCTTGAGCTCATCACTTCCCTGAGTGTTAATGAGCCACTTCTAAAAAATGTTGGCAAGGAACCTTTTGGGGGGGCCTTCAAGTCATTCTTGACTTCGGTGATTGTCTGGACAAGCCCCTACAGTTTTCATGACAAGAACTCAGAAGTTGCCTGTCATTGCCTCCTTTTGGGGGCTAAGAGAGAACGACTGGCCCCAGATCACCTAGCTAGGTTTGTGCCTGGAGTGGGAGTTGAACTCATGATCTCTCAGTTTCCAGCCTGATGCCTTCTCCACCAGATTAAACCGACTCTCTTTTTCCAGAAATTTACATCCTTTCTAAGTTTTATTTTAGCACTGTACAGTCTTAAAACTCTACCCTTTATATTTATGTAATTGTGGTAAAGTAGTGGCACAGTTGCTCTACTTTAAAAAAAAATAAAGCATTTCCTTCTGTAATTTCCCACAGTGCCACTAGTTCTACCCCAAATGAGTGATAGTGGGACGTGTATTACTTGGGATATAATCATGGCAGTTCAGCAAGGCATATATAGTTGGAATTGCTAATGTATTTTCTGACTGTCATGTTCCTTCTATATAGCTTAATTATGGCATTTGGAAACACTCCAAAGCAATTATTAATAATCCATGGCACTCGTGTAGTTTTTCTTATACAAAACAGTATTAGAATATATCTAAAATCTGTTTCTTATAGAAAGTCATTTGATGAGTCAAATTATGCTTTAATGATAACATTATCATGATCTATGTAGCTATTTTGCAACCTTGATTCTTTAACCGTGTGCATAACATCAAAAGCAGAATAAAAAAGCATTATTAATTTTGCACTTGGAAAGGGCAAAAATTAGAAATAGGAAGGATGACAGTAGCTCATCCAAACCTTTTACAAAGAAATATATTACAAAGAATTATTAAAGAGTTGTCTTGGCTGAATTGGAAATTGCTAATTGTCAAATTCACTTACATCATTTTTCTAATATAATAACGTCTGTACCATCAAATTAAATACATGCAGTTTGTCTTTTTCCCCAGCAATTTGGTGGCTTAATTCTTATGATATCTTTTTTACATTTACATTTAAAGGAGTAGAAATCATATTAGAAGACAACCGTAAAAGCCAAGCTTCAGAACTTGTCCATGAGGTTCACAAATACTACTCTGAAGGCCTTTTCTGAGTGCTTTCTTCAATAAGTCTTTCATTTATTCTAGAGATTTTAAAGTCTCTTTGCAAAACAAACATCTTGTGGTGGTATGTAATTCACGTGTCTACATAAAAATGTTCCACAGGTTAATCGTTCATGTTATTTTGCATTGCATTATAAAATTACGGTAGGCTCAATCCAGCCAAAGTTAAGCAGTTTTAAGCCTCACTGATTTCAAAGTAAACAAAGTGCATGAGGAAATACTATATTTGCACTGAAAGCAACGGGTCTGAAAACTGACTAGAATAGAATAGCAGAGTTGGAAGGGTCCTTGGAGGTCTTCTAATCCAACCTCCTGCTTAGGAAGGAAACCCTACACTACTTCAGACAAATGGTTGTCCAACATCTTCTTTAAAACTTCCAGTGTTGGGGCATTCACAACTTCTGGAGGCAAGTTGTTCCACTGATTAATTGTTCTAACTGTCAGGCAATTTCTCCTCAGTTCTAAGTTGCTTCTCTCCCTGATTAGTTTACATCCATTGGTTCTTGTTCTGCCCTCAGGTGCTTTGGAAAATAGGTTGATTCCCTGTTCTTTGGGGCAGCCCCTCAAATGCTGGGACACTGCTGTCAGGTCATTCCTTGTCTTTCTTTTAGTTAAACTAGACATACCCACATTCTGCAACCGCTCCTCATACGTTTCACTGATGGGAAATGGAAGCTCAATGAAAACCATGGACATAGCAAAATTAGGATCTATACCTACACCGTAATCCTATACATATATTCACTTAGAAGTAAATGCAAATGGAACAAGCGGTTTATCAGACATAGTTTCTCCCTCCTATCATGGGGCAATTTCTGCCATAATTGCTGTGACAGATATCTGTGAAAATGCTTTGAGAGAATATTGCTGATGAGGGAACATCATGCCAACAATCTTTGTTTCTGTTTCTGGGATCACTGCCATGTAGTTCTATTGCTGGCATCATTTCATAATGTTTTGCATATGAATTTATCCTGAGAATCATAGTAGAAATTGTGCTATAATGAAGAGAAGGTAGAATCCTATGCTCACTTCCCGGGACTGTACTAAACATCCTCTTCACTGGGATGACTTTCTTTATGACAATTGTGTTGAAACCCATGGGGTACACACCCTTTATAGCCATTGCCTTTCATTTTATTTTATTTAAAAAAACTATGGGACAGTGAAAATAGGAAATGGTATACCAATATGATGATAATAAATAATTAAATATTATCTGACCTTCCTGAGACTTATTTATTGTAAGATCCAATATTAATCAGTTGGGATTTTTTTAAGTTTAACCATCTGCAATTTAGCATTATTTCTTGCTTATCGTGATAATTCTTTGGACACTGATGTTAGAATATTCATGACTGGGAGAGACATGATAACAAGGTCAGCCAATGAATAGGCATAACAACAAGATCAGCCAATGGGATCTGAAACAACTAGGGGCCAGGGTGTGGTTTAGCTTGTAACCTTCTGAGTCTGTGCAAAGAATTGAAACAGAAACTTAAGACCCTCTGCTCTGAACTCTGAAATGAAACTGTTCTCTCCTGCTTGTGTTCTGCTTGTAACTTCTACCACATTGAAAGAATCTACTATTGGTATTGCACATTTATTCATCTGTTATTATGTATATATAAAGAAGTTAATGAATCCAGTTGAATCAATTATGTCTGTGATTTCTGGGTTTGATTTTTCTGCAACAAACTGACAACTGACAAATAAATTCACACAATTAGTCCTATTTAATAGGCTACAATACCTGCTTGACTCTCTTAAAAGTGATGAAGAACAGCAAATTATAAGATTTCTTTTGACAATTTTGACACCAGGAAGGAAACTAGTGTGCACTATGAGAAAGAGACTGGAATGACTCTAGTGATGGCGGAGGAGGAATAAGAAGCATGATATAATATAACAACAACATCAACAGCAACAGCCGATGTAGTCAGACGCTACCTTAAGAGCTCTTAGGTCCTTGAACTTGACCTATTAAGTTTTTACCAGTCCCAGTCTGTGAATCGAATTGGAAGATTAACTATAATAATAACAATTTTTGAAAGTCAAATAAATACATTGAATATTACCTAAACTAATTCTGAACTGTCAGAAGTATGAGGAAGCAACAAATCTACTTACAGATAGTAAAAGTATAATAGAAGGGAGGGATAAACGAGGCAGAGAAACAAGAAGGAAGGCAGAATAAGTGGAAAATGTAAATAGTTTTTGTCTCAAGAAATATAGAGGACTTTGAAAGCCTCTGCAGGGCAAAAGGGAAATGTTACTCCAGTCTTGTGGGTGGTCTCTGGAATCTGGATGTAATGTAATGTGTGGATAACTTGGGGTATGAGGGGAAGAGACACTGCCTAGGAAACAGTCAGACAAGAGAGTGAGGCAACACAATGGATTAACAGTCCGAGAAAGAAATTTAGGAATGACCTGCCCTAATTGTTTTAACATGATTAAAAGTGGTAGTAGGAAGCTTGTATCTACAACCTTGTAACATTCTATTAATGTAGCTTTACAATAAGGTAAAATCAGCTAATCTAGTCATGTTTCTTGCCTGGTTTACTTGGTGAGGCTGACATCGGGTGTGAACAGAGGTGGTATTCAGCAGGTTCTGACCAGTTCTAAGGAACTGGGAGCAGAAATTTTGAGTAGTTTGGAGAACCGGTAAATACCACCTCTGACTAGCCCAGCCCCCATCTATTCTCTGCCTCCCGAGTCCCAACTGATCGGAAGGGAATTGGGATTTTGCAGTAACCTAACCCTGGAGTGGGGTGAGAATGAAGATTTTACAGTATCCTTCCCCTGCCATGCCTACCAAGCCACGCCCACAGGACTGGTAGTAAAAAATGTTGAATCCCACCTCTGGTAATAGATGTTTAATACCAAAGAGGTCTCTTGCAAAGGAAAAGGAGGTGTACTTTAAGAGAAAAAGTTAACACGCTTTCCAGTTCTCAAATTTACTGTAACCTTTGCAGCTAAATTCTAGACACCAACTACATTAGTGTGCTGTAATGATATAATCATAACCTAATAAATTATAACAGAACTTTTGTTTGCTTGCCTAAGCCCCAAGCTAAACATTCTCTGGTTAGGTACCATGTTTCTACATGTCACGTTTTTGCTTAGCTAATTACAAGTGTGCACAATACTGGAGTCGAATCCCTTCTTCTATAAGATGAAATTATCCATTACTGTCAGTTGCACTCGGAAGAGAAGAGGTAAGCCCTCCCCCCCACCTTCCTCATATGCTACGTTACCTGTAATTATGTAAGAAAAAAAACCCCTTAGTAGCTATATGCTTTGTATCAAGATATATCATCTGTTTTGGCTCTTGACATCATAATGCAGACTTAAAACCAAGTCCCATTTAAGAAGTGTACGCATGTAGTACCATTATACGTTTTAAATCTGAATGTCAGCTCAAGAATGCCAATTTTGCAGAATAAATTATTGGACTGAAAATTAGGATGCATGTTGAGGACATCTGTTTTGGTTTTAATCTCATTGTATCAAGATCACTATAAAGTTGTCTGATTTTTTGACCAAGTGATAGCAATAGCACTTAGACTTATATACCGCTTCACAGTGCTTTTACAGCCCTCTCTAAGCGGTTTACAGAGTCAGCGTATTGCCCCCAACAATCTGGATTCTTATTTTACCAACCTCGGAAGGATGGAATGCTGAGTAAACCTTGAGCCCGATGAGATTCGAACTGCCAAATTGCAGTCAGCCGGCAGTCAGCAGATGTCTGTAATACTGCACCTTATACTGCGCCACCGACTCTCTGATTCAGAGAACTACGTCTAACTTCAAGCATTATCTCAGCATCTCTGGTTTAATTTATTTATTTAATCCAATTTTGTTGCCACCCAAATCCTCAATGACTTTCATCCATTTACAAATGTGAGAGAGAATGACAGAAATACAGAGATATTGAAAATACCTATTTAAGAGAACATGACCAAGTAGAAAAGCAAAACTAAATTAATCGACACTCCACAACTACTCCATCCCACTCTCTGGGAGAACTACCAGGTTTTCAATAATTCCCAAAAAGTGGAGAACCTCGTAAATCTTTGGGGCAGAGATATCATTCCAGAGAAGCAGGTACTGTAGTGAAATAGACCTATCTCCTGAGTCCCGTCATATGACAGGGTTTGATGGACATGACTTGAAGTGCACTTACTGGATGACCAGGGTTGAAGTAAAGACAAAAATAATTACACTGATCCTAAGTCAAAGTCTGATTGGTGAAATAGGATAAAACTACAAAGGAATTAGTGCTAGTTCCAACTCCACTTTTTAGGAGTAGCTTATTCAGAATTCTGTGAATGAGAAAACAGACTTTGCCAAAACCTTAACCCGTATAAAATTATTGATATGAGATGCATTGCCTTAAAACCTGTTGTCACATGTGGATATGAAGAATTCTTTCACTGCGGTTTTCTTCAGTGGCTCAGGTGTTACTGCTGTTGGCAAAGGAGTAACCCATTCAAACTGTGATAATTGGTACATTCTGGCCTGAATATTGCCTTTTCTTTCAGGCTGATCTGTTTTCTCAATTCTGCAGTCATTCCAATGTATACTATCTGTCATGGCCTTAGCAAATAAATTATAAAAGAAAGTTAACTTTCCTAATATTACTTTGTTTATTCTGAAGGCTAGAAGATAGTATTAGGTTGGGTTTTCCCCTGGAACAATTTACCTGGAGTAAAATGTTCTGGAATAATTAATTAGAAATAATTAAAACATTTCCACACATCCACGGGCATGTATTTTGCCTCTCTCGTTCGTTCTATTAAATATTTAATAGTAAGCAATATCAACAATATGCCAATGCATGATTGAACATTTTGCATTATTTGCAGTCCTTCCTTTTCAGTACAAATGGTCACACCAGGAATTCCCTAATTAACTGTAATTGATTTGTACAAACTTCAGAACAAGCTCCTAAGCCAACTGTAAATTAGAAGTGGCATACTGCTATTATTTCTGCCCAGTTATACTCTCATAAAATAAATAAATAAAATCAAACCAAACAGAAAAGCCTTACTAAAAATAAAATAGTTTCCTTCGAGTTGATTTATGGTGGCAACTTGGAGTCAGCTGGTTGGTTATTTTAGAGCAATATATAGCCAGTTGCTTATTTAATTCTTCCAGGGTATGTTTTGACTTCCCCTATCTTGTCTACCATTTTGAAATTCCTTGGTTAGATAGAGCCCTCTGTGTCTGTCTGTCTGTCTCCCCCCTCTCTCAGTTTCTCCCTCCCTCCCTCCCTTTCCCTCACCCCTTCCCCCTCTCAGAGAGAGATGCCAACAGGGTCAAGTTAGGCATTTTCTGAATTTTTAACACGGCAATCCTAAAGGGTTTGCCATTGCTGGTCTAGTGTTGAAGAAAAGGAGATAGAGCTGGGGAGGGGGTGGGCAGAGTGAAACAAATCATAAGTCTAGAGTTGTTACATTCTTGCAAATGGTCCAAATCCAACCTCTCTTGAATTCCCTGATCCTTTTCTAATTCCAATTTAGTGTTGTATGTTAGTTGACAAGATTCTGGTGCGATACATTTATTTAAATTTAAAATAAATTTATTTTTGAAATTTTAATAAATTATTACTTGAGAGATAAATCAGCACTTATTTGTGCCCCTGAACTTTTGTGCCTGACATCTAGCTCTTTATTGACCTTTGAATGTAAGAAGCCCTGGGAAATAATATTATTAATAATAAAATTATTATTATTATTAAATTATTATTATTATTAAAATAACTTCCAAGTCACCTGTCAAAATTTCCTGCCCATCACTCATGTGTCATCATTAATAATACTTGTCTTCAGAGGGTCTTTTTGTTTTACTTTCAGGTCAGCTAATCAGAATTCCAAGTCTCTCCTCAGCATTACTATTAATTTCACATTTTGCAATTTCGGCATATATATTTTATCCACGGGCCTGTGAAATTTATCGATATTTTCTCCAAGACCTTTTCTTTAAAAGTACTTGCGTTTGTGCATTTATCTTCACTATTGTTATAGAACTCAATATTTTATGGTGATTCGAAACTTTGTATGTGCTTCGGAGTTTTATTTATCCATTTCTGTCTTTTTGATTTTATTTTTCTCAGCGATATTTCAATCGTACCATGTATATTTGGTTTTATATTAAAATATGCTGCTTTTCGTCTGTAGCATTATGTTTTTATTTTCTGCCATATTTTGCGGTCAGATTGCACAGCAAAAATGAACAGCAGAAAAAAAAATATGTATACAAATCTCTGATTGACGTAGATACGTATTTCATTCTGTATAGCTCTAAGTTTGCCAAAGTGTGGAATTGCAGAGAATGTTAGAGTAGAGGGATGACATTAATAATGTTGGATGCACTTCCCTAAAAAACTGTCTTCGTTTTAATGACTGGTGAACAAAAACCTCTTGTAGGCAGTTGCATACTAGTTTTGAGGGTGGCAGCTTTCTATTTCATGAGGTTTATTGGCAATTTAGTCTACAGAGAATTTTGAAAGCACTGCTGTGTTCTAGCAGTGAATGGACAAAGGCTGTTATGATGTGGTACAAGAAGGTCTTCCTGTCCCAAGCACTGCCTTTATCAGACATTAAAAATGCATCCTCTTTTGTCTGGTCTCCCCTTATCTCTCCCCTCCCCCAATTTGGATCACACTAAATCCCAATTATGTTTTCTGCAGATGCCTTAGGTGAAATGTGCCTTGGGTTTATGCTAAATTGAGATTAATATACACATAGGTTGTATGCTTGCAAGCATAGAGTCAGCTCCATATGCCTGCACGTTGCTCATTCAGCATTTTCAATTGATAAATGGGTAGGCAAAACAGCTACAAAAAAGGGTTTTAAAAAAAAGGAAGTCAGGGATGAAAAAAAGAGAGAAAGAATTGGCTTATTCAAGCATCAACAGGATATTATTAGTCCCAAGGACTGACGACAGTTTGAGAGCCTGATGCGTAAAGGAAGGAAGTTTATAAACATCGCAGAGAGAGCCATGTTGAGCAGTTGCAGGAAATGAGGCACGTCCTGCTGCTATTGTGCTTGAAGCAGTGAGACTCCCAAGGGGACCACCCCAGCCCATCTTGAGACCCCAGTCTGGCAATGAATTAGTTGACTCATTTTATTTTGGCTGTTTTTGTTATTTGTCGCTTATTGTTCCAATTGAGCTGTAACCTATAAATAAAAGGACTTGGGCTTCCCTCACTCTCCACCCTGTGGAAGGATTGATGGATCCCTGACGAGATAGGAGGGGACGTACCTCCTGTTGGAGTAGTTGCTTTTCCAAATGGAACCACGTGTCGATGGCGGATATCAAATTTCCTATTTTAGAGTGGTCCTTAAAACGGGGGTTTCTGAAGGGTCCAGGACTGGTAAATTTGAATAGAGTACACTAGACTAGACTAGAATTAGGATTTAGAATTAGGATTTAGAATTAGGATTTAGAATATAGAATAGAATATAGACCAGACCAGACACCAGACATCACACCACACCACACCACACCTGAACTGAACTTTTTATAGGCCAAGTGTAATTGGACACACAAGGAATTTGTCTTTGGTGCATAAGCTCTCAGTGTACATAAAAAGACAAGATACATTCATCAAGAATCATAATGTACAACACTTAATTAGAGTCATAGGGTACAAATAAGCACTCAAATCATATTAGGAAACAATATAAATCATAAAGATACAAGCAACAAAGTTACAGTCATAGGTGGGAGGAGATGGGTGATAGGAATGATGAGAAGATTAATAGTAGTGCAGAATTAGTTAATAGTTTGATATTGTTGAGAGAATTATTTGTTTAGCCGAGTGATGGCATTTGGGAAAAAACTGTCCTTGCGTCTAGTTGTTCTGGTGTGCAGTGCTCTAAAGCATCCTTTTGAGGGTAGGAGTTGAAACAGATTATATCCAGGATATGAGGGGTCTGTAAATATTTTCATAGCTCTCTTTTTGACTTGTGCAGAAATGGGAGGAATAGTCAGTGGATTAGAACTGGAGTTAGAAGACGCTCAGAAATCCATTTTTTAAAATAGACTGGGAAACAAAATCCTAGTAGATTTTATATATTTTTCTAAAACATTTTTATAGTCGGCCATCTTGAAATTATTTCTGGGCGGCTCCCAATTGAAAATGAAAGCACCATAGAAAACCATTTTAGAACTATAAGACTAAACACATTAAAAGCAATAAAAACCAAGTCAAACATCAACTGCAGTCATCCAAATTTATCCCAACACTTGGCAGGGGAGGGGAAGCCAAGTAATAGAAGCTTTATGGAAGGATGGGAGGGTAGAAGATGGCAATACCAACACTTCCTTTGTACCAGGCAAACACTGACACTGTGTCCATGTGCTACCCATAAATCAAACATCAGTTTGGAGAATGCTTCAGTACTTTAATGAAGAATAACAAGGACAGTATGTAGAATCAGATGACAGCCGGGAAGATACAATTGGGTTAACAGAATGCAGTGTATGGTGGTTAAATTAGGACCTTAACACAAGATTAAAGTGTTAAGATTAGCACAAGAAATAGTGCACAAGACTAACACAAGAAATAGTGCACTGAGGTTTTAAATAAAGTTATGAAGTATTCCTTTCAAATTATGGACATGGAGAATATGAACTCTGCCAAGTTTTAATAGAAGATCAGATGGATGATTCATCTCTAGATAATAGATACATTATGGATTTTGCAGCACAAACTGAAGGATGTGCAACCCCCCCCCCAAAAAAAACAACCCCACCCTGTAATTGTTTTTAATTTAATCATTCTTCAAAGTTCACACACTGTCGACTTCACAACAGTCAAGTTTTTGATTGATGAAAATGATATTACTCCTTTGTTCCTACCAGCAGCATTCTGTATTATCTTAAATAAACCCCCAAAAATGTAATGCAATCTATCATAAATATTGAGAACTTTCTGTCATTGAAGGTGGCAAGGATCCTATAATGATTTAACCCAGTAATTCTCACAATTTATTTAAATTTTTTGAAACTCAGTTTAAACTGGACCCATTTTGGATAGCTTGGCAATAACAGAAGGAGGACAGTGGTGGGTTCCTACCGGTTCAGCTGAACCGGTAGTGATTTGGTGGCCCACATTGCTGGATTTTTATTGTACTGCGCATGCACACACGTGAAGTGTGCCCATGAGTGAAATGGCAGTAGTGGTTGCCGGAACCCACCCCTGAATGATAGTTCTCAAGAACTTCACATATACTACTGAACTGGCAAGCTGAGTTAAGACCAGTTTGCTTACTTAAAACTACTTCTCAAGGGCAAGCGCAATAGATAGTTGGTCTCCGCATCAACAAGCTCCTTCAAACTAAGAAATAACTAATTAAAAGACTATAGGAGGAAAGGCACTACAACTCATTCAAGGACATCAGGGCATGGGAGTTAACCCACAGAATATACTATCTGAAAATGCTAGACTTCAATAAACAATTTCTCATTATTTTGTAGAAACAAACAAGAGAAAAAGTGGTGAAGTTTAACAGGAAAGTTGGCTTTTAAATTTGTGGTCCCTATTTCTCTTGTATCTCCTTTTTCACTGTACATTTTAAACAGTAGATGGCTGTGGTCGGCTTCCTCTTTATAACATAAAGTAAACATCAGTTTTTGGCCTTAGCGTTAAGTACCAGGTCAATCTTTCCTTGAGGAAGTAAATAAAAAAGTGCATGAAACTTTCACATACGTTTTGTTCTCAAAAAGGGGGAAAGAGCATGATGAGCTATTTCTGCTTTATTTGGCAGCAAGGTATTTCTTGCTGCCAAAGAGGGTTTTACCCCCTGTTTGAGGAGATTGAACATTAGTGAGCCTCCATTTTTATGTAGGGCTTTTCTTGTCTCTATTTTCAAAGAAAATGTGAGGGGATTTTTGTCAATTATTTTGTGGTGGAGATCCTCTAGAACAGGGATGTCAAACTTTATTTCTTTGTGCGCCGCATCAGGGCTGTGTTTGACCTCAGGGGGGTGGAGGCAGAGGTGGTATTCTGACGGTTCACACCGGTTTGTGCGAACCAGGAGTGGCGGGCTGCAAGGCTCCGCCCACCGACCCTGACATTATCACAGCGCAGAAGGTTCTACGCATATGCAGAAGGTTCTACACATGCCCAGATGTGCGTTCCTACTACCGAACCGGTAGTGATGATAAAATGATTTTATGCCTGTGGGGGGAGGGCATGGCCATGGTGGGCGTAGCCAGTTCATTACTCATGTTGGGGGCACCGGTGGTGGCCTGAGCGATCTGCCAGCAAAAGCGTGCCCCAAGCTCTGTTTTCACCTGTGATCAGAAGCAGTGTTTATAGCAGTGTTTCTTAACATCAATAACTTTAAAATTGCTGGGGAATTCTGGGAGCTTTAAGATACATGGATTTCAACTCCCAGCATTCCCCAGTCAGCATGCTGGCTGGGGAATTCTGGGAGCTGAAGTCCACACATGTTAGAGTTAGTGAGATTGAGAAACGCTGCTTTAAACCATAGGCTAAAAGCACACCAAAAAGGTTTAAGGATTAATCTAGACTTTAAGACATTTGTTCCTAAGCCATCTCATACACATACACACGAACACCCAAGCCATGATCCTTCATCAAAGATGGAAGATACCATGTTAAATACGGATGAAAGATACACTTTCCTCAGGAAAGTTGTAAAGCATTGTCTTTTAAAATTTACCGATCTGTAATCTAGATCAGTGTTTTTCAACCTTTTTTGTGCAAAGGCACACTTTTTTCATGAAAAAAATCACGAGGCACACCACCACCATTAGAAAATGTTAAAAAAAATTAACTGTGCCTATATTGACTATATATAAAGTAATTCTCTTGAATAGGAATCAAATAAACACAAAGAAATTATTTTATAATTACTTTATTATGAAATAATAAAGTATTTTATAATTGTTCATATTTCTGTTTACTTACTCAGTGCGAAACCTGGGCCTTTTTAGCTGAACACAAAGCTGATATTGGAATTGGAATTTTTCCCACGGCACACCAGACAATATCTCACGGCACACTAGTGTGCCACGGCACAGTGGTTGAGAAACGCTGATCTAGATTTCGTTTTAGCATTGTCCTGCAGATTTTACTTGCCCAGTTTTTATTACCTGTAAGACAAGGATATGCATTTCATATGGCTCTGTTCTTCTCAGCACTGAGCCTAAAGCAGGCATGTCCAAAGTCCGGCCCGGGGGCCATTTGCGGCCCGGGGGTCGGTTTAATACGGCCTTCCAACAGCCCTCCCTGCTCTGTGTAAATGTGGCCCTTCCTTCCTCCCTCTGTCTCTGGGGCTGTGCGGCTGGGAGGGAGGTGGATGGAAGTTACGGACGCCTCCTCCCGCAGCGGGCGAGGGAGCAGACGGGGTGAACACCCAAGGCTACCGTCATCTTAAGTACCACCGAGGCTGTCGCCCGGCAGGGGCGTCAGGCAGGGAAGCCAGTCGCGCCTCCATTGCTGCACGTTCTGGGGCTGCGAAGCTGGGAGAGAGGTGAATGCGCGGCCCCAGAACGTGCAGCGATTTCACCACGGGGCTACTCTAGATGGCTTATAGTAATAAAAAGGGGGAAAAGAGTGTAAACTGGGGGGTGTCAAACTCAAGGCTCAGGGACCAGATCTGGCCCGCGGGTCACTTAATCTGGCTCGTGGAGCTGCCTGGAAACAGTGAAGGACCATCCCACGGTGCCTCCATTTTCACTGGCAGAGGGTTGCAGGAAGCTGTGACAGCCGAAAATGGAGCTTGGGAGCCCCTTTTCATTGGCAGAGTGCTCGGGCCACCACAGGAGCCCCTGAAACGAGTGACGTCGAGCGGGCCATGCCCACCCTGGCCATGCCCCTCCTTCTCCCCTCCACACAACCCTGATGTGGCTCTCAATGAAATTGTGTTTAACATCCCTGGTGTAAACAGAACAATAATATAAACAAATGACAAAGGAACATAATCAGAATAATACATCACATATTAACCGAAAAGATGGCTGGCTGGTGGGTGGGTGGTAGATAGAGTCTCCCATCAATCAAGCAGCCACCTCCATGAGGAATATACAATTTTGGGGTCACTGGTTGGAAAGACAGTGACAGGCTCTGTTAAGTGGGTTCAAGAACGAAGCGTTCAGGCCGGTAAGATTAACTGCTTTTATTTATAACGAACAGCAACAAGTCAAAATACAACTAAGAATGAAAAAGCGCGTGCCTTCTGTCTGACAGCTCCTTTTATATCGAGCTGTCAGACAGCGGGCCAATCGGCGCGTCTCCCGCTCTCGGCTGCAGCCAGTCGCGTCTTAGCCAATCAGACGCGACTGGCTGTTGCCGGGGAATTCAAGCGGCTGTCAGAATGCAACAGGCTCAAACTTGTTTATTCCAAACTATGCCTAAGAAAGAAGAGTAGAACTTGGAGATTTCTAGCACAGAAATGTAACCACTACACCAAACTGTCTCTTACATATTGAATAACCGAGAGAGCTATCTTTTCTAACTAATTGGTGGTGTGGTGGTAGGGGCGTAGGACTCTTTATACTTTCTCTTTGTGGCTGGTTATAATTATCATTATTTCACCTTTCTGTGAAATTAGGGCTTTGTGAATGGATACCTCCCAAGACAGGTATTCATGGAAGCAACAATGGCATTGTTTCCACAATTCCAAATATATCTACCTGTTCTCCCTCCCCCCACCCCAAAATGGAAGCCATTAATTGTTTGTGCTGCTGTAGTCAGGACATAATGATCTGTTGTTGTAAAGCAATATCAAAAAAAAGCTACCATATTATAGATAGACAAAGAAGAATAGAAGATGAAATAAGATAGATATTTATATTCCTTGTCTAAGTTGCCCTTAGATTGAGCACAATTCATGGCTACATGGATGTGTTTTTCTATTCTTGGTAGCAGTACCAAAATGACGAATGATAGTAGAATATTGATATAGGTTATATAGGTTATAAGAATTATAAATGTGAAGAGGAAATTACAAATGTAAAATGAATGGAATATATGTAAGATGATAAACAAAATGAAATATACCGATGTCTTAGGAATGGGAAAAAATGAATGTTGAATTTGGTTTTTTTGTTTCGTTTTGTAAAAAGTTTAATAAAATTATTTATTAAAAAAAAATCAAAATGGTTTGTCACTCCCAACTTTTGTATTTTTTTTCAGCTTTCCATTCTGGTCTCCACAGATAGCATCACAAAAAACTTCAGTCACAAGGAGTCAAATTCGCTTTTTAATATTGACTCGTATTAGTCTAGCAAGAGTGATTTAGACAATTTCAGGTGCCAAGTACATTATTGATGTCTTTGTTAGGACTCTGGGTTCAGAACCAGTGTTACAACTCTGGTCCCGTAACCAGTGTTAGTAAATAAATGCGGAATAGTGTAATACACAGGACAGTAAAGAGATATGTTGCTTTAACCACAAACAAACTCTAAAATCACTCTAAGTGATAGTAAGAAAATAAATAGTCTTTACTTTTTAGCAACTAAAATACTTCTTCCGACCAGTGATACTAACTTCTCAAAACAATAACAGTCCTTCACCAAAACACAGAGTTATCTTACAGCAAAACAAATACTTCTTCAGTCTTTAGTCTTTAGCCTCAGCTACTCAGCGGCAAACAGTAAGAACAGGAATCAAATGGAATCGAAAAAGGGAATGTACTGTGTTCCTGAGCTTCCTTTATGGTAGAGCTGAGAATCACAGCCAATCAGAATTCAACACATAGTTCTTAAAGCTACAAGGACTCTTTAAGAACATAGGCTCATATATATTGTCAACCCAATATAAGGCTGAATATCGTAACAGTCTTGATATTGGTAGTCTGCCTGTGTGCTTTGTAGAAATTTATACCATTTGGATTAGACTATTTATCCTCACATTCTAAATTTAAATGGTGTTTCTTATTCAAAACAGCCGTTACTGATTTCCCATTCAATATTATTGCATATAAAGTTTAAGGTACAATGTTCAGTTTCGCTGAGCGTTACATTTTCGTGTGACAAGCTGATAATGGAGGGATCCAGAAGAATCTTATTCTTTTCTCTCTTTTTTTGCACTTTTCTTTTCTGTAGATAATATACCTGTAGAGAAATTCTTCCTGATACAGATTTTTCTAATTGCTGCAATAAAAGCCCTTCTGTCACTTGACTGCAAACTTACAGAAATAGATTACAGGATTTTGGTTGTGCTAATCTTATCAAATCACAGCACTATTCTAAACCGTGTCTAAACACTGCAATCAGATTTCAGTAATACCAACGCCATTATGCACAGTGGTATAATTTAGTTAAAGTTTGCTAGTTCGAGTCATTTTTTTAATACAAGAGTTGATGGTTTGATGTACTACTTTCTCTCACTGCCTCTGTTAGTCCAGTCTGTTGTCTGCAGTTTAATGTTCATAATAGTTACTCCATGCTAACTATTATTTCTAGAAAAGGAATGATCAGCCATAGTGTAGTATATTACTTGAATACACGACATTAATTTATCGAGGCTGCATAAACAGAGGGATAGAATCACGATCACATGAAGTATTGATACCACTTTATAATGCCTTGGTAAGGCTATACTTGGAATACTGCATCCAGTTTTGGTTACCAAGATGTAAAAATGATGTGGCGGGCCCTGACCTTTGGAACGACCTACCCCCTGAACTCCGGACCATCACCGACCTCCGCCTTTTCCGCCAATGTCTAAAGACATACTTTTTTCATCAAGCCGGCCTAGCCTAACCTCCCATGGGGACTTTTAGAAAAGTTTTAAATTGGGTTTTTAATAATTGGTTTTTAGCATAGGATTGGGATTATTTAATATGTATTTTAAATTATTTATCTATTCTCTATTTTGTATATTTTTAAATCTCCTGTGCGCAGCCCTGGGTCCTTTGCGGAGAAGGGCGGGATATAAATGTAATAAAATGAAATGAAATGAAATGGAGACTCTAGAAAGAGTGCAGAGAAGAACAACAAAGATGATTAGGGGACTGGAGGCTAAAACATATGAAGAATGGTTGCAGGAACTGGGTATGTCTAGTGTAACGAAAAGAAGGACTAGGGGAGACATGATAGCAATTTTCCAATATCTCAGAGGCTGCCACAAAGAAGAGGGAGTCAAACTATTATCCAAAGCACCTGAGGGTAGGACAAGAAGCAATGGGTGGAAAAATAATCAAGGAGAGTAGCAACTTAGAACTAAGGATAAATTTTCTGACAGTGAGAACAATCAACCAGTGGAACAGCTTGCCTCCAGAAGTTTTGAATGCTCCAACACTGGAAGTCTTTTTAAGAAAATGTTGGATAACTATTTGTCTGAAGTGGTGTAGGGTTTCCTGCCTAAGCAGGGGCTTGGACTAGAAGACCTTCAAGATCTCTTCCAGCTCTGTTATTTTATTCTATATTTTAGAGAAAGGAGAAAAAAAGTCTAGTGGTTTAAAAGTGAATTTTGTATTAATATGTCCTTCTGTCCTCTGTGTCATTGAAAGAAAACTAGATGTAAGAGATTAGAGCAGGAAATAAGTCTAATAGCAAAAAATTACATACACCCTAAATATCTTATTATGACCTTACTCCATCACTTTCAAAAAACAATTTGTTTTATCAGACTAGATACTTGTAGTAGTTTATGTATAGCCCTACTTCAAAAAATGTATGTTTTAAAAAGCAAGTTTAATTTTAACTCTACTGATTGCATATTCACTCCCCCAAAAAGTCCTACGTTTTTTCTTAAAGAAATTAGAAGATTTGCAATGATAAACTTTCAGACAGAAAAGGATTCTTCTTGTTCCTCAGTTAGGAGGAATTTAGATGTTCAAATCACTCTGTATATCAATAACCAATTTATCTTTCTGGTTGGAGCAGAAGGCTTTTGCAATTTCATATGAGTGCAAATTATATAATAATCTTAGCCTGCAAAGATACTCTTCAAGTTAGATTTCTTCCATTTTAATTGCCTGCCTATACTACTCTTTTGGTGTGAGTAGACCCAACTTCAAGTTGGTGATTGATGTTAGTTAGCCCAGTGAAGAAAGTGGTTCTAAGGGAATTGGACTATAAGTATAAGTTTATGTTTATGTTTATGTTGTTTATTTAATTTATATACCGCCCTTCTCCCTCTCGGGACTCAGGGCGGTGAACAGCCACAATAAAAAGAAGAGATACAAAAGTTAAAACAGCAGATTAATAAATATTAAATAGTTTGGCCTCTTAATTATAACACCCAATACTAAAAACCCAATTAAAAGACTATGACATTTAATACTGTTCAAAGTTGCAACGGCACTGAAAGAAAAATGACAGGACCATTTTTCACATGTATGACCATTGTAGCATCCCCATGGTCATGAGATCAAAATTCAGACACTTGGCAATTAACTCATTTTTACGACAGTTCCAGTGTTTCAGGTTCATATGATCACCTTTTGCGAATTTCTGACAAGTAACGTCAATGGGAAAGCCTGATTCATTTAACAACTATGTTGTTAATTTAACAACTGCAGTAATTCACATAACAACCGTAGCAAGAAAGGTCGTAAAATGGGGCAAAACTCAGCAGATGTCTCACTTGGCAAAATAAATTTTGGAAACTATTGTGGTCAAATGTAGAGGACTACTTGTACAAGAGTTAGACCTAAGATATGGTAAATATTTAGGATATTGTGCGTTTTGAAGATGCAAAGTACATTATGGTTGTAACATTTCAGTAGAAGAAAGCAAGCAGGAATTGCAGAAGGAAAAACACCAGATAAGCAGGTGAGATAAATTATTGTGGGACTTTTATGTGTGTTTGGTTTTCTTGTATCTGAAGTGTAGTCTGCTTGGCTTTAAGTCAAGGCCAGAGTTGGAAGGGACCTTGAAGGTCTTCTAGTTCAACCCCCCACCCAAGCAGGAGACCTCACTGTGTTTTAAATATACATATCTTTGCATCAGCTATTTTAAAGAAAGAGTTAAGAAGCAATTTCTACTACCCAAAGTACTGCAAATTTAAGCACATTTTCCATTAATGTTGACATACAAAAGTGCCTGATAAAAATGCTTCTGTATTACAATATACAATATTTCAAGAGAGTTTTAAGAATAATTAGTTATAGTCCGGCCAATCAGTAACTCTTCCATTATGGTACCTCAAATGAACAACTAACCTTACTCAGTTAAGCTATCTTCAAAGAATAAGAAGATAACAAATCTACTGTGATTTTCCTGTACTTATTTAATCGATTTCTCTATGCAGGAGCCCCCTCCTTTTCGACACTTGTTTCTTTATAATCTACAAAGCCATTCTCTTTTCTTTATTGAAATAAGATACAGCGGATACCTTTTTTTTTGGGCCTTTTTATGATATAGGGATGTGGTCTATCAAAGCAGTCAGGATGAAAGTAAAAAAGCATCCTGTTTCCAGCTGTTTTCCTCTCTGCAAAGTTATTTTTCCCCCTTTCAGAGGTGATGCTTCCTTCTAAGAGGTTTTTAATCTACAAACTGCTTCCCTTTGTTTATTTTACAGTAAACGTTTTCTTTTGAGGCCATTATGTGTCTTTGTTAAAAACCCAACCTGCTCTTTTGCTGCTATTGTTGTTATTTATTCTTTTGCCAAATTTATAAAGAGTCTTTATTGAAATATGGAGATGAACAAATGTTTTGCCAATGATAACAAGATGGAGCAACTTGTTTTAATTTAGAGAGGAACTTTACATTTTATTTGTAAATTGTATAAGACTGTGGTGGGTAGTTTGTACTACCTATTGATTAGCATCTAGATGTACAAATGGTGGTTTATACATATCTTTATAGTTTGGAATCCGGTTGTCTGTAGGACATTCTGGTTCAGCCAGAACTGTCTTAAGCTATGAGATAATTTGGAGAGAAAAAACACATCTACTTTGGAAACCCTTTGGATGTTTTATAGTGTTTTTTAATAACTTGTTCCTCATTTTTCTCCCATCATTGGTCACGATGATTTGGTAATTTGAGATTAGTTGATTCAGAGCCAACGTAAGGAACCGTATTGCATAGAAGCTTTTGTGGGGTTTTCTGCACATTGTATATATATATAAACATATGATCTCATAAAGAATATATTATTTCTGCATTATTGCTCTCTATATCTCTGTTATGGATATGGATAAACATCTTAACCTCATATAAAGATAAAGGTAAAGATTCCCCCCCCCCCACATGCGTGCTAGTCGTTTCTGGTTCTAGGGGGTGGTGCTCATCTCCATTTCTAAGCCGAAGAGCCAGCGCTGTCTGAAGATGTCTCTGTGGTCATGTGGCTGGCATGACTAAATGCCAAAGGCGCACAGAACGCTGTTTCCTTCCCACCAAAGGTGCTTCCTATTTTTTCTACTTGCATTTTCTCATGCTTTCGAACTGCTAGGTTGGCAGAAGCTGGGACAGGTAACGGGAGCTCACTCCATTATGCAGCACTAGGGATTTGAACCGCTGAACTGCCGACCTTCTGATCAACAAGGTCAGGGTCTTAGTCACTGAGCCACCTTAACCTCATATACCAGTGCCCAAATTTTAACAGGCACTTTTGAAATCACATTTTTTATAGCTAGCTGGATATAATCTTGATCCTGTAGTATTACTTTGAATTCCCTTCAAAAGGTAGCTCTTTCTGCTAAAAATGTTTTGCCTAGAGGAAATGTAGATGTGGCTGTCCTCTGAGAATCTACAAAACAGTCTTAATTCTGAAATGCAAGGTATTACTCATTTGCTACTTTTTTATCCCTGTTCTAGAAAGGACAGTGTCTCCACTCTCAGTTTTATTATCTAAATGAGATGACAAGCAAATAAAGAAGGTAAGAAGAGAGGGTGGAAAGGAGGCAATGCCCGAGAGTAGTTCAGATGAAAATATTTCAGATATCATGATGGAATAGAAGCTGGCTAGATGACAATTGGGGAGAACTCAAGGCAGTTGGCCTCATCACAAGGCAGCAGAATAATTGATATATCTAAATTCAGTATCATATTTGAGTTTATTTGTGAAATAATAATCTATAATAATACCTAATATTTTTAGGGGGGGGATTTTCTAACACTATAAGATTACCATATTTTGGTAGTCTTGTTAACTTTCCAATTATCAAAGAAACGAATTTCTGCTTTATTGACTGCTATGAGGAAGCAGGAGTCAATAACATACTTGCCGTTGCCAAATTTAATACAATGCTAAATGTTCAATAATGTTTTCTGAATCACGATGGAATCAGGAGCATATGGGTGAGTACCACCTCATTTCCTTTTGCGCTTTAAAGCAGTTTTTAAGCATATGCTCTGGACAGAAATAGTTTCCCAAACGTCAGGATATCTTCAAGGATCTAGGGATGTTTCTGGATGACTGTCTTTTGTTTACTGCTTATTGGTTTCAGTGCGGGTGAAGGCCTGCTGGGTTTGTAAACAGGGTTCTGGAGATCTATAAAAATACCACAACTACTGCCTGCAAAAGAGCAACAGTTGTTGCAGTTGAATGGCTTAGTAAGCAGCAAGAGGGTCATAAGGAATCTACTGACATGAACTTCTTCAAGTTCTGTTGCTTTAGTCCAGGGGTTCCCAAACTTGGCAACTTTAAGACTTGTGAACTTCAACTCCCAGAATTCTGGCTGGAGAATTCTGGGAGTTGAAGTCCACAAGTCTTAAAGTTGCCAAGTTTGGGAACCCCTGCTTTAGTCTGTTCAGTGTTCGTCTGCCTTTTTGGAGTATGTTTGCAAATTAAATAAATACATATAAGTATAATCTTTTTTGTCATTGTACTTAAATACAGCAAAATTGGTTTTAACTTCACTGGTGCAAAATTATAACAGAAATGAAAAAAGAAAGAAAAAGAAAAAAAACCCTAGCATGTTGCATGGAGTGATTGTGGTTGAATTTAAAAGTCTCCCAGCCCAAGGATAGAAACTATCTTTAAACCTGTTTGTTCGGCTGGCTATACTTCGATGTCTTCTGCCCGATGGTAGAAATCAGGGGTGGGTTTCAAATTTTTTAGAACCTACTCTGTAGGTGTGGCCTATTTTGTGGGCGTGGCTTGGCAGTCATGTGACAGGTGGGAGTGGCCACCTTTTAAAATGTGGTGAAACTCATTTAACAACGCTCTTGCTTAGCAACCAAAATTTTGGACTTAATTGTGATGATAAATTCTTTCTTTCTTTCTTTCTTTCTTTCTTTCTTTCTTTCTTTCTTTCTTTCTTTCTTTCTTTCTTTCTTTCTTTCTTTCTTTCTTTCTTTCTTTCTTTCTTTCTTTCTTTCTTTCTTTCTTTCTTTCTTCTTTCCTTTCTTCCTTCCTTTTTCCTTCCTTTCCTTTCCTTCCTGTTGGGTCACTGGCAGCGGTGGACCAGATTTACTTCCAGGTACGCCGGTGGAACCCCCTCACCGGTTCTCTAAATTTCACCAACCGGTTCTCGCGAGTAGGTGCGAACCTGCAGAAACCCACCCCTGGTAGAAATGCAAAAAGACACCGACCAGGGTGTGAATCATCTCTGAGACTCTTCCTTACTCTGCTAAAGCAGCGAGATTTGGCAATGTCATCCAGTGGTGTCAGAGGGCAACCAATAGTTTCTTGTGCCGAATTGATCCCTCTCTGTAGTGCCTTCCTATCTGCAGCTGTTAAACCAGCATACTATACTGTAATACAATGTGAGGAGACTTTCTATGGTGGACCGATAGAAAGAGGTCATCAGTCGTTGTTCTACCCAATTTTTTCGCAGGACTCTTAACGAAATGAAGTCTCTGTTGGATAGAAACTCAAACACTGCAGGTTCACTTAGCCCTGTTGCTTTCAAAGTTGAATAGGCTTCTTATAGGGAAGGAAGTTGAATTCCTCTCATGCGAGGTTGTGTTGGGAATCCTACTGAAAATATTCATTGATTTACATTGTTTTAGTACACAGAAAGAAAAAGTATGTATTTTTTTAAAAAAAACACTTATTTTTTAAACATTGAAAAATTGAACTTTGACCACACTGAATAATATGGACCAGTCTTTCCTTTACATCATAAAGAGCCAGTTTATCAACAGAATAAAGGTAAAGGTTCCCCTTGCACATATGTGCTATTCGTTCCTGACTCTAGGGGGCGGTGCTCATCTCCGTTACAAAGCCAAAGAGCCAGCGCCTCTGAAGACATCTCCGTGGTTATGTGGCCCGCATGACTAAACATCACCTTTCCAACAAAGGTGGTTCCTATATTTCTACTTGAATTTTTACATGCTTTGGAACTGCTAAGTAGGCAGAAGGTGGGACAAGTAATGGGAGCTCACTCCATTATGCGGCGCTAGGGATTTGAACCGCTGAGCTGCCAACCTTTCTGATCAACAAGCTCAGTTTTCTTAGCCACTGAGCCACTGCATCCCTTATCAACAGAATACATAGAGACAATTAGGGTGACATTGCCTTTTCATCATAAAATAATATTTTTGTTTGCTATGTTTCCTGCTTAGTAAATCCATAGATTTTCATGTATTTAGTATGCGTATTTGTGTGTTAGCATGTGCATATGTGTGTTATGTATGTGTTTGGGTAGATATGTACTTTCTATTGAGAGCAAGCAACATAATTTCATTTTTAATGTGGTCCGGTATGCTGGCAGTAAAAAATGATAATATAGTTATCTTATCTTATCATCATCTCCAATTTCGCAACCTATCATTCAAATTCACATATCTTTAGACCATACTTGTCTTCCCAAATTTAAATGAACAATCGTATAGATATTTGAACCAAAATAAAATGATAGTAAAGCAGATGGGTTATTCAACTCTGTATTGAGAGTTATTGCAAATAACATGGTAACGCCTTGTATTTGTTAACAACGTGTACATTTAGAATAATCCAAAACACCTTTCAATGTTGATATTAATTCAGGAGCTTTGGAATGCCACTAGTGTATGCAAAACAGACTTTTAAATCATTTTTATTTAATGTATTACCATTGCACAGTTTCAAGCAAATGAAATTCCTTTTGCAAAAATGTTTTTTGTAATATAATATTAAACTACTAGCCCATGAATAATAATTCATAGTAGTTGTAGTTTACCTGCTATTTTGAAACTGGAATTATCCCAAAACATTCTTACTGAAAACTATGATTTCTACTAAATTGCATTAGACGAGAATTTTTAAACTTAAATAATTAAAAAAGAAATGTACTAACTATTGCCATAGCCTGCCAAGCTAGGTAAACTATCTGAATAATAGAATTCTAAACTAAGTTACTGAATTTTCGAAGAATAAATTCACATCTTTTGGAAAAAAATAACTCAGCAAAGATGGCAACACTACCAAAATTGCTGAGTGGTCTTATTGACAGCTGCATTTTCAGAATATTAAAGAAGAGACACCGTGACTGGCTCAAATTGAAATGATTCAAACCAATTGGGAAGAGCTGGTTTGATAGATTAAAAACTATGGGAACCTTGAAAGAAAATGGGGAAAAAGAGGGAGTGGGTTGATCTAGATAACTACAGAATACTGAGATTGCAAATGATTACTGGCTAAACCTAGCTTATGATATTTAAGGTAAAATACCTTGCTTAGTAGGAGCCAACATAGGTTTTGCAAGAATTATTCAGGTCAAGGCAACCTGATTTCCCACTCCAATGTTAAATGGTACACAATTTGCACCTCTTTGTCCACTATCAATATTTGGATTCCTGCATTTTGAATCAAGGACATTTTACAATTACGTTTAAAAATAGCCTTGTACAAAATGCACTAGCCAAACTTGGGAGCATTGCTTTTGTGACTAGCAGTTCTAGATAGGTCTGCACCTGGCATACTAGTCTAAACAGATAAAAAAGCATTTGTAAACAATCAGAGTCTCCCTAGACAATAATTTTGTTGCTGTTTACATACAGTAGTGAGAGAAAGATTACGAATCCTTTAGAACTATCTGAAATGCTCATGTATTGTGACTTACATTCTCTGAGCTTCATCTAAGCCTAATAATAGAGAAAAGGAGTCTGGCTGAAAAAACAACAACATATGCAACAGAATATAGTATCATGCCTTTATTGAACAGTCTGAGTCAACTTTGATGCCTTTTTAAAGAAAAGCCCTAAGATACAATCTCTTTTAAATTTAATCACATGTCCAGTCAGTGAGATGGCAATCATCCTGGAATCTGAACAGCTTTCCCCTATTAAAATTGCATATGTTCATTGCTGCCGTTAAAGTTTGATTTTCAGGACACTGGTTTATAGAAGCGTATTGCAACTTGAGACACCCCCCCCTCCCCAAGAAATTAAAAGATGCTTGCTCCTGGTGAGGAAAGCTACAACAAATCCAGACAGCATACTAAAAAGCAGAGATATCACCCCACCAACGAAAGTGTGTATAGTCAAGGCTATGGCTTTCCAGTTGCAATGTCTGGCTATGAAAACTGGACCATAAGAAAGGCTGAGCACCAAAGAATGGAGGCCTTTGAACGTTGGTGCTGGAGAAGACTCCCGCAAGCCCCTTGGACTGCAAGACAATCAAACTGGTCAGTCCTAGAGGCGATCAACCCTGACTGCTCTTTAGAAGGCCAGATCCTGAAGGGGAAACTCAAATACTTTGGCCACCTAATGAGAAGGAAGGACTCAGTGGAAAAGAGCCAGATGCTGGAAAAGATTGAGGGCAAAAGAAGAAGGGGACGATAGAGAAGCGGTGGAAGCGGTGGGTGAGCGAACGCCTGTGTGCAGCTCCAATTATGCAAACAGTGGGCAAGTGCACGCATGCACACAAAGCTCCATTAGTGTAAGTGGTGGGCACATGTGCCTGCTGCTTGTGTAAATGGTGCTGCACACATGCGCTTACCTGCCACTTATGTGGAACCATCCTCCCCATCTCCTGCCAGTCCGAAAAACCAGAGAGATTCCTTAGCTAGACCATTTTGCAATTCAGGATTTGGGGTCATACTAGAAAATTATATGGAAAGATGTTGGATATCTGTCCTGAATGACAGTCATGCAACAGAGCAATAATGCAAAACATGCAAATGAATGTACTGTGATACTTTTGCAGGATGAAAAATTATCCTGCAAATTATCCTGCATTCCAAATTATTCCAAATTATCCTGCATTCCAAAATTATCCTGCATTCCAACTTTAACTTCGTTAAAGTTGGAATGCATATAATATTTTACAAAATCATTTGAAAAAATAAAAATTATTCTAGAAGAAAAATATTACAAACAGAATAATAATAATAATAATAATAATAATAATAATAATAATAATAATAATTTTTTATTTATAGACCGCCTCCTCTCCCCAAAGGGACTCGGAGCGGTGCACAGGGAAATTAAAAATACTAATATAAAATACATAAATAGGTAAAATAAGAATTAAACAAAAATTATCCCTGCGCTAAAACCCACTATACTAAAATTACACTACAATCCCCTAAACCCAATAAAAAAACGGAAGACTAACCTAGGCCGGCCAAGCAGAAGAAGTGTGTTTTCAGTTTTTGACGGAAGGAGCGGAGGTCCGTAGTTGTTCTGATTTCGGGGGGAAGGTCGTTCCGGAGGGCTGGGCCCGCCACAGAGAAGGCCCTTCCCCTGGGCGTCGCCCGCTGGCAACGGGCGACGCCCAGGGAGCGAATCGGCCGCAGGGATGTATGGGGCAGAATCCGATCCCGCAGATAACTAGGTCCCGTGCCATGGAGCGCTTTAAAGATGATAACTAACACCTTGAAGCGCACCCGAAAGACGACAGGCAGCCAATGCAGCTCGCGCAAGAGTGGTGTTACATGGGTGAATGCCCAAAAGGGAAACAGAATGCCTAAAAGGGAAGGATTTTCACATTTTGGGTAATAATAAAATCAAAGCCTTGATCTTAATCCTAGTAAAATGTTGTGGTATGACCTGAAATGACCAGTCCATGCAAGATAAGCATTATATGAAGATAAATGAAATGGAGTCTTTTCTTTAAAATATCTCCAAGGTAGGATTAATTGACAAGTAGAGGAAACCAGTGCATTTGATATCCAGACCAAATCAGGAGGATGAACAGCAGTCATAGGATCTAGGCTGGGCCAAGCACACCATTGCCAGTTCTATCTTTACCACTGTTGCACTAACAAAACCCAAACAGATTCATGCACTAATAGCAGTGGCCCAACACACATATCTCTGACATCCCACATATCACAGTCTCCAAAATTGCTCCTCCCAGGGCTTGCCATTGACATGCCAGTGGTACAGTCGTGGGGTTGAAAATGTTTTAGTACTGGTTCTCTGTGTGTGGCTTGCTGGGCATGGTGTGGCTTTGTGGGCATGGTGGGGGAAGGTTACTCTAAAATCTCCATTCCCTCTGCTGGGTCTCGGGAGGCAGAGAATAGATGGGAGCAGGGCCAGTCAGAAGTGGTATTTACTGGTTGTCCGAACTACTCAAAATTTCTGCTACCGGTTCTCCAGAACCGGTCAGAACCTGCTAAATGCCACCTCTGCAGTGGTGTTAAACTGAGTAGCTAAGGTTTGGATGAATAGCCTGTATACAGTATTCTCTTCTCAAGCAATGAAAATAATATTTCAAATTGGGTATAATCCCTTATTTGGAGAATACATCTGATAGGAACCAATTTTTTTTCCTCAAGTCTTTTTATCCTTCTGTAAAGTATAGCTTGTGCTACAGTTTCTGTGACTTAGCGTAGGGATGAATTACCTTCACCCTCGAAAGTTTGTTTCTAATGACCCAGAAAGCAACTAAGATTTCAATTATTACCAGGCAATCTACAGTGTTTGTAGAGTTGTATAATTTGAGCAGGTCTATTGCTTTAGTAGTGCACATATTTTAATGTGTATTAATCTTTTCGACTCCGCTATGGCTCTTTTATAGGACGGAAAATTACGCTTTGTTAAAGTTGGAATGCCTATATAATATTTTATAAAATCTTTTGAAAAAGTAAAAATTATTCTAGAAGGAAAATATCATTCAGGCTGATTACTCCCGAAAACCATTATATAATTCATTATTGCTCAGACTTTCAGTATTTACTGAAATATTTCTCTTTGTTTAGGCGATGTAGAGTGAACAAAAGTCATTACGGAACTCTTCCTTCAGTAAATACTTTCCACTTTTTTGCAAGCTGCTCTTTGTAAACACGAGGGCCAGAAAACTATTTGTGAAAAGAAATGAAATGAAAATTGAGATCCTCAGAATGTCATAATGCCTTGTACATGTGACTCAGCAACAGCCCTACACATCTTGATGAAATAGATACAATACTGCCAGTGAATACAGATTAACATCATTTGAACAACCAAAAAAGTCCACAGATTTAGTTGTTCAATGGACAGAAAAATTTACATACACAGACACACACACACACACACACACACACACACACACACGTATATATTATCACTAGGGTTTTGGCACAGCTCTTCTAACATTTATCCAGCACTTGAACTTCCTTTCTGTGTTTGGCAGTCTTAAACAAAACTGGCTCTACCAAATGTCAAGCATTATATTTTCATTTACATCTGTGTATTTTAGGGCCCAGAGCAGCAGTTGAGAGAGTTGCATTTCCATTTACGATTTCCCTCGTATTTTATTTGTGTTAAAGTTAAAAAAAAAAAAAAGATGATGAAGAAATGGCATAAGGTTTATACATGTAAACACAAACGGGAGTCAAAAGAATTCTTAGCCGTAATGGAGCATCTCTCCTTCCAAACACAGGAAGCTCTAATTTTTGGCTCTTGCAGTAAGTGCATTCCTTCTGTCATAAGGGCATGTTTGTGACGGTACATCTCATTCTTGCTTTCAGCAATGCTTCCTAAACTTTTCAGATTTCCCACTCCTTTTAAATTTTTCTCTGGGCTTCCCCAACCAGTTCGAACCATCTGTTTCACAGTTGAATATACAAAGAATTTTGCACAACTGACTGCCTCCTGCCAAGTGTAAAGATTAATGGGTTGGAGCATAGTCCAAGTAAGAATCAAAATATATCTTTCCGACCATTACTATTACCAAATCTTATTATCAAATCCAGGGAGATGTATTCAAAACTATTTTTTTAAAGTAATAGGGCCTTGCTGTGTTATAGCCAAATCTCTCCCTCTTCCTCCGGTGGGGGGGAAAAAATCCAATTAGACAATTTGTTTATTGGACCAAACAAAATGCCACAAAGGAATATGTGAGCCTTCCAGTTTTCTGAAACTCTTTATCAAACTGAGTGTAGAAAAAGTGTAAGATACGATACGATACGATACGATACAATGCAATACAATACAATACAATACAATACAATACAATACAATACAATACAATACAATACAATACAATACAATACAATACAATAGCAGAGTTGGAAGGGACCATGGAGGTCTTCTAGTCCAGGGGCCCCCAACCTTTTTTGCACCAGGGACCGGTTTCATTTTAAAGAAAATTCTGCGGTCCGGCTGGCGTAGAGGAGGAGCGAGGTGGGAGGAGAAGGGGGAACAGGCGGCGCATGCGCACACGGGGGGGTCAGCTCACTCGGCCCTCTAGGGCCTCCAACAGAGGGAACGGAGCCTGCGCATGTGGGGTGGGGGGAGTCGGCTCACTCGACTCTCTTGGTCTTCTAGTCTAGGCAGGAAACCTTACACAGTTTCAGACAAATGGCTATCCAACATCTCCTTGAAGACTTGCAGTGTTGGGGCATTCACAATTTCTGGAGGCAAGCTGTTCCACTGGTTAATTGTTCTAACTGTCAGGAAATTTCTCCTCAGTTCTAAGTTGCTAAATGATAAAATGATTTTAAAAAAATGATAAAATGATAAAAAAGACATGTTTTAAAGATGCCATGTCTTTTGAGATAGCTGCTTTAATGAATTACAGGTAGGTGCTACATTTGCATTGCTTGATGTTTGGAAATTCTTAGAATTGAATACAAAGCATTGCTCAGCTCTAATTTTGCTCTTCCTTATCTACCAATTTGTGAGTACATTCAAACTGGCGGCAAAATCAAAAGTGGGAAGCAAAATGGCCTAATGGATAATGTTTTGGTGCCATATTAAGGGTAAAGGTTCCCCTCGCACATATGTGCTAGTCGTTTCCCAACTCTAGGGGGTGGTGCTCATTTCTGTTTCAAAGCCGAAGAGCCAGCGCTGTCCAAAGACATCTCCATGGTCATGTGGCCAGCATAACTAAGTGCCAAAGGCGCACGGAACGCAGTTACCTTAGCACCAAAGGTGGTTCCTATGTTTCTACTTCCATCTTTACATGTTTTTGAACTGCTAAGTTGGCAGAAGCTGGGACAAGTAACGGGAGCTCACTCCATTACATGGCACTAGGGACTTGAACCGCCGGTGCCATATTAATAAGATACTAAAAAAAAGGTTTGAGTACAGATCATTGATTGCAATCACCACTTTTGGTAACAAGACAAAATAGGTAGCAGCTGAAAACATCGTGCCATCTTACTGTGATTTTGGGTTTTTTTCCTAAATATGTGATGTTCTGTAGTTGTAGGAGTTAACAGACTATTGTTTCATGGGATGTGTTGTACATTTCCAGTTAACCAAGAAGAATTGCTGAGGAGAAAGTCTGAAAAAGTAAGCCTTTTCTCCTACAAAATTCATTGTCAAGGCTTGGTACTTCAGACTATAACTCCCAAACACTAATAAATATCATGGTCAAATCATAGCTACTTCTGCCTGCCTTGCTTTGGGAAAGGAGAAAGTACTTTTCTGGTGCAAGAACATTGAGCCCTTTTTGGAGAAAGTTAAGTGGAGACACCCTTTTACCTAAGAAGCAACTTAGGATCTAGTTCACGGGTGTCAAACCCGTTACCATCATGTGACTTTTGCGATCTTTTTCCCATTTAGGTGCTACGGTGGGCATGGCTTGCACGTGACACATCTGGCCTGTGGGCCGCCAGTTTGACACCCCTGAACTAGTTGGTGCAATTGGAACATCTGGATTAGTAATCAGTTGGGTTAATCTGATTATGGGGAAAGGGACAGTATTTCCTGCTAAGAATTTCTTACAAATAAACCAACTTGGTTACATTCAAGAATAAATAAAATAGGAACGAGATACAGTAGAGATTGTTCCATGCAAGAAAAAAAAAAATCCTAGAAAGGAAATGAATTATATTTATTGCAACATTTCTTTAGTTGCAATCTTTCGGGATACTGGAGTACAATATCTCTGGCCCCCGTTTTCATTCTTATATTATTCTGGTAACGATTAATAGGGGTTATAATTAGTTATGACTTGTAGCAGTTGGCTGATAAAAGCTGGTTTAACATAGAAAAGGGCTAAAGTTCTTCCAGATATAAAGACTAGGAGTAGTCCTTGATTTACGACCAATCTCTTAATGACCATTTAACATTATGATGGGTCCATAATAGGTGCTTCACAGCCTGCAAAATACTTCTCTCTTTTGTAAAATATGCAGCCACCACCTCTTAGGGTCATTTGACTGCATTTCGGGGACTTAGCAACTGGTGCACCTTTAGAACTGGTTGTAGCATCCTAAGGTCAAGTGCCTGCCATTTCTCTAGCATTTATGCCTGCAAGAAACAACCATTCAGAAGAATGGTGGCTGCACCATTTGTTTAATGACCACAGCGTTTCAGTGAAGGCTCACCCAAAAATGTTGTAAAATCTTGACTTATGATGATTTACAAGCAGAAATTTACAAGCAGAAATCCATTTGCAGTTGTAAGTCAAGGATGCCTATAGAATAGAGGGAGAAGAAAGTGTAGATGGGGAAAAGACAAAGAGAATAGTTTTTAAAATGTGCTATACAGATAAATAGGGGAGCCTATCATTTCAGTTGGAATTGGTGCATGTGCAGCTACAGCAATTTTTAATAATATAAATTCATTTTATTTATTGGAAATATATACTGCAACAATATACTGTTAATATATATGTACGGGATGGGGGGAGACAGAAACAAAATTATGTCACATTTAATACAGTCTGAGTACTGTATTAAGGTTGCAATCTTATATATGAAATATGTCACACTTCAGTTCCCATATTCCCAAAGCAATAAGGTCAACAGTGGTGCTAACTGGGAATTATGGGATATGAGATCCAAAACATCTGGAGGAAACCAGATTGTGGGAGGCTACTACATGTATTCATGTAGAAGCAAATTACATTGAACTCAGTGAAGCACATTTCTGGGTAGATACAAATAGAATTTTTCTACACTTGTTCCAGTTGGAAATCACTATTCGTATACAAACTTGACATTGTCACCATGGTCAAAATCTAACCAGCATTCTATTGTGGATTTTATTACTTGTTATGTAGGAGGCATAATCAAATTTCTTATTTTTCAAAACCTTCCTGGACCAGTGCTTAGTGAGGTCTTGTAACAATTCTCCCTGATATACTCACTGTTAAATAATGTCATACTTTATTACCGTATTTTTAAGAGTATAAGACGCACCAGAATATAAGACACACCAAGATTTTGAAGAGGCAAATTAAAAAAAAAGTTTTTGCACTCTGCACACCTCCCAAAAATGGCCCGTTTTTCATGAAAATAGGCCCCTTTTTTGGCAGAAAATGCCATGCATAGCCTTTAGGAGGCTTGTAGAGGGCTCCTGGGGGCTGCCTCCCCCCCAAAATGAGCTAAAAATGTGCCTTTTGTCAAATAAAGGGCATGCATATCCTTTAGGAGGCTTAGAGAGTGCTTCTGGGGGCTTGGGGCAAAAATGAGCAAAAAACAGCCTGTTTTTTCACTCATTTTTACTCTCCCCAGCCCCCAAGAGCACTCTGGAAGCCTCCTAAAGGCTATGCATGGCCATTTTTGCAAAGAGGGTGGGGTTTCAGGAAGCAAAAATAATGCTATATTCAGTGTATAAGACTTAACGAGATTTTCACCCTCTTTTTTTGAGGGAAAAAGAAGCATCTTATACTCTGAAAAATATGGTAATCACATTATCTAGTTCATTATTTTAGCTTTATTAGTGCCAATAGAAGAGAATATATGTAGCTCAGGGTTGAACTGTGGAGATCTTGGTGCTGTCTGCAACTGGACACTCAACTTGGTGAATGTCAAAGTCTCCATAGATCTTCTGCATTATATAATTTGAATCTTACCATCTCCTCAAAAGTTTCTGTCAGTCACCAATCCTCTTGATTAATTTAGTTTCCTGAAAAATAATTTCCCAGAACTGAAATAAGAAACGGGAATGAAGTGCATGTTGAATAGTGGTGCAAAATTTACAATGCTTATGGCCGTTGAATAATATAGCACCATGATGGCGAACCTATGGCACGGGTGCCACAGGTGGCACGCGGAACCATTTCTTAGGGCACGCGAGGCGTTGCCCTGTCAGCTCCAGTACACATGTGTGCACTGGCCAGCTGATTTAGACCTTCTTTTGAGGCTGTTTTTTGTCCTCTGGAGGCTTCAGGGAAGCTCCTGAAGCCTCTGGAGGTGGGGGGGGGAGATGTTTTCACCCTCCCCAGGCTCCTAGAAAGCCTCTGGAGCCTGGGGAGGGCGAAAAAAGCACGCCAAAAGCAGGAGGTCGCGCAGATAGCATTATAGGTGTGGCATGCCCATGCACAACCCCCCTGCACTCCCCCGCTTTTGGCACGCGAGCCAAAAAAGGTTAGCCATCACTGATATAGCACATCTTGTCTTTCAGAATGTTATGTATATTGTTATATTCCTGAAAACGGTTGAAACTAGTTGTAGAACCTAGAATGTTCTATGAAGATCAATTTCAGAATGGGTTTCTTGTGAGATAGTAAGTCTGCTTGTAACACACGGTATCAGATTGTTTATATATTTTTTAAAATGTAAGAAACACCACTTTTCCTTTTGGAAAAATGACATGTACTGTAGATTGTACGAATGATGGGAAACCTCCTTCTCTATAAACATCCCCCCCCCCCCAGTGTTTTTTCTAAAGTAGAGGATTTTTAAAAAGTTCATTAACCATTTGGTTAAGGAAACCTTTAAAATATAGTGTTTCACTGAATTCTCCTTTTCCTACTATTTTTCCATATTATTTCAATGCTGCTTGCACTTAATCTCCCTTTTATTGAAATTTCATAGTTATGATCTAAATCAGGGATGTCCAAACTTGGGAACTTTAAGACTTGTGGACTTCAACTCCCAGTATGCTGGCTGGGGAATTCTGGGAGTTGAAGTCCACAAGTCTTAAAGTTCCAAAGTTTGGATATCCCTGATCTAAATAATTACTTTTCGTGTACTGCTGCATCATTAGGAATTGAGACAAGCTTGTTTTCTGATATAAGTTTTGTTTTGCTTATATATTTGTTACATATTATATACTGTTTTGCTTAGAGCTGCTTTCATTTTTTTTGTAAATGGCTTTTTTTGAAACTGAATTACTGATGCCCTAACTGAAAAGATGGAAAGGGTGAACTTGTAAATGTAGTTTGAAAAGCATGGGTTAATAAAGTAATATTGAATTTATATAGCCCACTATATTGAACTTCAGTGATAACTGATAACTGTCATAAAGACGTAATTTCAGTTGTCTTTTTGCAACAGAAATTTCAGGAGGTTGGTTTTTTTTTTTTTTGTAGATTAATGGTATTCTTCTTTAGTTAAGTTATAAGAGAGAAGTAAAATTATATCAAAATACAGGCTCCTAATGGTATAATTGCTTATGTGTTGGTTGGAAACAAGCTTGTAGATCCTGTATATTATCTCACTTTGTCCATTCTATTACAAGTTCTTCTGAAATACAGTATTTGTAAATGAAATAAGTGACAATTCCTTTCCTCCCTAATAACTATCTGGAAATTGAAGAAATCTACTATGATAAGATTAAAAGTAGCTATTGAAAACAAAGGAATGATAAAGAGATGCAAATGACTACAGATAATGCTTCCAGAAAGCATGGCTTCCTTTGAAGCTTTGCCAATTGGGACTTTGATTGTTTGGTAAATTTAACTCGTTTTGTTAATGCCTAAAATTTATTTCTCTCTCTCTCTCTCTCTTTTTCATTTCTGTCCATTTGCTTCATCCCTTTGTCCCACCTACTTCCTCTGTTTCCATCTTGGGATGATATTTTATTGCATTGCATTGTATTGCGTTCTTTTGCTTTGTTTATGATTCTTCTATAAAGTCAGAAAACTATTTGGAATGTACCTCTATATATCTTTGTGTTTATATTTCCGCCCCCCCTCCCCCCCAAAAAATATCCTGCTGTTTTAGAAGATAAATCCGTAGGAAACCAGACCCTTCTTTCTTTCTGGTGAAAATGGAATTTGTTACTGAGCGTGTCTCTCATCTTTCAGTCTTTTACTAAGCTATTTATTCATAAAGGCTGCTTTATTTATAATTTTAAAGGTATAATCATTATACTTTGCATCTGTCTTTACACAAAGGGATAAAACAGTCCAATCAATCAAAAACAGCACCACAAATATCAGATTAGGAACACAAGTTGAAATAGAGAAGAAAATGGTAAGTGAGCACCTGTCTGCCCTGGACGAGTTCAAATCACCAGGACCGGATGGATTACACCCCAGGGTTCTGAAGGAACTGGCAGACGAGATCTCAGAACCACTGAACTATATCTTTCAGAGATCCTGGAGCACCGGGGAACTGCCAGAAGACTGGAAAAGAGCAGATGTGGTTCCCATCTTCAAAAAAGGAAAAAAAAACAGATCCAGGAAACTATAGACCCATCAGCCTGACCTCAATACCAGGAAAGATTCTGGAAAAGATAATTAAACAACAAATAAGTGAACACCTAGAAGCAAACAAAGTAATAGCCAAAAGCCAACATGGGTTTGTCAAAAACAGATCATGCCAGACGAATCTAATTGCATTCTTTGACAAAGTAACAAAATCAGTGGACCAGAAGAATGCTGTTGATATAATTTACCTGGACTTCAGTAAGGCATTTGATAAAGTAGACCATAACCTACTATTAGATAAAGTAGAAAATTGTGGGTTAGACAGCACCACCACCAAATGGATTCGTAACTGGCTGACCAACCGCACTCAACGTGTAGTCCTCAATGGAACTGCATCTACATGGAAGGAAGTATGCAGTGGAGTCCCCCAAGGCTCTGTTTTAGGCCCAGTACTCTTTAACATCTTCATCAACGATTTGGATGAGGGGATAAATGGGGAACTCATCAAATTCGCAGACGACACCAAGCTGGCAGGAATAGCCAACACTCCAGAAGATAGGCTTAAGATACAGAAGGATCTAGACAAACTTGAACATTGGGCACTGTCTAATAAAATGAAATTCAATTGTGAAAAAAGTAAGGTCCTACATATAGGCAAGAAAAACCAAATGCACAAGTACAGTATAGGTGGTACCTTGCTCAATAGTAGCAACTGTGAGAGGGATCTCGGAATCCTAGTGGACAACCATTTAAATATGAGCCAGCAGTGTGCAGCAGCTGCCAAAAAAGCCAACACAGTTCTAGGCTGCATCAACAGAGGGATAGAATCTAGATCGCGTGAAGTGTTAATGCCACTGTATAGTGCCTTGGTAAGGCCACACTTGGAATACTGCATACAGTTTTGGTCGCCACGATGTAGAAAAGACGTGGAGACTCTGGAAAGAGTGCAAAGAAGAGCAACCAAGATGATTAGAGGACTGGAGACTAAGACATATGAAGAACGGCTGCAGGAACTGGGTATGTCTAGTTTGATGAAGAGAAGGACCAGGGGAGACATGATAGCAGTGTTCCGATATCTCAGAGGGTGCCACAAAGAAGAGGGAGTCAAACTTTTCTCCAAGACACCTGGGGGCAGGACAAGGAGCAATGGGTGGAAACTAACCAAGGAGAGAAGCAACTTAGAACTAAGGAGAAATTTCCTAACAGTAAGAACAATTAACCTCTGGAACAGCTTGCCTCCAGCAGTTGTGAATGCCCCAACCCTGGAAGTCTTTAAAAAGATGTTAGACAGCCATTTGTCTGAAATGGTATAAGATTCCTGCCCATGCAGGGGGTTGGACTAGAAGACCTACAAGGTCCCTTCCAACTCTGCTATTGTATTGTATTGTATTGTACTTACATCCAAGTAACCTACAAGCTACTATTTAGATATAAAAAATGAAAGTGAGTACAATAAAGTGCTTAGAACCGTGATGGCGAACCTATGGCACGCACCCCTGAAGTGGCATGTGGAGCCATGGTGCCTGACACCCATTCTTCTTCTGGATTTCTGGTGTGTATGCGCACATGATGATCCGCTGGTCTTCGTGCGTGTGGTCGTGCGGGAAACTGGAAGAACTGGTCTTCCGTTTTCTGGTGTGAGCATGTGCGCTGGCCAGCTGATTTTTGCATGTGCATGTGTGCCAGAAGTTCATTTTCTGGTGTGTGCATTCCCCCTGGGCAGCTCCTCTTCCAGGTTGTAGTTCTGACAAGTGTGCGCACATGCTCCCTTCTCAGCACTCGTTAACTTTGTTAACAGCCTTTCATTCCAATTATCCAACATTACAAAGCAACTAATTGAAAATCAAGGCAAGAATACAGGTAGTCTTTGACTTACAACAGTTCATTCCGTGAACAAAGTTACAATTGGTCTGAAAAAAATGAATTATGATCGTTTTCGCACACTTACGACTATTGCAACATTCCTATGGTTTACGTCAGGGGTAGTCAACCTTTTTATACCTACCGCCCACTTTTGTATCTCTGTTAGTAGTAAAATTTTCTAACCGCCCACCGGTTCTACTGTAATGGTGATTTATAAAGTAGGGAAGTCAATTAAATTTTAAAAAGGAAAGTGCTTCCGTATCGGACAAAACCCCTACCGACCACCATGAAAGCTGGAACGCCCACTAGTGTGCGGTAGGGACCAGATTGACTACCGCTGGTTTACGTAATGAAAATTCAGCCGTTTGGCAAGTGATTCATTTATGATGGCTGCAGTGTCCCAGGATGATGAGGTCATCTTTTGCGACCTTTTGACAAGAAAAGTCAGCGGAGAAGTCATATTCACTTAACAACTATGTTACTAATTTAACAACTGCGGCTATTCACTTAACAACTTTGGCACGAAAAGAGTCGTAAAAATGGGGCAAAATTCATTTAACCACCTCAGTCAGCAACATAAATTTTGGACTGAATTTGAGGACTCCCTGTGGTCTTTTGAGCTATGGGTCTGTAGACCTCTGACCCTCAAGATCCTAAATAGTAGAATAAAATCGTAGATAGTGGTTTCTGTGTTCAGCAGCTTTCTATTTAATCGTTTCCATGTGTCCAACTACTGACAAATAGATGGGAATAGTAGCTTTGAATACTTAGGGACATGGTTTGGTTGCTATCCTGTAATCAACCCTTTGGCACCAAAATTTTCAAGGGTTATTAGCATTCCTGTACATCGTGCTGAGTTTTGCTGTTTGTGGAGTCCTTTATAAGGTCATATGTTTTTCTGGGTTCTTGAATACCGTTTAAGGAAATTGCTCAGTGAATTAAATTTCAATCCTAATTCTTTTTCTAATGGCATTTTCATCATCACTATTGACACTTGAATGCAACGCTGTAATTCATTATGGATGCTTATTCTGTAAAATAAGCTATATAATGTAAGTGAACAACAGTATTAACCTGGCTTTTCCTTCCATGTCTTATGGGAACCTTAGCGCTCTCTCTTCTCTCTCTCTCTCTCTCTCTCTCTCTCTCTCTCTCTCTCTCTCTCTCTCTCTCTCTCTCTCTCTCTCTCTCTCTCTCTCTCTCTCTCTCTCTCTCTGGACTGCAATGATGTATTAAGGTTGTACTGCCAACTTTTAATGAGATTACTAATGTGGCGTAACTGTGTAGCAAATTATTAAATGCTATACCATATGATTATTCAGTTTACTTTAGCAAGTTGAAATTTTTCTCCTCGTTATAAATCAGGCTATGTTGAAATAATAATAATAATGATAATAATAATTAAAATATTATTAGTATTAATTGAAAGTTAAATGAAGGTCAGGATTCGGACCCTCAATCATACAGAAATGATTAAATCAGAAAATATTGAATTCTATACTGAAGAAAAAAGGGGCGCAGTGGCTCAGTGATTAAGATGCTGAGCTTGTCGATCAGAAAGGTCGGAAGTACGACGGTTGGAATCCATAGCGCTGCTGTGAGCTCCCGTTACTTGTCCCAGCTTCTGCCAACCTAGCAGTTCGAAAGCACATAAAAACGCAACTAGAAAAATAGGGACCACCTTTGGTGGGAAGATAACAGCATTCTGGGCGCCTTTGGTGTTTAGTCATGCTGGCCACATGACAGTGGTGGGTTTCTGCAGGCTCGCACCTACTCGCGAGAGCCGGTTGGTGAAATTTAGAGAACCAGTGAGAGGGGGTTCCACCGGCGTACCTGGAAGTAAATCTGGCCCGCCGCTGCCAGTGACCCAACAGGAAGGGAAGGAAAGGAAAGAAAGAAAGAAAGATAGAAAGATAGAAAGATAGAAAGATAGAAAGAAAGAATTTATCATCACAATTGAGTCCAAAATTTTGGTTGCTAAGCAAGAGCGTTGTTAAATGAGTTTCACCACATTTTAAAAGGTGGCCACTCCCACCCTGTCACATGACTGCCAAGCCACGCCCACAAAATAGGCCACACCTACAGAGTAGGTTCTAAAAAATTTGAAACCCACCACTGCCACATGACTACGGAGACGTCTTCAGACAGCGCTGGCTCTTTGGCTTTGAAACAGAGATAAGCATCGCCTCCTAGAATTGGGAATGACTAGCACATATGTTCGAGGGGAACATTTACCTTTAATACGGGAGAAAACTGAGGAGGGAGCACAGATGATAGAAGTCTTCTTTCTTCTGAGTTTTTAAGAATAGTATTTTTAGTATTATTCCTCATTTTAGGGATGCTTGCTGTGCAGCTCGTTTTTGTGCCCGATACCCGTTTCTGCTGTGCTGATAGCTAATTTTGAAGAAAAAAAAATTAAAAATATCAACTTTAGGAATTCATTATCTAAGCTTTAATTACCTGAGCACCGTTCTTCCTAATATTTCATGGCCTACTAAGCCAAATATCAAGGCATTATTGCTAGTTTGGCAAGAAATTGGCAAGCTCAACTAAAATAATGATCAGACCACCTGCTCCGAATGCTCTGATTGAAGCCAATGAATCGCGCTTTTGTTTAACGTTGTAGGGAATGCTGTGTCCTAAGAAATGTTTTGTTCCGTCTTTGTAGGTGATGCTTGTAGGGCTTTTACAAATGATTATTTATAGACTAGGGATGTCAAACTCGGTTTCATTTAGGGCCGCATCAGCATTGCGTTTGACCTCGGGTGGGGGGGGGGTTCAGTTTGACATCATTTGTGTTGGGGTTGTCTGTGGTGGCCTGAGCGCTCTGCCAGCGACAACAGGCTCCCGATCTCTGTTTTCAGCTGCGACGGCCTCTCGCTGCCCTTTGCCAGCAAAAACGGAGCTCAGGAGAGCTGCCCGCAGCTGTCACAAGGGCCTTTTTCTCTGATGGAGGCACCGTGGGCTGGTCCTTTGCTGTTTCCAGGGTGGCTCTGGGTGCCAGATCTAAGCACCCCGTGGGCCAGATCTGGCCTCCAGGCCTTGAGTTTGACACACCTGTTATAGGCTATAGGGCAGTGATGGCTAACCTTTTTTGGTTCATGTGCCAAAAGCGGGGGGAGTGCAGAGGGGTCGTGCATTGGCCTGCCACACCCATAATGCTATGTGCACAACCCCCTGCTTTTGTCGCACCTTTTTCACCCTCCCCAGGCGCCAGAGGCTTTCTAGGAGCCTGGGGAGGGTGACAACAGCCTCTCTCTATTTCCAGAGGCTTCAGGACCTTCCCTGAAGCCTTCAGAGGGCAAAAAACGGCCTCAAAAGAAGGCCTAAATCAGCTGGCCAGTGCACACATGCGCGCTGGAGCTGACAGGGCAACTCTTTGCGTGCCTTAAGAAATGGCTCTGCGTACCACCTGTGCCATAGGCTATAGGGCAGGGGTCCCCAATCTTTGCAACTTTAAGTCTGAAGGACTTCAGTTCCCAGAATTCTCCAGCCAGCAAAGCTGGCTGGAGAATTCTGGGAACTGAAGTCCTTCAGACTTAAAGTTGCAAAGGTTGGGGATCCCTGCTATAGGGGATAGTTTAAGATATCGTTGAAAAAGCTTCATTAGGATTTCTGTTACACAGATCCATTTTTGTGGTCATGAAGCATGACTGGTTCGGACAAAATTCAACACTTTTTCACGTGGTTGTTGTTAAAAATAGGATTACCAACATTATCACCAATGTCCGATGACGGATATGGCACAAGAAGAAGATAAAATAGGGGATAGTTTGAGATATCATTGAAAAAGCTTCATTAGGATTTCTGTTACACAGGTCCATTTTTCTGCTCATAAAGCATGAATTTCTTAGCATTATGGTTATTTTTCTTTTTGGCATTATATGGCGACTCTGATTAAATAGCATGAATTGACATTGTTGATGTCATTCTGGATTTCCCTAAAGGTAGTCCTTGATTTACAACCATAATTGATCCTAGTTCAAGGCAGTTGTTAAGTGAGTTTTGCCTCATTTTACAACCTATCTTCCCACAGGCATTAAGTGAATCACTGCTCTTGTTAATTTAGTGATGTGGCTGTTAAAGTTGAATCTGGCTTCCCCAATCGACTTTGTTTATCAGAACGTTGCAAAAGGTAATCACACAAACTTGGGACACTACAATCGTCATAAAGATGAGTCAAGTTGCCAAGCATCTGAATTTTGATCATCAAGATGCTGCAACAGTTGTAAATATGAAAAACAGTCATAAATCATTCTTTTTAGTGCCATTGTAACTTTGAGCAGTCATTAAATGAATTGGGAATTGTGGACTACCTATACGCTCAGAAATATTGTATTCTCTCCTAGTGGACATGAATTCTGTTTCTTGATAAATCTGTTAAATTAAGTCAAAAGGCAATTAAAAAGGGGCATCATAATATGTTTTTTCTTAAGGTTCTCTTCCAAATGGATTTCTGATGATGATGATAGTATTGTTTTTTAAAGTTGCAGGCTGCCCAACTCTCAGTGACGCCAAATAACGTTTTTAAAATAACAGATGCACAAACGCTTATTTTAAAATAGTTAAGATTTATTCCTTTTCTTTCTGTCTCTCCTAAAAAGGCTCCTAAAATCTAATCAATTAATCCCCTTTGGCGAGGTTTAATTGTATATACTCTAATGGGAAAAATAAATCCAAAAATGGATTAGCCCAGCTCTGCTCAGTAACCCAGTTTAAGACATGAGCCATTTTAACATTTAGCACGTATACTATATAAGAATGACTCAGCTTTGTAGCTTCTTTTGGATTCCAACTATTAGAAAAAGTCTATTGGGGGAAAAAAAGCTTTAAACAAGATTTTAATATTTATCATCAACTAGCCGATACCCTGGCGTTGCTTGGCTATTTATGTTTAGGGGGGAAATGTCCAGACCAAACATAATTTGTAATGTTGGATTTTCCCTCTTTCCCAAGGGAGCTTCCTTGTGGAGTACTGTGAAGCCGTTACAATGGCAACTCCACTGCGCTGTACAGTAGAAGCTAGTACAGCAGTACGGTACAACAGGCTATTTCTTAACTGAACACTCACCCCGAAGGGTGTTAGGGGTGTCTTACCCCAACAGTATTTTTCTCCATAGAGTAAGTCATCTGTGTACCAAGTTTGGTTGAAATTGCTGGAGGTGTTCCAGAGTTTCGTGCAGCCGGCCTGTCATAGTCTTTTAATTGGGGTTTTAGTATTGGGTTTTATAACAATAGGCCAAATGATTTAATATTTACTAATTTGTTATTTTAACTTTTGTATTTCCTCTTTTATTATGGCTGTTCACCGCCCTGAGTCCCGAGAGGGAAAAGGGCGGTATATAACAGTGGTGGGTTTCAAATTTTTTAGAACCTACTCTGTAGGTGTGGCCTATTTTGTGGGCGTGGCTTGGCAGTCATGTGACAGGGTGGGAGTGGCCACCTTTTAAAATGTGGTGAAACTCATTTAACAACACTCTTGCTTAGCAACCAAAATTTTGGACTTAATTGTGATGATAAATTCTTCCTTCCTTCCTTCCTTCCTTCCTTCCTTCCTTCCTTCCTTCCTTCCTTCCTTCCTTCCTTCCTTCCTCCCTCCCTCCCTCCCTCCCTCCCTCCCTCTTTCTTTCTTTCCTTTCTTCCTTTCCTTTCCTTCCCGTTGGGTCACTGGCAGCAGTGGGCCAGATTTACTTCCAGGTACGCTGGCGGAACCCCCTCTCACCGGTTCTCTAAATTTCACCAACCGGCTCTCGCGAGTAGGTGCGAGCCTGCAGAAACCCACCACTGGTATATAACTTAAATAAATGAAATGAAATGAGTTATGCTGGAACATACAGAGAGAGAGGGAGGGGGAGGGAGGGAGGGGAGAGAGAGGGAGGGAGGAAGAGCCATTTATTTATTGATAGATAGATACATCCACAAAATAGGATCAATAAAGGATACCCACCTGAGTACTGCTATTTTCATGATGAAAAGTTTTGCCTAATATTCTACTCTTGTGTAAAAAAAAAATACTTTGGGACATTATTTTCAATTCCTTCTCCATACTAGGGCTCCTCTGAAACTAATTCACATATACACATTCTTTTTTTAGTTATTGTAGTGATCCCTAGGCTAGGGTGATTGTGCCTAAGTCAGCCTGATCCTCAGTCAAACTGAAGGAAGAAAATGTCGGCAACAATAAAAGAAGTGTCTAATTCAGGTTATCTTCCACTTGCAATCATTTATTTAACGATGGTGTAAAGTTACAGCAGCACCGAAAAAAGTTATGAGAGTTTTTCACCCTTATGAACCCCATGGTCACGTGATCAAAATTTGGACACTTGGCAACTGGCCTTTATGATGGTTGCAGTACCCTGGGGTCATGTGATCGCTTTTTGTGAACTTTTGACAAGCGATGTCAATGCGGGAGCCTTGATTCACTTAACCATAGAAACACAGAAAACCATGTTGCAACAACTACAGTGATTCACTTAACAACCGTGGCAAGAGAGATCATAAAATAGGGTAAACCTCACCTAACAACTGTCTTGCTTAGCAACAGGAATGTTGGGTTTAATTGTGGTGGTAAGGCAAGGGCTACCTGCATATTAAAATTATCTAGTCGCTTTAAAGCAGGGGTCTCCAACCTTTGCAACTTTAAGTCTGAAGGACTTCAGCTCCCAGACTTCTCCAGCCAGCTTTGCTGGCTGGAGAATTCTGGGAGCTGAAGTCCTTCAGACTTAAAGTTGCAAAGGTTGGAGACCCCTGCTTTAAAAGGAACATAGCCTTAAAACCACTAATCCCATTTGGAGTATGCTTTACTCAGGATTGTGATTTGCCTGACAGGCAATCTTATATTTATATTTTGTATTTCCTGTGCACAATCCTTATTAAAAGAATTATTTCTTTTCAGATATTTTTTTTTACCTGGCATATTGGAATGTTTTCTCTTTACACAACGGATACCTCATTTCCATTTTAAATAAAGCAAGCAATTGTCAAGTGAGAACAGGATAAAAGACCCTCGTATTTTGTAACCCAATTAATTCTATTTCTTTGGTTCTCTCCCTCTTTCCTCCACCTTTTCAAGGACTAATCAGCCCGTATCTGAAAGTTTGACTATTTTAAAACTCAAAATTAGTAACTCTTGACAAAAGCTAACTATATGTTGATAGGTTTAAAGCGTGTGAGCTTCCTACTGTTTTAAATCCTGCGCAACATGCAGTACACAGCTATATCTTCACACATCTATGCTAATTCAAATTTTTCCTACCTACATTTCACAGCAGGCTGACTGAATTTCCAGTCTACTTCACTCCCCTTAGTTCTGGCATCTTCCCCAGTGCTGTTCACATGATAGTAATAGCAACAGGAGCAGCAGGAGCAATCCTCTAAAGAGGAGGTAGCTTGGTGTCATTCCAAAATGGAAGAGTGGCTCTTCAGAAGGGGCAAGGGAAACAGCACATGGGATGAAGACTGTTTTGGAACCTTTCGGATGGAAATAAACTTACTCACTCATAGATGATAAGCCTCCCAGGAGCTTCATGCATATCAAGACAGAAACCATATTATCCTTTGGTGGAAGTTATGAACATAATCAAGAACATGGTTCAGTTGATTTGAACAATACACAAAGCAGGCAAAAGACAACACACCAACCACTTGAGCATTTAATTTCATAGCTGGAAATGGCTTTCTGTGGACAGATTCATGTAAGTAGAATGTAACTAACCAGACTTTTTCCAAACTCAAGGAGAAAAGAAGTGTTGTGGCCCGCCAGCAGAGCCGACAGCAGATTCAGACAGTGAGGAGGTTGGGGAGGAAGATGGGCCAGTCCTGGAGTCTGGGGAAGGCTCGGATGAGGGCTCTGTGTTGAAGGCAGAGAGGGGGCCAGAGGCTATCAGCTGCCTTCAGAGTCAGACATCAGTGAGGCAGACAAACAGCTGGAGCCCAGTGTGCACATGCACAGAGTTGCCAGATGAAGGGAACAAATAAAGAAAAGGGGTCGACTTGGGAGTAAGGCCACAGGTGGACGATGAATGGCCCCTTCCAGAGGAAATAAAAGAGGAGCGAAAGGGGAGTGGAGTTTGCAGGAGACAATTCGTTCGCCTATTTATTTATTTTATTTATTTATTGGATTTCTAGACCGCTCCCTCTCCCCGAAGGGACTCGGGGGCCGGTGTACAGGTAAAAATTAAAACTATGACAATCAACAATACATGTAAACTAAAAGCGAATTAAATAATCCCCTGTACAAATTTATAAAAATTAAAAACTTAACCTTAAAACCTAATCACATAATTTAAAATTACAAACTGAGGCGGGAAGGATGGAATTAGGCCAGGCCGGCTAGATGAAACAGGTGGGTTTTGAGCTTCTGACGGAAGGAGCGGAGGTCCGTGGTCGTTCTAATGTCAGGGGGAAGGTCATTCCAGAGGGTCGGGCCCGCCACAGAGAAGGCCCTTCCCCTGGGCGTCGCCCGCTGGCATTGCCTAGTGGACGGCACCCGGAGAAGTCCCTCTCTGTGCGAGCGAATCAGCTTAATTTGTTTGTGACTCTCCGAGACTCCTTGCCAAGTTTTGCAGATATCGGCCTGTCAGCTCTCCAAGCCAGATAAGGTCTGTGACTGTAAATCCTCCTTTGAAAGTCTTTGCTGGATGTGAATGAGCAAAATTCACAATAAATTAATAAAAGGGGTTGTTGTCGGGATCCAGAGTTTGCTACATGCTGTTGGGAAGCCTAGGTCAGAACAGGAATGGGCTTATTGATCAAAAACAAAACAACAAAAAGTAAAATAAAAATCTAGAATGTGTCTTACATGCTTGTGCTCTGGAAACAACTGTGTCTTGTTATATGGTAAGCGATTTTTTTAAAAAAAGGATGTGCTTTTAATAGAGCAGCAACTGAAGGGTGAATGACGTTATTGCCATCTACTGATTCAGTCCCTTGGGACCCAAAACAATGCAGGTATTAAGATCTATGAATATCCTCCTTTGGTGTAACACAGTCACAGACGTATCTGCCAGAATTGTCTATTTTGACAACTTATCTGGGTTGTCCTGCTCACCTCTTAGTTAAAGAGTAGATTAGCTGCCATTAGCAAGAGAAAAACTGAACAAATCTAACTTATCACATAAGTAATAGAGGACCTTTGTCTGTTTGTTAGATTTGTGATGATGTACAAAGATAACCCTGGGAACTTGGCAAAGGAAGTATACAGTTTTTAAATCACTTTAAGACTAGTAAATAGTTGCAGTCTCTCACCCTTAGCAAAATGCTGAGAATTGTGAGCATCATGGTGCAATGGTTGGAATGCAATACTGCAGGCTAATTCTGCTGACTGCCGGTTACCAGCAGTTCGATCCAGACAGGTTCAAGGTTGATTCAGCCTTCCATCCTTTTGAATTCAGTAAAATGAGGACTCAAATTGTTGAGGGAAATAGGCTGACTATTATAAACCGCTCAGAGAGGGCTGTAAAGCACTGTGAAGCGGTATATAAGTCTTAAGTGCCATTGCTATGGCTTTCAGATGCAGAACAAAATCAAAGATTAATTCAAATTAGAAATGGTTTAGTCCAGGAAATATGTGTGTGTGTATCTTGATAAGCCCTCAAATAAATAAAAATAAAAATATATTTATATTTATATAAGATTTTAAGAAAAGGTCTCCACAATGGTAAGTATTCAACACCTGCAAATTATAAATTATGTTATCGTAGAGTCCGAGGTAAAAATAAGATGGTGATATGATTCTTTTATATTTGAAATTCCTTTCTACATACAGTCCTGTCATGTTATTTCTCTTCTGATCCAGTCACAACAGTAAAGTTGTTCCTTTGATCAGAAGGAATTGTAGAAACATGGAAAAGGATTTATGAAAGAAATAATTGTGAAGAACGTTATTAATATTTTTACTTGGATAGGGCTTACAAAGCAGAAGGAACACTACCGTTTGTTGACATTTTCTAAGTATTTTTGCAATTTATGCTAACTGTCTCTCTTTCTATTTCAAGACTGCTATTTTAGTGCTGCTGTTTAATTTTAGGGGAAAAAAAGATTTTGCCCAGTGAGTAACTTCGCTTCAAATAGCAAAACCCATGTAGGAAAATTGCCCTTTGCCCCCAGGTCTTGTCTATTTCTATTATATAATGTAAACTGAGAAGAAATATTTTCTGGGTATGTACTGAACTCTAGGCTTCTTTGTTGCACATTATGGAGGTTTCTAGAACTAAGATGTATGAGAGGGGACGTACAGTATATGTTGGTTTCCATGCTAATTAGCATTAATGAAAATTTTCACCAGTCTTCTAGACCAGGGGTCCCCAACTTTTGCAACTTTAAGTCTGAAGGACTTCAGCTCCCAGAATTCTCCAGACAGCAAAGCTGGCTCCCAGAAGTCTGGGAGCTAAAGTCCTTCAGACTTAAAGTTGCAAAGGTTGGGGATCCCTGGTGTAGACACTGAACATTAACAAGGGGCAGGGTTTATCTGGACTGCTATTATATGTATACATACAGAATAGTTTGATTCCTTTCTTAAATGGCGAGCTAAATTGTATTTTTCCTTCCTGTGCTGGAGGGAATTGTAAAATTATTATTTAATTTCATGGAAAAGAAATTGCTTTTGGATTTTCTTCTCCAGTTGGATAGCAGTAGGATTTTCCCCCCATTTATCTTAATTCTGGGATGGCTGACTGATGTACAGGCAATTCTTGACTTACAGCCATTCATTTAGTGACCATTCAAAGTTCAACCGCACTGAAAAAAAATGTGACTTGTGACTATTTTTCACACTAGCAACCATTGCAGCATCCCCATGATCACAAGATCAAAATTCAGATACTTGGCAACATATCGGTTCATATTTAATTAATTTGTGCTGATGAGAAGCATTCTATATGTCCTTTTACGGTGCCTTAAAACAGAATTTTAAAAAAGGATTTTAAATAAGAAGAATCAATGGCACTCTAGGTTTGAGACTGTACATAGCTTATCTTCACAATTTCTGATATTTAACAAGATGTGCAAATTCAAACTATTTTGACTATATTATACAATAGCAGAGTTGGAAGGGACCTTGGAGGTCTTCTAGTCCAAACTCTTGCTTAGGCAGGAAGCCCTATACCGTTTCAGACAAATGGCTATGCAACCTCACTTAAAGACTTGCAGTGTTGGGGCATTCACAACTTCTGGAGGCAAGCTGTTCCACTGATTAACTGTCCTAACTGTCAGGAAATGTCTCTTCAGTTCTAAGTTGCTTCTCTCCTTGATTAATTTCCACCCATTGCTTCTTGTTCTACCCTCAGGTGCTTTGGAGAATAGTTTGACTCCCTCTTCTTTGTGGCAGCCCCTGATATATTGGAACACTGCTATCATGTCTCCCCTAGTCCTTCTTTTTATTAAACTAGACAAACCCAGTTCCTGCAACCGTTCTTCATATGTTTTAGTCTTTAGTCCCCTAATCATCTTTGTTGCTCTTCTCTGCACTCTTTCTAGAGTCTCCACATCTTTTCTACGTCGTGGCAACCAAAACTCAATGCAGTATTCCAAGTGTGGCCTTACCAAGGCATTATAAAGTGATATTAACACTTCACGCGATCTTGATTCTTGTTTATGCAAACTAGAACTGTGTTGGCTTTTTTGGCAGCTGCTGCACACTGCTGGCTTATATCTAAATGGTTGTCCACTAGGACTCCAAGATCCCTTTCACAGTTACTACTATTGAGCAAGGTACCACTTATACTGTACCTGTGCATTTCGTTTTTGTTGCCTAAATATAGAACCTTACTCTTTTCACCGTTGAATTTCATTTTATTAGATTATTATATTTCGGCCTCTTTATCTTTCATTCAAAATTCCAGACTTTCAACAGGTCTCCAGTTTCTCCAAAAGTAAAACATTGTTTCACTTCTTTTTAAAAGTGTAGTAAAATTTAGTAAAAGTGCCCAGTATTACTAAATCATCTGTGCCCGTAATCCATTTCTTTGATTAAAAAATAATCTTTCCACCCACTGTTTCCATCCAGTTCTGAAATCATTTTGAGAGTAGCGTTTATGTCTTTATACTTTTTTATACTAGTGCATTATTTTTTGAACTCTAGATGAGATAAATAATTTAACAGTTTTAAAATAATATAAATGATATGTTCCTCTGTGATGAAGGAATTAGATAATCTTATGTGTTTGCTTAGGGGAGCCTGTATCTTGAGACTTTTATAGCATAATATTAAAGTCCTGAGATGTCTTATTATACCAATACCCAGAAGATTGCTTTAATGAGAAGTAAAGGGTCTTTTTCCAATTACAAGGGAATAACTGTATTAAGTTTCTGTGTTATGTCAACCTGCTTTGATTTGATTACTGCAAAAGAAATGGATTTATCTGTCAGTGTTACTTAATTAAGCCTTCTCATTGATGCTTTGCAGACTAATATAGTGTGGTTTGCACGTTTAAATCTAAATACAAAGAAAATTGGCTGAAAGCTTAGGCACGAGCTATGAAGATAACATACAGGACTGATTGCTTGCCATTTTTCAGATCAGTGGGTAAAATTATAATATGCTAAAAGGGCCCAAATGTTGCAAGCCTACAATTAAAACTGCTTAAGAGCTGCAACATTTGCTTATGTCATGATAAAGGTTTGTTCTTATTGCCATTCCTAACTTTTCTTTATCCAACATTGTGTCAGGAAATTCAAGCCCCGCTCAAAATATGTTGATATAAAACCCTTTTGCTTCAAAAATGCATTGGATTTAGCAAACATTGAGATAATTCAACACTCCCGATCATGTAATGTAGAATCATTGATATATTAAGAACATAAGAACATAAGAATAGCCTTGCTGGAACAGGCCACAGCCCATCCAGTCCAGCATTCTGTCTCACGCAGTGGCTCACCATTTGCTTCAGGGGATTCCCAAGCAGACGTCTTCACCAGCTTATGATTCCCTGCAAATGGCATTGAGAAATATCCTGCCTATGTCTCCAACCCGGAGGGTGTCCTTAGGCATCCATCATGATAGCCATGGATACCCTTGTTCTCCATGAACTCGTCTAATCCTTTCTTAAAGGATTATATTCATAGAGGTTGATTTCTGCTCTTCTGTTTACTATTCAGATCAAGATGTTTTCTCGGCACCCATCTTAAAGTAAGTCGAGAAAGTAGAATACTAAGGTTTTCTGTGACAAAGAGTACAGGTAGTCCTCTCGACTTACACACGTTCATTTGAACATTTGAGCACTGAAAAAACTGACTTATGACCAGGGGTGGGATCCTACCAGTTTAACAACTGAGCGAGCCAAACTCAACTTCATTGAGGGCCACAACAAGGTGTGGTTGATCTCAGGTGTGGGGGTGGCCAACTGGATGGGTGTGGCCAGCTTGATGCCACTCTCCAAACTGCTGGCATGTTTCCTCTTCTCATTGGGTAGATCGGATTAAAGACACACTGACCCAAAGTTTCCTCTTTGCATTGGGTAGACCAGGACGAAGTGATGCGGGCCGTCCCCTTACATTTTCCAAGACAGCCCCGTGGGCCAGATCCAACCACATTGAGCCTTGTGTTTGACACCCCCGATCAAAATGAATAAATTACAATGAACTTCATGATATTGGTATACTGACCTATTGATGAACCGTTCAAGATCAAAGTCATTTCAGCACATCCCCTTCCTGGCCTTAAAAACCATGGTGATTTCTAGAAATTGTGTTTCCAAAATCATCATCACCTCTCATAATTCTTCCAAACATTTCCCCAGATTCTCTTAAGAAAAGCCCCCGTAATTAACATCCTTTTTCTGTGTGACAGAATGACTTATGCCATCTTTGAACAAGAGTTTAAAAAAATGGTATAAATTTTGTAGTGCCTTGAAAGTAATGTGTACCATATTTTTGGGAGTATAAGACACACCAAGATTTTGAAGAGGCAAATTAAAAAAAAAAGTTTTTGCACAATTCAGACCTCCCAAAAACGGCCCGTGTTTTGCAAAAACAGGCCCATTTTTTTTCAAAAAAAAAAAAAAAAAGAGAGGCATGCATAGCCTTTAGGAGGCTTGTAGAGTGCTCCTGGGGCAGTGGGGGGTGGGGGGCAAAACTGAGCAAAAAACCAGCCCATTTTTCACTCATTTCTGCCTTCCCAAGCCCCCAGGAGCACTCTAGAAGCCTCCTAAAGGCAATGCCCAGCCATTCTGGAGGCAAAAATGCTGTATTCTCCTGTGAGCTGCTTGGAGAGTCCAACAATGGGTTAATCCTGCCTTTCTGCCCTTCTGGACTGGATTGATTTTCTTTAAAGCCACGCCTCCTTCCGTTTGCTTGCCAGAATTTCAATCCAGTCTGAATGCCCAGGACGCGTTCTGTTGGTTCTCCCTAAGAGATTCAGAACATTTAGTTGGACTCTCCAAGTAGAGTATTTTTTATTTTAAATTATTTTATTTAGGAATTTTTTCTACAGCTAGCAGCTGGTGAAGCTCTGCGACTCACCAGCTGCCACAGACCCGACGCGACCTGGGTTCGCCCGGGCGCGCGTGGGTCCATTCACCTGGCCCCAGGTGAGGATCGACCTGGGAGCCAAGAGACGTCTCGGTCAGTGGCGAGGAGCCCTGCCGCTGACGTCCCAGATCGCCGGACCGGCCAAGCCTGAGCCCCTCGCAGCGGCAGCTGCAGGCTCTTCATTTTTTCAGGAATCAAACAGGACGGCTTCGCGCCGTCCGTTTGAATCGCGCCCGCCATTTTGGAGGCTGATCGGCCATTGGCGGGCGCCGGAAACCATAGAGAAGCCGGAAGCGGCGTGAAGGGCCGCTCCTCCTCTTCCGGAGGACTGTTTTTTCCGACCGGCAAGCGGCAAGGCGCGCCATTTAAAACGCGTGCGGAGCCGCATTTTTAAAGAGGAAGAAAAACTTTTTTCCGTTTGGATTTTTTCATCCATTTTTTCTACAAGATTCCTTTTGGGCCGGCTCCAGGCGAGAAGCGGGGGAAAGATCTCTGTCCGGCCCAGATCCGGCAGACTTTCCTCAGCTCGGTGCAGACCTGCTCCTGCGGAGGCAGCCCTTGAGTCTTGCTTGCAAGCTGATCTGCTGCTCCACCTTGCCATCCTCAAGCCTGCGGATCAGGATACCTGGCTGAAGCCCCTTGTGACCAGCGATCTTCGAGTGGTGAGTTACTGGGGCCCAAAATGTCGGAGAGAGCTCCCCAAGATTCTGAGCAGCCAGGGCCATCCACCAGCAGGGGGCTTGTGAGACAGGCCAGCAGGGCCGCAGCTGAAGCCCTGAGCAAGGCAGGGGGGAAGAGGCAGGACAAGGCCCAAGACAGGGCTGCCTCCAGGCGGCAAAAGGCCCTTGAAAAAGAATTCGAGAAGGCCCAAAGAAGGGCCAACGAAGACCCCATAGAGGATCCAGAGGGGATGGCTCAAGTGGATCCCAGTATCCCAACAGTACCCATCCCCCAGATAGTCAGAGAAGAGGAAGAAGAAGAATTCTCCTCTGATGACTCCCCAGAACCCTCCTTGCTAGGAGATGAGGACCTGTTTCAGGAAGAGAGTTTAGCCTCCTCCAGAAGGATTACCCCCCCACCTGTGCCAGAGAGGCCCCCCAAGAGGCCCAGAGCTGAGGAGTGCCAAGGGACTGTGATATCCTCAGAATTGCAAGCCATCATTAACAGGGCTATCGCCCAGGGCATTGCAGATGGCATTAAGCAAAAGACCAAGCGCCCCAGGGGGCGCAGTAGATCCAGAGCATCTGGAAGCCAAGAAGCTCCAAGATCCCCCTCCCCTCATTCCTCGCTGGACAGCGGGGATTCCACTGTGGAGGATGATCTGCTCCCAGAGCAAGAATTCTCAGGGGATGAGCAAGCTGTCCCAGAGAAGCCCGCCTTCAAGGGTTTATTCCATTGCTCCTCCTTCAAAACCATCTTAACGAAGGCCAAGGTTTCCACCCGCATGACGGTTACCACCCCCACACCCACCACTGAGGTGGAGTCTGAGGATGATGAGGGACTATTTGAGGAGCCAGAGGAGACCCAGGAGATAGTCCCCGTACCAAAGATGTTTCTTAACCTAATTCAGAAACAGTGGGCACAGCCAGGCACAGCTGCCTCGCACAGTAACATTGACAGACAGCTGTACACAGTTGACGCTCCCCTGGAGGACCTACTCAAGCTACCCCCGGTAGATGCCCCAGTGCAGGCTCTCACATCCACGTCAGTGCTACCCCCTGACCTCTTGGAAGGTCTCAAGGCGGAGGACAAGAGGTCGGAGAGGGCATGCCACAAGACCCACATGGCGGCTGCCTGGGCCATCAAGACGGCCACCTCAGCCTCGTTCATGTCCAGAGCCACTCTTAAGTGGCTCCGAAAGCTGTTAGCGAAGGTTCCAGCAGGGGATGCTAGAGCTAGGCAGGAGCTGAGAAAGATAATGGCAGGTGTCTCTTACACCGCCGACGCCACCCTGAGCTCTGCAAAGTTCGCCTCTAGAGCCCTGGCCTCCAATGTAACCTCCAGGAGGCTGCTTTGGCTCCGCCACTGGAACGCGGACATGCGCTCAAAGTGGAAGATCGCTTCCGCTCCCTATAAAGGGGGGAAACTGTTTGGCGAGGTCCTTGACCCGGTGTTGGTGGAAAACAGGGACAAGAAGAAGGTCATGCCTTCGGTCTACAAGAAGGCGGACCACAAGAGGTCGGGTTCCTTTCGAAAGCAGTCCTTTCGGAACACAGAACCTTCCACCAGTTCAGGGCAGTTCCATCGGCCCTTTAACCAGGGACCAGATAGGGGGCAGGACCGCCACTCCTTCAGGGACAGAGGCAGACAGCAATCCTTCTCCAGACGCCCCTTCAGAGGTGGATCCGGTTCCCGTCCCTTCCGAAGGTTCAAGTGACTCCCCGACGGACGCTCCCATAGGGGGCCGCCTGCAGCTGTTTCAGGCGGCCTGGGAGCAAACCACGTCGGATCAATGGGTCCTACAGACCATCAGGTTAGGGCTCACCCTGGAATTCCTCTCCATGCCTCCCAGGCGATTCATCCGCTGCCCCACCCCATCCTCTCCCCTCAAGAGGTCTCTGATGGAACAGGAGGTGGCGCACCTGAGGGGGATAAATGCCATAGAGCCGGTTCCGGCAGAGCAGGCAGGGTCAGGCTTCTACTCCATCCTGTTCCTGGTCCCCAAGAACTCGGGAGGATGGAGGGGGATCCTAGACCTAAAGCTGTTGAACAAGCACCTGGCATACAGGCGCTTCAAAATGCAGTCTCTCCAGTCCATCCTGAGCTGCATCCGGACAGGAGACCTGCTGACCTCGATAGACCTTCAGGAGGCCTATCTACACATTCCAGTCCGGGAGACGCACCGCAGATTCCTCAGGTTCTATTATGCGGGCCAGCATTACTAGTACAGGGCCCTTCCCTTCGGCCTGTCGTCCGCTCCGAGGACCTTCACGAAGATCCTTGCCGCGGTCCTGGCGTCCCTCAGGGCGCGGCCAGTCAGATTACAGGCGTACCTAGACGACATAGTGATCCAGTCGTCCAGCCACCGGCAGGCGCTCAGGGATCTCCGGCTGACCATGAGGACCCTCGAACATCACGGGTTCTCCATCAACCTGAAGAAGAGCCACCTGAGCCCTACCACCAGTCTGACACATCTGGGAGCGGTCATAGACACCATCTCCGGCCGCGTCTATCTGTCTCCAGAGCGGGCGAACAGCCTGATCCCACTGGCGCTGAGGGTAGGATCATCAGGAACCGCCCCCATCGTGCTCCTGTCACAGCTCCTCGGGAAGATGATATCTTGCCTCTCCATTGTGCCTTGGGCGCGCCTCCACTCGAGACATCTGCAGTGGTGCCTCCTACCACACCAGCGAGCCAGGGAGAGCGACTCACCCAGACACGTACCAGTCCCAGACAAGGTCAGAGCGTCTCTAGGGTGGTGGACAGCGAGGTCCCTGGCCAAGGGATGCCTCTTTCGAGAGCCAGAACGGACCGTCATCACCACAGACGCCAGTCTCTACGGCTGGGGTGCCCACCTGGACCAGCAGGTGGCGCAAGGGAAATGGTCACCCGAGGAACTCAAACACAGCATCAACTGGCTGGAGCTCAGAGCTGCGCGCCTAGCACTTCTCCACTTCCGCCCGAGGATCAAGAACTGCCACGTGCTACTGCTCACGGACAATGTGTCCACCAAGGCCCACATCAACCGACAGGGGGGCACCCGGTCCAAGTCGCTGATGGAGGAAGCAGAACGGCTAGGCCTGTGGGCGGAGAGACACCTGGCCTCGATCAGAGCCGAACACATCTCGGGCGAGAGCAACATCCAGGCGGACTGGCTGAGCAGGGCCACCATCGACAACTCAGAGTGGCAACTGCACCCGAACCTCTTCTCCAGCATCACGCAGAGGTTCGGTCAACCAGCAGTAGACCTGTTCGCATCAACAGCAAACGCTCAAGTTCCAAGGTATTTCACCAGGTACCGGTGCCAGGGGGCGGAGGGAGTCAACGCCCTCAGGTGCCATTGGCCCCCGGGCCTCCTGTATGCCTTCCCTCCACTCCCGCTCCTGCCGGGCCTGGTCCGGAAGATACTCAAGGAACAGGCAGAAGTCATAGTGATAGCCCCTTACTGGCCCAGGAGAGCCTGGTTCGCAGACCTAGTGAGCCTCTCCGTGGTCAAACCGTGGAGGATTCCGCAGGGGGAGGTGTCACTCGTGCAGGGCTCCATCGAGCATCCGGAGCCACACTGGCTGCAACTGACCGCCTGGCATGTGAAAGGCAACTGCTAGAAAGAGCACAGTTTTCCGAAGGGGTCATCCGGACCATCCAGGCCTCGCGACGAGGCTCGACCACCAGGATATACGATGCCACTTGGAAGACCTTCGTAGCTTGGTGCAGCTCCAGGGGAGTCGAACCCATCTCAGCCTCCATCCCTGACGTGCTGGACTTCTTCAGCGAGGTCTGGAGCAAGGGCTGGCTGCCAACACGCTCAGGCGCCAGACGGCCGCACTCTCAACCGTGCTAGCCTTCGACTCCTACTCATCCCTGGCTAGACACCCAGGGGTCAGGGGCTTCCTAAGAGGAGCTACCAACATCCGACCACCGGTAGTTCACAGGTACCCCACGTGGGACCTACACGTGGTGCTAAGGGCACTGATTGACCCGCCGTTCGAGCCCCTACGCACTTGCGACCTACAGCGTCTTACCGTGAAGACGGCCTTCCTAGTGGCCATCACCTCGGCACGCCGTATTTCGGAGCTGGCAGCCTTATCTGTCAGAGACGACCTCTGCATCATCCATGAGGACAGGGTGACCTTACGGCTCGATCCCACATTCATCCCCAAGGTCAACTCAACTTTCCACCGGACCCAGGAGATCGTCCTACCGAATTTTTGTCCAAGACCGACACATCCCAGAGAGCGGCGATGGCACAAGCTCGACGCCAGGCGTGCACTTAAGTACTATATAACACGCACCGCATCCTATCGGCGGTCTGAGGCCCTATTCGTCACCTTCCAGCCCCGCAACATGGGCCAGAAGGCCTCACCAGCCACCATCGGCAGATGGTTACGTAGCTGCATCGCCTCAGCTTATGAACTTCAACGCCAGAGGGTACCTCACCGCATCACAGCTCACTCGACCAGAAGCGCGGCAACCTCGGCGGCCTGGGCAACCCAGGCATCGCTTGACGAGATCTGCAGGGCGGCCACTTGGGCTTCCCCGTCCCAGTTTGTACGTAACTACAGATTGGACAAGTTTGCATCTTCAGAGGCGGCCTTTGGGCGCAGAGTGTTGCAACAGGTGCATTTGTCTACGGAATCTACCAGAGACAGTTTTTCCCGCCCTGGGAATATTTAGCTTGGGCATTTTCCCATTGTTGGACTCTCCAAGCAGCTCACAGGAGAAGAGTCGTTGGCTTACCTGAACGATCTTCTCTGTGAGCTGCGAGGAGAGGCCAACCCCGCCCTAGCTCGTAGATTCCTCAAGTTGTATGTTGTTAAACGTTTGTGTTACTGTATTATAGTTGACAGAAGTAATGGCATTAAAGCCTACGACAATAAAGGAACCAACCAGACGACTACTAGTCCACGCCTAAATTGAAATTCTGGCAAGCAAACGGAAGGAGGCGTGGCTTTAAAGAAAATCAATCCAGTCCAGAAGGGCAGAAAGGCAGGATTAACCCATTGTTGGCCTCTCCTCGCAGCTCACAGAGAAGATCGTTTAGGTAAGCCAACGACTCTTCAGTGTATAAGACATACCCAGATTTTCAGCCTCTTTTTTGAGGGAAAAAGGTGCAGCTTATACTCCAAAAAATACGGTAGTTTGAAAATAGAACTGGTAGTTTCATTTCCAGTTATCAATTTAAGTGTCTTTAAAAGCAGCCTGTGGCACACAGATCAGTTCTAGTAGTCTCGATCCCTTCTTTCTATATTTGGGTAGAAGCTCATGCCCTCATTTCCCTCCACTTCTCCAAAAAAGAACCCTGTTCTCATTTGGCATTAGAGTTAAAAAAGACGTTTTTTGGAAGACTTGGAAGCCATTTGTGGACTATGCACTTGGGACCTTGGATGCTTCGACACCTGTACCCAGAGAACGTGGATTTTGGAGGACTTAAAGATATTTGAAGATACCTGAGGAACCAAACTTTCCTTTCCATTGTATAGCACTGGGTGAAATAGAGTATTGTACTGTATATGTTATTTTTGTTATAGTGTTCATAAAAATAAAAATAAATTAATAAAAATAAAAATAATAAAAAAATTAGAGTTAAATTTATGCAGCTAGAACACTGAACATTTAGGAACCATTTGGAACTGCTGAGTTGTACACTATAGCTGGAGAAGAGTAATGATAAAGCAGGTGCATTTTTTCAGGTAGAAATTATAGGTTTTCAGGCTGATGGTCTCAACTGAAGGGTGAAATCAATGTGACACAGTATTTGGAGGCGTATGTGAGTTGGGTTATAGCATGTTTTTACAGTTTTCTGGGGGGGAAAGAACATTAATATTACAGACATAGGTATCCTATTTATTCTTATATTTAAATAGCATATAGTGTCACAATTTAACTTTAATATGGTGAAATTTATATTGAGGGTAGAATTTTCAGGGGGGGGGGGTTGAATGCAATTTCTTCATTCCATCATACACAATCAAGATTTAATTCATAAAGTAAAGGTAAAGGGTTCCCTTGCACATATGTGCTAGTCGTTCCCGACTCTAGGGGGCGGTGCTCATCTCCGTTTCTAAGCTGAAGAGCCAGCACTGTCCGAAGACGTCTCCATGGTCATGTGGCCAGCATGACTAAATGCTGAAGGCGCACGGAACGCTGTTACCTTCCCACCAAAGGTGGTCCCTATTTTTCTAGTTGCATTTTTACATGTTTTCGAACTGCGAGGTTGACAGAAGCTGGGACAAGTAATGGGAGCTCACTCCGTTACATGGCACTAGGGATTTGAACCGCTGAACTGCCGACGTTTCTGATCGACAAGCTCAGTGTCTTAGCCACTGAGCCACCATGTCCCTGATAATTAATTCATAATTACCATTAAATATAGCCTGGATTGAAAGGATTCACCTGCATGAAAATAGTTAAACTCCAAATATTAGGTGGGTTTCCAGCCGTAAGAGAAATGCATTGTGCTAAGTTAACATTATTTCTTATAAAATGTATTTATAATTAGGATATGAAAATGCATGTTTGATGCCAGAATATTACTAATTATCCTGGATAAAGGGTAATAAGTAAGTTTGATTGTTACGGATTTGCACATATTATAATAGATGTTGCTGAACTACGATTCTCTAACTCCCTTATTTGTAGTACAGGAAATGTCAGTGATATTGTGTGAACAAAGTTAAAAAGGTCCCCTTTGATTAAACTAGTTAAATATTTCTGTTTAAATCTTCCTAGTGGGGTTTTATTGTTGTTTTCAAATTTTCTGTCATTTAGTACATAATCCATAGTGATGTAACGTTTATTCTATAAACATCATTCCAAGATGCTTATAAACTATATGGATTAATATCAGGTTGAAATTTTGACGCACCTTTCAAATAATAAGGTCATTATTGTTTCTAATTTATTTTGGAGGAAATAGAATTTTCAGGAGACCAAATATGAGAGAGAAGGTTACAAAATGAGCAGAGCAGATTCATACATTACAATGAATTTACTTAGCAAGCCCTGAAATTCTTAACTGTGATTTAGTAAGTAAGCTATAATTGCTTGAAGCCACATAATATGCTAACCCCATGATGGCAAACCTATGGTACGTGTGCCACAGGTTGCATGCAGAGTCCTCTCTGTGGGCATGTGAGTTGTTGCCTACCTCAGCTCCACTGTGTATGTGCGTGTGCCTCCCACCACCAAGCTGATTTTTGGGTCTCTGCTACGCATGTGGGAGTTGCACACACATGCGCAGGGTTAGGGGGCGTCACAAACGCATATGGGCGTGTGGGAGGTGCAGTGTTCCCCCCTTGAACCTCAGTTTTGGTTCCAGGAGGCTTCACAGAGGCCTGCTAGGCCCAAAATGCAGTACGGGTGTGGGGACATGCACATGTGGGCTTACGTGCATGCGTGGGGGGCAAGAAGAGCATGGAGTCATGCACAAATGCGCAGGGGGTGGGCACATTGCATTGTGGGTGTGGGGACGCACACAATTTTGACAAGTGAGGACAAAAATGTTAGTCATCACTGTGCTAACCCAAGTTTAAAAAAAATGGCAAAGAGTCCCTGCGGATCTTACTCTGCTAGTCAGCTATAGGGACGATGCTCATCTCTGTTTCAAGGTCATTGAGCCATTGCTGTCCAACAACATTTCCATGCTCATGTGGCCAGCATGATGTCACAGAGTGCTGTCACTTTCCCACCATAGTGGTACCTATTTATCTAGTCATATCTGTGAGCTTTCGAAGTTGGCAGGAGTAGGGGTGGGGATGGGAGCTCAGCCTGTTGCATGGCACTTGGGTCTCAAACTCGGACTGCCGGCTTTCCAGTTGAGAAGCCCAGTATCTTAACCCTTTAGCCACCACGCTGCTCCATGCTAACCCAAAGCTAAACAGATTTCATAATGGCTTTGCAAGATTTGGGGACCCAGACAAAGTTTCCTGTTACCTAAAGTATGTTAACTAAAATTTGTATGTAGGGTTCAAAAACTGTGCTCTTTTGTAGTTGTCTATGGGTCTTAAATTCAGAAACACCCATTTTTTATTTGTACTGGTATTGCAGTACAAGTTTCCAAATGGAATAGATGACATGGGGAAGGAACCTTGGCATAAAACCTACTGACAGATAATTCAGAGTTTCCTCTGTGATTTTGGATGTGCTTTGAATGAATGTAAAAAAAAAAAGAGTTAATAATCAGTTACGTAACACCCATGATTTTAAAAAGCTCTCTCTAATTAAGTGAATGCAATGGTTGATCTGATCTGTCATTTAAATGATTCCCTTTTAAAAAAAAACATACATAATTAAATATTTACCTGGAATGTCTTTCTAACATTATTAGCACTTGAATGTTTCATGAAGATATCAGGAATGGTGATGCAGAGAAACACGTTATTAACAAACCAACCCATTAAAATGCAAGGAAAAGAAGAAGAAGAAGAAAAAACAAAGGGGAAAAAAGGCTTGGTGGAAGCAAACCTCTTTTTCAATTGTGCAGTACAATTTCAAACACATAGTAAAGATAATTCAACTTCATAGTCTGTATCATTTACAGTACATGCTTAGCTTTGATAATTTTTAGAGGGATTCTTTTTTGTATTAATAGGATTAATATAGTTCAAAATGAATCAACGTCAGATAATATTGTAGCCTCCCTTTTTAATAAATTAATGGCAAGGTTTTTCCTGGAAAGTAATCTAAAGTGAAAATGTGTGGATTTAGTAATTTAGACAGATTTAATTCATACTTACAAAGTGATCATCCTATTCCCTTGTGGGTAAGCAGTGTTATGCAAAAACACCCAAAGAGAGTAAGAAATAGTTAGACAAGGAATAAAAAGCATAAAGTCAGAAAATAAAAGGAAACATACCTAAAGCTACCAGTATAAGACGGACCTTTTTCCCTCAAAAAAGAGGCTGAAAATCTGGGTGTGTCTTATACACTGAATACAGCATTTTTTGCCTCCCGAAACCCCACCCCCTTCACCAAAGTGGCCGTGCAGAGCCTTTAGGAGGCTTCCAGAGTGCTCCAGGGGGATTGGGAGGACAGTAGGAGCACTCTACAAGCCTCCTAAAGGCTATTCATCCCCCATTTTTTGGAGAGAAAAAACGGGCCCGTTTTTGGGGTGTCTGCAGAGTGCAAAAACCTTTTTTTAAATTTGCCTCTTCAAAATCCTGGTGCGTCTTATACTGCGGTGTGTCTTATACGCCGAACAAATATGGCAATTTACACCAATGCCATTTAATTTACCTCTGTATATTCTGCAAACTGTTAGTCCACCACTTCCATACACCATTATATATACTGCATTTGTTCTTTAAAATTCTCATCTACACACTTCAAGGACCTCGCTAACTTTATCCACAGCTGTCTTGATCTCCCCTTTTCTCATAACTCATTTACAAGTACTCTTCATTTAGCGACTCTCTCATTTCCGTGACCATTCACAGATACAGCAGTGATGAAAAAGTAACTTTTAAGATCTTCACAGGCCTACAAAGCAAACTTTGAAAGCCAAGTTGCAAGTCCCATTTAGAAAGTGACAGTATAAATCAATATAGAATTGTCAAATTTTATTTGAAAACAATGTATAAACCAGAGATTTCTGGCATTTTCTCAATTTAGGCCATATTTTTGACTTTAGCTGTGTAATATAATTTACTGGTTATGTGCTATAATCCATCTAAGTACTTCACATTGGCAACTGGGATTTGCGAGACCGCCTCCTACCACACACCTCCCTTCGACCTGTCCGCTCGCACAAGGAGGGCCTCTTCAGGGTGCCGTCGGCCGGTCAATGCCATCTGGCGATTCCCAGGGGTAGGGCCTTCTCTGTGGCGGGCCCGGCTCTCTGGAATGACCTGCCCCCCAATATTCGTACTATCACCGACCTGCGCCTCTTTCGCCAGGAGCTCAAGACACATTTTTTCCACCTGGCCGGCCTGGTTTAGACTTCACACTTCGATTTTACTAACTATTTTTTAGAGGGTTCTAGTGTTTTAAACTTTTTAGCACAGTTATTAATTTAATTTGGGTTTTAGTGGTTGAATGCATTTATTGAGATGTATGTACTATTTGTATTGTTTTACCTGCTGTGCACTGCCTCGAGTCCTGCCCGGAGAGGGGGCGGTATAAAAGTCTAAATAAATTAAATTAAATTAAAATTCACTCTATTCACTAAATGAATATCAGTTTGAACTATTAGGAAATCTGAAGGAGTTGATAAATAAAGACAATAGGTTCAAGCAATAGCAATAGCTCTTATGTGCTGCTTCATACTACTTTACAACACTTCCTAAGCAGTTTACATAGTCAGCATATTGCTCCCAACAATCTGTGTCCTCATTTTACCGACCTCAGAGGGATGGAAGGCTGAGTCAACCTTGAGTCGCTCAGAACTGAACTCCTGGTGTTGGGCACAATTGTGCCACCATGGCATAAAATATAGATAGTCCTTGTATAACAATGCTAATTGGGACTGGAAACTCCTTTGTTAAACAACACAGTTGTAAATCATGCCATTTAACGTCAAACATCCTGGCAGTCCCAGTTGCCAATGTTAAATGAAAATCCCAGGGGTCATCATGTGATTGATACCAATAAAATAAATCATGTAATCATGTAATTGTACCTTTGTGCCGGTTTTCCCATAGACTTTGCTTGTGGGCAGGGAAGGTTGTAAATAGTGATCACATGACCACGGAACACAGTGACAAATCACATGACCACCGGAACAGTGACAGCCATACATACAATGTATGGTTGTAACTTACTTCTTATTCAACATTACTGTAAGTTTGAAACGCCGTTGAATGAGTAGTTGTTTAAACGAGGACCACCAACCAGTATGCTTGGCCGGCCTAGGTTAGTCCTCCGTCTTTTTGATAGGGTTTTAGGGGTTTTTAGTGTAATTTAATTTAGGGGATTTTAGCACAGAGACAATTTTGTTTAATTCGTATTTTAACTATTTATCTTTCTATGTATTTTATATTGGTTTTTTAATTTTCCTGTGCACCGCTCCGAGTCCCTTTGGGGAAAGGAGGCGGTATATAAATAAAATTTATTTATTATTATTATTATTAAAATGACCCACTCACTTTAAAAAGTGGGGGGGGGGGGGAGAAATAAACCAAAACTGTACGTATAATATTTATGCAGAGAATGACTGGGTGAAGAGGAAATTTTTGAATAAGTTTCTAAAAAGTATATCATAAACACATTTATGAATCTTAGGAACAAGAGCATTTCAGAACAAAGTGTTATGAAGTTCTTTGCATTCTTCCGAATTTAATACAGTGAAAAAATAATTCACTAGGACTTGTTAGCTATTCTTGCTTTGCTAGATTGGTTCCTTAACTGGTCAATCTTTGGAGAATTTAAATACATTTTTAATGAGCAGTCAGGCAAGCTATTTCTGTTGTGTTTAATGTGCTACAAATATATACTGGATGCTACCTTAGACATTACAGCTGAGGGACTTTTGTTTGCTCCTTTGAGTCTTGATTGCAAATGCCATTGTGTATCCCCAGGAATACAAGGCACTCTCTTAACTGCCTATGAACGATCTTAAGTTGCATTTAAAGTTTCCTTCTTATGCCTATCTCAGTAAGACTGGAAAATAACTCAATCTGCCCTTTTAAAGTTTCTCACATGGAAAGCAAGCTAGAAAAGAAAGTAGGAAGAAGATAAAGTGCACAGAGGACACGCTATTAAATGGAAAAGGGGGAGAAGAAGGGGAAAACAGAAAAGAAAATATTAAATACAATACAATACAATAGCAGAGTTGGAAGGAACCTTGTAGGTCTTCTAGTCCAACCCCCTGCGTGGGCAGGAACCTTATACCATTTCAGACAAATGGCTATCTAACATCTTTTTAAAGACTTCCAGGGTTGGGGCATTCACAACTGCTGGAGGCAAGCTGTTCCAGAGGTTAATTGTTCTTACTGTCAGGAAATTTCTCCTTAGTTCTAAGTTGCTTCTCTCCTTGATTAGTTTCCACCCATTGCTTCTTGCCCTCCGGTGCCTTGGAGAATAGTTTGACTCTCTCTTCTTTGTGGCACCCTCTGAGATATCGGAACACTGCTATCATGTCTCCCCTGGTCCTTCTCTTCACCAAACTAGACATACCCAGCTCCTGCAACCGTTCTTCATATGTTTTAGCCTCCAGTCCCCTAATCATCTTGGTTGCTCTTCTCTGCACTCTTTCCAGAGTCTCCACGTCTTTTCTACATCGTGGTGACCAAAACTGTATGTATATATATAAGTATATATTTAAGAGCGAGATATAAAGGGGGAAACATAACTAGGGTAGACTAACAAAGGTAAGGGAATAAGAAATGATACTAAATTATGTTTGGGTTGGCGGAAATACCATCCCAAGGAAATATACACTGAGTTTTGAAATATACACCAACAATAATAGAAAAAGAAAGGGAAGAGAGGAGGAGAGAATGAAAGGAAGACGGGGGAAGAAGAAAGAGGTAAAGAGAGGAGGATGGAAGGGAGAGAAAGAGAAGGAGAGAGAGTAGGAAGGGGAAGGGGAAGAGTAGGAATAGGAGAACGAGAAGGGAAGAAGGAATGGGAAGGAGAGGAGGAAGGAAGGAAGGAAGGAAGGAAGTAGAGAAGGGAGGGATGGAGAAAAGAAAGAGAAAACAAGTAGTGACAAAAGGAGGAAGGGATGGTAAATAAAGCAACCCAAAACGTACGTTATAACTTATTAAATGAAAGAATAAATGTATAAGAATGATAAATGTAAAGAAGAATAACAATTCTGTGAATGTATACTTAAAATGGTATGTAAGAGAATAAAAAAATAATAAAAATTATTTGAAAAAGAAAGTTTTTCATGTGAAAGCATCTCTTCCTTCACTTCCTTTTTTTCTATTCTGAAAAAGAGTGGATTAAATGAAGCTTGATAAATAACTATTCCAGATTTCTGCAAATTATTTGAAAATGTGAAACAAAGAAAAGTACAATTGTAGGGTTTTTATGGGCTTGGTTCGTGGGTTCTCCAAAATTCTGGACACAAACACTACTCTGTAAGAAGTAATAAGTCCATCCAGTATCTGCAGAACTAATAGGATTAATATCCTGGGTCAGGGAAGAGATTAATAAAAACCCCACGGGGTACATTTTAATTCATACATCTCAACGGGATCCATAGGCACTGAATATTAATTATTGTTACTGTTGTTATTGAATTTTCAGAGTTTTCAACTATAACTTCTCCAAGGCTCTAAGGTGTTCTTTAATATTCTCCAGTTTCAGCAGTCTTTCTTTAAGAGGGTGCCTTTGAGATGTGTTAGGGCTATGCTAACTGAAATTTGTAGCTAATATGTAGGTTGTTAATTCATCATTTTGGTTGTATTTTTCTGCATCTTTCTCTATTACCACATCTATTATTTTAGAGATGTGGTAATATAACACCAGGGATGGGTTCCTGCCAGTTCTAAGCTCTTCTATAGAAGAGGTTCCACAAATCTACAGTGCCGTTTAGAATCGGTTCCAGCTCCCTCCCCCCGCCCGTCCGCACATCTTCAAGATGAAGAGCGAGAGGAGGAATTCTGGGAGTTGAAGTCCACAAGTCTTAAAACTGTCAAGTTTGAACCCCCCTGGTTTTTTTTTTTCTAAAGGGTTAGGGGTGCAAGGGTCGTGTAACTTGACAGCTTTAAGACTTGCATGCTTCAAATGCCAGTGTTTCTGAGCCAACATTTTGGTTGCTAAGCAAGAGCATTGTTAAGTGAGTTCTACAACATTTTGCAAGTTGGCCACGGCCACCCAGTCACATGGCCGGCAAGCCACTACCACAAAGCAGGCCACACCTACAGAAGAGGTTCTAAAAAAATTTGAAACCCACCACGGTATACCACATATAGCTGCAGTATATTATATAAAGTTGTTTATATTTATATGTATTTGTCTATAACAGGGGTGTCAAACTCAAGGCCTGTGGGCCGGAACTGGCCACCCTGGAAGCAGCGAAGGACCAGTAAATGGAAAATGGAGCTTGGGAGGGGGTCCCATTTTTGCTGGCAGAGTGTTCGGGCTACCACAGGTGCCCCTGATACAAATGATGTCAAGCTGGCCATGACCCCCTGGCCATGCCCATCTGCCCCCCCTGCCCCCCAAGGTCAAACCCAACCCTGATGTGGCCCTCAATGAAAATGAGTTTGTCACCTCTGGTCTATAAGAGCCACTTTGGTTTAGTGGTTAAGGCATAGGTTAGAAACTGGGAGATTGCGAGTTCTGGTCCACCTTACGTATGAAAACCAGCACCCACATGCCCATCACATGGTCCAAAAAGACACTGTCCCAACTGGAGATGCCTCTCAGTCACGCCACTCCAGGTGCAGGTCAAGATGCCCTTGACTTTCTGAGAAAGGAATGTTATTTAGACTATATATCTCCCATACTCCATATTATCCCCCCTTCCATTTTCCCACAGTAGAAAATGTGGCAGGCCTGAAGGCCCAATGGAAAAGATGGCTTCCAGGCCTGACATCTTGCTTCAAGTGATACCTGTATTAAGGCATATGCTAATATTGCAGGTTTTGTTTATCAATTAGGCTTATTTATCTATTAGATTTATATCCCACCTCCTCTCCAACAGCTCATGAGAACTTTTTCCTCAGGCCTTCAGAGCAAAACTCAGCTGACATCTCCAACCTGTGACTTGGCACATTTTAATTTGGCATGTAGTCTTTAACTCAGGACTTTCTTTTCCAGGAGTACAGCATGGCCTAACTCTGTGATGGCGAACCTATGGCACGTGTGCACAGGTGGCATGCCAGCTGTCTGCTCCGGCGTGCATGCACACGCCAGCCAGCTGATCTTTTGCTGTTCCAGAGGGCCAGGGGAGGCTGTTTTTGCCCTCCCCAGGCTTCAGGAAAGCCCCCGGAGGCTGGGGAGGTTGAAAAACGGCTTCAACGGCCAAATATGTTAAAACATTATAGAGAAAGAGAGCTGTGTCTAACGTATGGCATGTGTGCCAGAGATGGCACGCAGAGCCTTCTCTGCGGAAGCCAGAATGAACCATTTCAGGGGGCCGGGGGGAGGCCGTTTTTGACCTCCAAAGGCTTCAGGAAAGCCTCCGGGGCCTGGGGAGGGGTCGCATGTGCATGCATGGGGGGACTCGCATGTACAGGTTGAGATTGAGTGGACATGCGATTTTGGCACACGGTAAGAAAAAGGTTCGCCATCACTGGCCTAGGTAAATAAGCATCTTTATTGCAAATTAGAATGAAGCCAATTGAATCATGGATTGCCTTCTATTCAAAGAGGAACGAAATTCGCTTTTAAGTAGCAGGTTTAAATCCATGACAGATTCAAAATACAAAAGCTTCCCAAACCAGTCTCTGAAATCTGCTTTTAAGAAGGAATAGTGGGATAGGAAGCAAAACGTTTATCCCAGAAACATTGTGTCTTAAATGTCTCTCTATTTGTTTTGCAGTATCCTTGGTGTTATGGTTGAGGCTATGCATTTCTGTGCTAGGTTTTGATTCAAGTTGAGTCAGTGACTTCCAGCCACTTCTGAAAGACTGGAATAATTTTTATGTTCAAACCTTCCGGTTCCTGAGGGTCCAGTTCATTTCTGCTGTGAATTTAAATGAGTTAATTTAAGTGGTTGGGTCAGAAGCCACTATCATTGTAGTAGCCCTGTGCCTGATTCTTAATTAAAGGCAACAGGAGATTAATTTGAAACATTAATTTAAAAGTGCCTATACAAAAGGAAAGAATTATTGCAATAAAGCCTAAAGAACTTTTTTTGTCCCTAGATGTAGAAGACAGAACTAGCTCAGGGTCCTGGGGGAATGGAGGACATCCTAGCCCATCCAGGGTAAGTACATCTAATCTTTTTTTATTCCTCACCAGCCTTCCTCTGTATGCAAATTTAACGTCTAAATGGGAATTGTGCACCTGATTGCCTAGGAAAATGTACTTGCAAGTTTGGCTGTGGCGCAAGCTCTCCCCAGATTTCTTTCTTCTTCTTTTTTAAATATTTTTTTTATCTGATCTCAAAGATGTATTTGACATTTGCTGTGTTCCTGATTGCAAGTAGAAAGAAGCCTCATTAAATGCTTTGTCTCATGTGTTGCTATCATTCTCTGATACATGATTATCTCTCTTTTGTAAGCTGTCTGGATTCCTCCCCTATTCTTTTATTGGGCTGTTGATCTCTCACTTGTTGTAGGTGTCTCCCCAGATATTTAATTCCAGGACAAAATATTAAATATGAAGGTGGGACTTTTTTGATTCTAGGAGTTTTAACTCTCAAATTTAGTTTAACTTTATCACTATGGTTATCAGTGGGTACTATATATATCTGTGATGGTGAACCTATGGCATAGGTGCCAGAGGTGGCACGCAGTGCCATTACAACCTGGTCTTATGGTTCCTGGCACTCTGGTGCATGTAAAGAGCAACTGGCGTGCCAGAAACCCAAAGACCAGGTGGCCGGCACGCGCATGCACACCAGCCATCTGGTGTTTGGGTCTCTGCCATGCGCAAATACATTATGGTTTGGGTACTCAATGCCAAAAAGGTTTGCCATCACTAGTATATATCTTTCAAATTAGTTACTGAGCAGGAAAAGAAAATTAAGGTATAATATTATATAATACCAAGAAATCGGTACTTCAGAGGTATATATGAACTATTTTATCTAATGTGTATCTAATGTGTGAACATTTGTTTTTATAAAAGCTGAGGTGGCGCAGTGGTTAGAATGCAGTAGTGCAGGCTACTTCTGCTGGCTGCCTGCAGTTTGGCAGTTCAGATCTCACCAGGCTCTAGGTTGACTCGGCCTTCCATCCTTCTGCAGTCGTTAAAATGAGGACCCAGATTGTTGGGGGCAATAGGCTGACTCTGTAAACCATTTAGAGAGGGCTGTAAAGCGCTGCGAAGTGGTATATAAATCTTAAGTGCCCAAAGTTTAAGAAATCTAGTCTGAATAGTAATTGTTCATTCCACTGTTTTAGTTTATTCCAATGTAACTGAATCATCTGAAAGGCTTTGATAAATTTGTTATCATTATTTATTAATTGTATTTGTCCTCATCTTGCCACAGATGATTCTTGTCTGCTTATGACATTAAAATTTGTACAATTGCACAAATTTGCAAATCTAGTCAATTCTTATCTTTTGGATTAATTTTAATCACAAGTTTATGCCGTTTAATTATCAGTGTAAACCAACTTAACTATTTGGTTTGTATTTGTTTGTGCATGGCATAAATGCACAGGGCATTTAATTACTGTGATTATTTATTAAATTTATTAAATTTAAACTTTTACCTTTCTGCTATGTAAAGCAAAATATAAAACATAGCAATAGCAATAGCACTTAGACATATACCACTTCACAGCCCTCTGTAAGTGGTTTACAAAGTCAGCCAATTGCCCCCAACAATCTGGGTCCTCAGTTTACCCACCTTGGAAGGATGGAAAGCTGAGTCATCCTTGAGCCTGGTGAGATTCGAACTGCTAAATTGCAGACAGTACTGCATTCTAACCACTGTGCCCCCGCACCGCTCAATAAATTCAATGCATAATTAAAATCTGTGTCCTTAAATTTAGTTAAGAGTTTATAAATATAATTTATTTATTTAGGTATGTCTCTACCCCTGGAGAAGGGTTTACTTAACTAAACTTTGTTGAGGCTATAAACCAGGGTAAGCCATTATGGCCTCTTTATGACCTGTGGACTTCAATTCCCAAAATTCATAGCTGGCTCAGAAATTCTGGGAGTTGAAGTCCACAGCTCATAAAGGGTCCATATTTGCTCATTCCTGCTATACAGTATGTAACTACTATTATGAAAATGAACTTTTTCATGGAGGCAATAGTGTTACATTTTGGCACATACATGCAGACTGCTAACTCTAAAACACCTGGATTTTTGTCCTTCTTTTAAGGATACTCTAAACTTCCTCACTCTATCTTAATTTAGTCCTTACTGTAGATCGCTGATTGCACTGCCCTAACTTTAATGCAAGGTGTGGCATTTTCTTTTACAAAAAATACTTCTTTCATATTTTTTGGATACACTCATTCAAGGTTATGTTTTGCCAAGAAATGATCTCTGAATCTTTAAAATAGATGACATTTAAAGTGCTGGAGTGTCTTTTGACAGTCTTCTCCTAACCTTGTGTAAATATACATAAGGTACCTTCTAGTTTACCAACAGTAAGCCAGGCCTCCAACAGCTTGACATTCAAATGCCTTATGCCAATGATCCGAAACTTATCTCTTCTCATGTTACAGAGATCACATGCTCATTCCCACTAAGAATATTCAATAGGCTCAGGAAGTGGAACATATTAATATCAAAGTTCTTTTTGACAGTTGGCAGAAATTAGGACTGCAGCTGTAACCCTAAGTACCCCCATCTTCATCTGTCTGTTTACAGATAGATGAAGATGGGAATACTTGGGGTTACAGCTACAGTAACAGCAGGGATGTCAAACTGGATTTCTTCAAAGACCAGATCAGCATTGAAGTTCTTCTCCGCAGGCCAGCCAGGGGGAGATGGGACTTCCTGCTAGCCAAAACAGCACCCTGTTAGCCGTACGTGCCCCCCCCCATCCCATTTTGCCAGAGGCACCATGGGCCGGTACTTTGCTATTTCCAGGCTAGCCCCGCAGGCTAGATTTAAGCACACCGTGGGCCGGATGCGCCCTGCGGGCCTTGAGCTTGACACCCATGATATAGAGCTACCAGATATAGGCTGAAAAATTCCAAATATCCATTAGACACCCGCAAACTGATATTGAAAACATGGCCAATTTTTGAGCAGCTCTATATAGCCCTATGACTATTACAGAAGGCACTAAAATTAAAATAAACCTTTTTTTCACCTGATGTATTTCATTTCAACTTTCTTGTGTACATGAGATTCAAGACACCTAACAGCCATGAAGGCTATGCAATGTTTCAAATTCAAAAGGAAAATGGTGTTTTTATGGAGCACTGCACCCTGGAATTGGATACAACTGGACACAGAAAAGTTTTACCTTTACCTATTTCTGGAATATGGTTAATTTTTTGGAATTGTGGCAAAACAGATGTGGAGAGCTGTCTGTGGGTTATGAAGTTCTGAAGAAGATCAGCAAATTCCGTTCAGAAAGAATGCTGAGCCCGATTAGAGTAAAATAGGAAATGCAATATTGCTTTGTTTTCAATAAAGGTGATTATAAATACATTGCTTCTTATTGTAGTACAGTATGTACTATAAACTGCAGTACATAAATCTTTAAGTAAAATTGATCTGAATGAAAGTAGAATGAATTTAAAACAAATAGATTCCATGGGCAAATTAGTACATCAGAACAATGGGGAAAAAATCAGTAAAAGAGTCAGCACAAACAAATTAATTTCAGTACAGACCCTGTACTGGAAATACAAATGATTCTTTAAATAAAGTATGTAATTTTAACTTTCCATGTTTCTCATTATTTGAGACCATAACTGCAAAAACATACATTTCCATTTTTAAACAGGATAGAAAATGTCATTTTTGCTGGCTAATATCTGAGTTATTAACATAAATATGAGCACATATTTTTAATATATTAGAATAGTTATCTTCAAATTTCATCAGTCCATTGAAAAAGTGCCTTTCTAGTTATAATAGCTGAGCAATATCTAAGAGGTTTGCATGTGTATATTCCATTTAAACTGCTACCAATTTATTTACAGAACTACGGAGATGGACCTTCTTATGAACATATGGCAAACAGGGACCTTGCATCACATGACAATCTATCTCCTCCTTTTGTGAATTCCAGAATACAAAGTAAGAAGAAATTAATGTTTCTATTACCCTTGCATGTTTGTAATTGCTTGTGCTTTTTTTTTTAGTTTGAACTGAAATAATATCCCTTTCACTACCATCACATTCTAAAACATCTCCAGGAATGCTAATTATGCCATAAAATAAACCAAAGTCCATGCTAAAGTTGCAAATATTTTGCTTAGAATAAGTATCTGCAAATATGCGGCTTGTAGCCTGATTTCCTTCCTACCTGTTTTTAAACAGCCTTAAATCCTCTTGAATTCATCCATCAGATAAAACTAGGGATTCTCTGGGGAAGATTTGAAGGGGAGGGGAGGGGGGAAAGCTGGAATGTTTAATGGGGGAAGGGGAGGGGGGAAATGTATGTTTTATGAAGTGAAGACCACTCCTCCAATGTTTTGGCACAGTCCATGGATATATCACCTTGCTTTTTAATTTATGTCCATTTGTTTTTCATACGTAAGATTTCATGGTTTGAAATGTGACTTATATTTATGGGAAAGCGGGAGGGGGGTTGTGGTATTGTGGCACTTCGGTTCCCATTTGAGTCTATTGCATTTACAAAGGCACACCTTGTCTGTAAAATGTTAGTTATCTCTATGTTATTTTTATGCTAGCATATTGTAGATGTAAACATGATAAAATGGGAAAACGTACGAAAAAACTCAGTGAGTCCAAACGAATGTTCCAGTGGATGTGTAGGGTTTGCTCTCAGCAATCAGGAACTGTTGTTTTCTTCGCGTAACAGTGTGAATTTGCCTATAGGGACTTTTAGTCTCTGGGCGGCAAGCTTCTACATTAAGTCTGACCTTGTCTACAGTATGTTCTACTTCTGACAGCCTGTGGTGCTTGGCAAGTGTGTGCCCTCACAGTTGGATAACGCTTGGTCACTATCATTCTCTTTTACAAGGATCGCTTTCCGTAGTAATAATCCTGACTGTTAAAAGAAAGTCTTTAATTATTTGCAAGTGCAGATAGCAGCTTTTAATCATACCCGATAAATGAGTTAGGTTAAGATAAATATATGATGCAAAAATATTACTAATCCTTTTCTCTGGCCAAGATCACACCCTTTTCCTTGCACTTGTCAGTGGACCAGCTGAGATGCCTCGGTTTCAAACTACTGAATCTGAGCCAAAGAAAGCAATGAGTTGTAACTGTGATATATCATTCTAGGACTCATATATTGCCCCTGAAATATTCCTTGTCTTTTATTATTAGGAAATATTTGTGAGTTGTTTAACATGAGGGACAGTGTTGAAGCTTGCAGTAATGTGTGTGCAGTCACACACAAGTAATGTAGCTACAGCCATTTCAAAGAGCTGGTTTGAGCCAAGAAAAGCAAAGAAATTCCGAACCGCCCTTCTTAACTCACACTATTAGATTTGACTGCAGGCAGTGTAAATATAATCTTTCCATGTAACCATGGTCTTCTGTGAAGCCCACTGTGCTGAGTGATGCTTTCAGGACTGACCTTTTCAATGTACCTTTAGCAACTTTTAAGGTTTATCACATCCTGTTTTGGCTTATTTTAACAGAGAAACACTGTAGCCTGAAAATCATTTATTTTGGCCGAGAAAATTATGCTTTCTTTTGTATAACAAGGTACTTTCTTTTAAGCATGGAGGAAAATTTCATAGCATTATGAAACACAAAGTCACGGCATCCTGATTAGAATGGTTGGGACATGTAACAGTAGACAGGTTTTATATAACACTTGTTCAAAATTTAGTTTGGAAATCTAAAATGCTGTATTTTTGTAGTTGCTGAAAGCAGTTGTTACTTGCTGGTTTGGTCAGAACGCCTTGATTTCAAATGACTAGTGACTCAGCAATCTTAAACAGTCAAAGAGCTACAAAGGTGCTAACCAGAAGCCTCCCGTTCAATTCTGGAGCCGACCAGAAGTCTGGTTCCCCCCACCATAGAGTCCCCTCCTAGTACGCAGTTCTTTTTCCTCTACTGACCGGAGGTCTGGTTCCCCCACCATAGAATCTCCTCCTAACGTGGCGTCCTTTTTCCTCTACCTGTCCTAACTGAAAGCCCTATTAATTGTGGAGCTGACCAGTGACAGAGAGCCACAGCAGAGGAATGAAAGAGCCACATGCGGCTCCAGAACCACAGTTTGCTGACCCCTGGACTAGTGTGTTTTATATCCCTGTATTCTAGCCAGTATATCTCTAGATTTTGTATCCCTGTATTTTGTTTTATTTCAGTCTTTTGGAAATGTTGAGTCTTTGTAGGTTCATACAAATGTGTTACTGCAATAAAGTCCCATCTGCATTAAAACCACTGATCTTCCTTATGCAGTCTACACATTGTATCACTAGAGTTTTTAGATTTTCTTTGTTAATTTATTTATTTATTTGATTTGATTTGATTTCTAGACCGCCCCCTCTCCCCGAGGGGACTCATTAATTACGGCTGACTTTCTCTACTTGTTTGCTTATGTTAAAAGAGTTGATCCTTCTGCTGAATCGCCATTCATTGGCATCTGCAAGACTCCCTTGAGCCCACAGAAAGTCTGAAAAAATTAAAAAGCTGGTGCATGATAAGAAATCATTCCTATTGTTTATTAAATTTATATGCCTCTCATCTCACTTTTCAAAGTGGTTTTGAGAGGTGTTACAATGCCACAAAAGCATAAATGTAAAAGCACTAACAGCAATTAAATAAAGATGAAAAACTAATGAACGTTACCTGGATTGGCTTTAGTCTATCACTCCCACCCCAAGCCAACATAGTGCCAGGTTTTAAGGGCCTTTCAGAAGACCAGAATGGTGGAGGGGGAATCTCAACTCTGGCAACAAGATGTCCCAGAGGGTGGAGACCATGGCAGTTTCTTTTAGACCCTGCTAGCTGAAATTCCTTGGACAATGGAGAACTTAGAAGGCCTCTTTTTCTGGAGTGAGTGGGGCAGGCTACTCTGATTGGGGCAAGACTGTTCACCAGATAACCTGGTCCCATGTCATGATGGACTTTAATGATGATAACCAACAGCTTAAATTTGACCTGTAAATAAACCGACAATCGATGCAGTCTGTGTGACAGCGGTGTTACATGTACCACCTGAGGAGCTTCCAGAACTGTTCACAGTACTGCATTATCCTCAATCATTGTGAAAAATGTTGGCTAAGAATGATGGGAGTCAAACTGCAGTTCATTTAAATAAATTAGGGGTGAAGGAGAACTGCATGAAAGAATTTCATCTTGTCCTTAACAACTGTCAGGTGCACACAACCTGAGCCACACTTGAGAATAGGCTCAAGTAGATATTTATTAGTGGTTCAGTGGCTAAGATGCTGAGCTTGTAGTTCAGAAAGGTCGGCAGTTTGGCAGTTCAAATCCCTAGTGCCGCGTAATGGAGTGAGCTCCCGTTACTTGTCCCAGCTTCTGCCAACCTAGCAGTTTGAAAGCATGTAAGCATGTAAAAATAGGAACTGCCTTTGGTGAGAAGGTAACAGCATTCCGTGCACCTTTGGCATTTAGTCATGCCAGCCACATGACAGAATGTGAGACGTCTTTGAACAGTGCTGGCTCTTCGGCTTTGAAATAGAGATGAGCACTGCCCCTCAGAGTCTGGAACGACTAGCACATATGAGCGAGGGGAACCATTACCTTTACCTAAATACTGTACTTATTATTGATCACCTGTACTACAAGAATTTCACCAGACTGTCTCTTTTCCCTTGAGAAATGGGAAATATAGACCAAGAGTTGGACCTCAGATATTTCTACTTCCCAAACCAATTCCACGTTGGATTGTTCTTTACTTCCCTCTCCTTCAGGCAGTGATTCCACTACAATACCCTTACCAACTGGGCTTAGTAACAGGGCTTACCAACCCAGTTATTGGGTGGTAAGATGGTTGGCTAATAAATTTTACAAATAAATAAATACCAGTAGTTTAGGGAGCTTTGAAAAGCAAAATACTATCCTCAATTCCTTCTATTCCAGAGTATTCCCCCTCACCTCAGGCCAATATTTTAATGATGGTTTTTTTTAATTATGCCTTTTAAAAGCTTTTTCTAACTTTTATATATTTGTTTTTTATTTTGGCTGTACACCGCCCTGAGTCCTTCGGGAGTAGGGCGGTATAAAAAAACCAATAAACCTAAACCTAAACCTCTGTCCCCATACTAGGTATGTAACACAAATTAATCTTGTCCTTCAGTGGAAGAAGGAAGTCTGAAACCTCTAGATCTGGTCAGCATGGACAACTAATGGTCTGGGCCAGATAACAATATTCCGTCTGTGTACGAGACTCTAATGAAAGCATTGTTCTCTCAGATACGTTGTCTGCTCTGAAACATGGTCTTTGTGTGATTATGAAATGCTACATTTGCCACCTCAAAAGAGATTTAAAAGAGAGTTGCAACTGCACGTCAGACGACAGAGTTTTACCTGAAAGTAACAGAAATGTCTACAAGATGAGATCAGTGAGTGAGAAACTGTAGAATTCCCAAAGCGAACTTGTCGAAAGATAATTTTACACAGGCCACGGAGAGACGCCTTTGATCAGGAAAAGCTCTTTTGTACTCAGGCATGATCGTTTTAAGGACTGTTTTATATCCTAAACCCTATTGGGTATGCTTTATTATTTAAAAGAAGGATGAGGATTAAAACAATGGTAATTATGGGAGTCGTTCTTGGTTTAAATATTTCACACACATCTGTAGATGCAGCCATTTGACATACTGGCTTAGATTTTTTTGTTTTATTTTTCGTTCTGGGTGTGTTTGTCAAAGCTTACAAAATACAGTTTCTCTAAGTGGAGTTATCTGATTTAGACCCCTTAATATTAAATATTCAGAGGTGGAGGGGATGGTGGTTCCATTTTAGCAATTTTGTTTCAGATGCTTTCAGTCTATTCACCCAATATGAGAGTCCTATAAAATTTTCTCATAATTCATAGAATTCTCAGAGCAGAAGATTTTTTAAAAAGAAATCTCAACTATAGGTTTGCTCATAATTATGCCAGGACTCATCATCCTTATTTTATAGAAATAAAGTTCTGATAACAACTCATCTGGAGATAATGCAAATCAGTGGAGAACCATTTAATGTAAACATATCCCTGACATACGTTAATACTGATAACCCATATTTTAATACATCATCACACATACATTTAATTTTTTACGCCATTTGAAATAACGACTTTAATTTTAGTAAATTAATTACTTAGCATGTGTTGTGCAGTTTGATTGTCATTCATTCGCTCAATATGTCTAAACCACCTCAACATACTTTTAAATTTTGTACTCAATTCATATTCACTTGGCCCACAGTCAGCCTTGCCCCATTTTTTCTTGTTTCAGATGCAACAAGCAGACAATTCCTACTTCATCCAGACTCGTTTTATGTTTCTCTGGACATACCCAACTCTTATTCTTCCATGTAGTAATGGGGGCAATGTGGGTTCCTGTACTCCACCATTTTATCTGGACCCGCGCCAGTCTGGCTTCCGGCCCGGACACAGCACTGAGACGGCATTGGTCGCGTTGGTGGATGATCTCTGGAGGGCCAGAGATGGGGGTTGTTCCTCCATCCTGGTCCTATTAGATCTCTCAGCAGCTTTTGATACCATCGACCATGGTATCTTATTGCATCGACTGGAGGGGTTGGGGGTGAGGGGTTCTCCTCCTACCTCTCCGGTCGATCGCAATTTGTGTTGGCGGGGGCAGAGGTCGACCTCGAGACCCCTCACATGGGTGCCTCAGGGGTCGGTCCTCTCGCCGCTCCTGTTCAACACATATATGAAGCCGCTGGGTGAGATCATCCGTGGTTTTGGGGTAGAGTACCATCTGTACGCTGACGACACTCAGCTGTACGTATCTACCCCAAACCACCCCAACGATGCCGTCGAAGTGATGTCCCGATGTCTGGAAGCCGTGCGGGTCTGGATGGGAAGGAACAGACTCAGACTCAACCCGTCCAAGACCGAATGGCTGTGGTTTCCGGCGTCCCGGTACAACCAGTTTATTCCATCACTGGCCATAGGGGGTGACGCCCAAGTTGCGTGGATAGGGCACGCAACTTGGGCGTCCTCCTTGATACCCGGCTGTCCATGGAAGAGCAAGTGACGGCCGTGGCGAGGGGGGCGTTCTACCAGGTTCGCCTGGTACATCAGTTGCGGCCCTTATTGGACTGGGACGCCCTTCACACAGTAACTCATGCACTTGTGACATCCCGTCTAGACTACTACAATGCTCTCTACATGGAGCTCCCCTTGAGGTACACCCGAAGACTTCAGCTAATCCAGAATGCAGCCACGTGGGCAGTTTTGGGAACTTCTAGGTTTGCCCACGTAACACCGCTCCTGCGCGAGCTGCACTGGCTGCCTGTGGCCTTTCCGGTGCGCTTCAAGGTGCTGGTCACCATCTTTAAAGCGCTCCATGGCACGGGACCTAGTTATCTGCGGCATCGCATCCTGCCCCATACATCCCTTCGGCCGATTCGCTCCCACAGAGAGGAACTTCTCTGGGTGCCGCCCAATAGGCAATGCCAGCGGGCAACGCCCAGGGGAAGGGCCTTCTCTGTGGTGGGCCCAACCCTCTGGAACGACCTACCCGCCGAAATCAGAACAACGACGGACCTCCGCTCCTTCCGCCAGAAGTTAAAGACTTACTTCTTCCATCAGGCCGGCCTGGCCTAACCTATCATACTTAGCCTGCAGAAATAAATTGTTTAATTGGGATTTTAAGGGATACAGTTTTTAGGGTTTTAATGGGTTTTTAATGTTGATATTTTAGCACAGGGGTAATTTAATTTGGTTTTAATATTTTGTATATTGCTGTATTTATATGATTTTTAATTTCCTGTGCACCGCCCCGAGTCCCCTAGCCAACTTATAGTGCCTTATAGTGCGGTTTATACATTTAATAAAATAAAATAAATAATAATTTGGGGGGGGGTTCTTTCAACGAACATTCAGAACAATAGAATAACAGAAGAGACCTTGGAGGCTCCCTGCTCATGCAGGAAACCCTATATTATTCGAGAGTTGGAGCACTCACAACTTCTGGGGGCAAGTTTTTCCACTGTTTAATTGTTCTCACTGTCAGAAAATTTCTCCTTAGTCCTAAATTGCTTCCCTCCTTGATTAGTTTCCATCCATTGCTTCTTGTCCTATCCTCAGGTGCTTTGGAGAATAGGCTGACCCCCCCCCCTGTGTGTGTGTGTGTGTGTGTGTGTGTGTGGCAGCCCCTGAGATATTGGAACATGATATTACATCACCCCCTAGTCCCTTTCATTAACTAGATATACCTAATATTTACTGTTCTTCATATGTTTTAGCCTCCAGTCCTCTAAACATCTTTGTTGCTCTTCTCTGCACTCTTTCTAGAGTCTCCAAATCTTCTTTATATCATAGCAACCAAAATTGGATTCAATATTCCAAGTGTGGTCTTGTTATTAGTTGCAAAGTCATGTCTGACTCATTGCAACCGCATGAACAACATTCCTCCAGGCCTTCCTGTCCTCTATCATCCCCCGGAGTCCATGTAAGGTCCCGTCGACTACTTCAGTGACGCCATCCAGCCACCTCATTCTCTATCACCCCCTTCTTCTTTTGCCCTCAATCTTTCCCACATTTGGCTCTTCTCCAGTGAGTCCTTCCTTCTCATTAGGTGGCCATAGTCTTTGAGTTTCCTCTTCAGGATCTGGCCTTCTAAAGAGCAGTCAGGCTTGATCTTCTCTAGGACTGACCGGTTTGATTGCTTTGCAGTCCAAGGGACTTGCAGGAATCTTCTCCAGCACCAGAGTTCAAAGGGCTCAATTCTTGGGCGCTCAGCCTTTCTTATGGTCCAACTTTCACAGCCATACATTGCAACTGGGAAAACCATAGCCTTGACTATAAGCACTTTTGTTGGCATGGTAATGTCTCACACTCATAGAGTGTGGTCATACCAAGGCATTATAAAGTGTATTAACATTTTGTGTGTTAATTGTCAGCATTCATTCTTAGCAATACACCACATATTATCCGCTGTATGTCTATCAACATTTGAATGTCTTACATTTTCTTCATCATTTTCCCATTTACTAAATCTTCTACCAAGGTACACAAACTCATCTATTTGATCTCCTCCTTGGCACAAAGTTTGATATCAGCTTGGGAAACTCTATGCTTTACCCCTCAAAATGAATTCACATTCTAACTTGAAGTAGTCTATATGAATGCGTGTGGATAATGTGTTGAAGAAAGTTGTTGTTAAACAGGAAAAAACACTGGCTGGGTAAAATCCAAATTTCAATCTCACAAATATCTTTTAAATCTGAAATTTCATTTACATTTTATATAAAGCCTAATATGCTGTGATTATTGTTGTTATTGTCTTGGACCTGAGAGCAATTCAGAGAAAAGGACTGGTATGGAGAAGGTCAGTTTATAATTTAATACAGTAAAGATAGCCCCTGACCTATGACCTCAATTGAGCCCCAAATTTTTGTTGCTAACTGAGACATTTGTTAAGTGATTTTTTTGCCCCATTTAATTACGTTTCTTGCCACAGTTGTTAAGTGAATTACTGCAGTTTAATAATTGGGCTTTCCCATTGGCTTGCCAGAAGATTACAAAAGATGGTTATATGAACACTGCAATGGTCATAAATGTAAGTTGCAATGGTTGTAAGTGGGGAAAATGACCTTAAATATTTTTTAGGTGCCTTTGTAACTTTCAACAGTCACTAAGTGAACTGTTGTAAGTTGAGAACTACATTTAGTTACTAGAAATTTTCATGGGATCCTTGAGGTTGTGGTAACTGTGAATCTACATTGTAAATTTCAATTCCAAATGCTTTTAAATTGTTTGGAAGTCAAGCAAGAAATAATCTAAACCAGGAGTCACCAACTGGTGGTCTGTGGACCACTGGTGTTCCACAATAAAATTTTGGTGGTCCACAGAAAAAATATTCCCATTTTTTATATTGCATTAAATCAGGAGTCCTCAAACTACGCCCCCTGGGATGGATACATGCAATGAACGTTTGTGTTGCTGCAGAGAGTCTCCCCCTTTGGGGTCTTTTTGTGTGGGTCAGAGTGGGCCGAAGCAGACTTGGGGTCTGCTTCAGCCTCCTGGTACGAGTAGAGGCTGGTGAGGTGCCCCTCAACATGATTGATATCAAGTTGGCCACGCCCTCCTAGTCACATGACCACCTAGCCACGCCCACCCTGCCGGTCACTAAGGCAGATCATATTAGTGGTCTACGGGATTTAAAATGATGAATTTAAGGTCCAAAAGGTTGGTGACCCCTGATCTAAGTGGTCTTAATTTCAAACCAGGAAATAATTAGCTGAGGAAATGAGCAAAACTCTTATTTGCCATGACCAAAGTCAAATTTCATTTCCAAGATTTTGTAGTCCTCCCAATCAACTGCACTCCATTTTGAAGGATAAGGTGCACGGTGGAGCCAGTAACGGTTTCTCCATGTTTTCTGGTACTATACAGGAGTTGGAATATATTACTACAGATACACGCCATTCCAGATTTGCTGTTCAATTTTCAGAAGCCTCTGTTGTGAGTTCTTATCAGCCTAGGTTATCACGCCTGTACATTAAATCATTTACCAATACATAGCAACTTGTTTCTATACTCCCCGTGGGTTAATGGAACATTTCACTGCTAGGATTTAGACCGAGGTTTCGGGTGATCTTGAAGAAAGCTGCTGGCTTTATTCAGTGACCTTTTGAATCTCATCTGGGTTAGTGGCTGATATTTTGATTTGGTTACTGTGGTCATATTGTGACAGCTGGCGGTTCATTATAATTCAGTTCCTCTGCTCAGTCTGCCTAGCAGGAATATTTAGGTTGGTTTGCTTCAAAGGGTTTCTAGCTAGCCTGAGTTTGACTTAGCACCATGTAAAGGTGAAGCCTTGAAAATGCTTTCTTCTCAGCTGCTTCTCTGCTAAATGAGACGGGCAATGTGGCCTCTTGATTGTCAGTAACATTTGAATATTAAATAAAGGAAGGAAATGGCATAGATAAGGAGTAATCCTCAACAGCCAGTATTGGAATCTGGTTTGAAGATTACAAATTTTGTCCAGCAAAATGACCCTGGAAAACATAGATTAAAAAAATGTTCCAGCAATGTTTCTAATCATTTTCAATACGATTCTCATTGTAATCGTTTCTAACCATGAAACAGAACAGTGAATATATGGAGATTTGTCTACTATTTAAATAGTAGTCCTCCACTGGGAAGAAAATTGAGTTATTTCCTAGAAGAAAAAACTTTTCCTACAAAAATATCACTCAGTATCTTTATTTTTCCAGGGATGCGGTGGCTCAGTGGCTAAGACGCTGAGCTTGTCAATCAGAAAGGCCAGCAGTTCAGCGGTTTGAATCCCTAGTGCCAGGGGTGAAATCCACCAGGTTCTGCTAGGTTCTGAAGAACCGGTAGTAGAAATTTTGAGTAGTTCGGAGAACTACTGTACCTAGCCTCAGTTTTAGTAGATAAATTGTTTAATTGGGTTTTATGGGTATAGTCTTAAATGGGGTATATTTTAGCACCGGGTGATAATATTTAATATTTAATATAGCTTTAATTATTTATGATTGTTATATGTACATATTTCTCAAATTCCTGTGCACCGCCCCGAGTCCCTTCAGGGAGAGGGGGCGGTTAATAAATCGAATAAATAATAATAATAATAATAATAATAATAATAACAACAACAACAACAACAACAACAACAACAACAACAACTGCCAAATGCCATCTCTGGCTGGTCCCAGAGTAGGGTGGGAAAGGAGATTTTGCAATATCATCCCCCTGGAATGGGGTGGGAATGGAGATTTTGTAGTATCCCCTGCAGATTTACGCAGATTTAAATCATATCCTGTTGGAAGCTATTTATTTCTACATTGTATAGTTAGAAGCTAGGATGCAGCGAGTGACATGTTCATATGGTGCACTTGGCTTTGGGATTCTCTTTGTTTTCCTTTTCTTTTTCTTATATATGAAGGTTTCCATTTAGTTTAGTGTGTCGATGGAGATCCTCAGTCATCCAGGTCATGGTTGTCTTGAAAATGCAAGACATTTAGCTCAGTTTTACGTTTTTGTTGTATTTCCTTCCATGAAGCAGTGAGAATTGTTCAAAACATGTTGCTTTATAAGGAACCAGAATGATGGCCTAAAAATTATACAGGTAATTCTCGACTTAACAACAGTTCGTTTAGTGGTTGTTTGAAGTTATCAAGTACTGAGTGATGTGCCTTATGACTGCTCTTCACACAACCACTACATCATCCCCCTTGTCACGTGACTAAAACTCAGATTCTTGACAACTGGCTCATATTTATGACAGTTGCAATGTCCCGGAGTCATGTGATCACCTTTTGTGACTTTCTGATGAGCAAAGTCAATGGGGAAAGCGAGATTCACTTAACAATCTTGTTACTAACTTAACAGCTGCATTGATTCACTTAACTATGGCAAAAAGGTCGTAAAATGGAGCAAACTTCACTTAACAATTGTCTCACTTAGCAACAGAAATTTTGGGCTGAATAAATGGAAGACTACCTGTATATTTCATGGAAAATGCTGCGGTAATGCTGTTAAATATTTTTGGAGTAAGATTGCATACTGAAACTTACCCTGGCTTATGGCGTTTCAAGTTAGAAAGCTATTTTTGTATCCCCTCTTAGACTGTCTTCAAAAAGCTGAGATCATAACTGTACTTTAAAAAAAAATACAGTAGTAGTATGATCAGGTTTATTCAGAAGGAACTGGTCAGATGCATTGATTTGAAAGTAATTTATTCTAGAGTAAAACTAATATTGAGAGGACTTCTAACATTTGTAATTTACGGTTGCTGTTACCTAATTCTAAATGCATTTTAATAATAATAAAAAAAATGCTCCCATGTGTACTGTTCAGTTGCAATATTGTTTGTAGCCATGCATATTTGTATGAAGTAAATACTGTGTTTCCCCAAAAATAAGCCAGGGTCTTATTTTCTTTTGACACTCAAAATAACTGCTTGGCCTTATTTTCGGGGAGCTCTTATTATTTTTGAGGTGCAGGAGGCGGCAAGCGTGGTCACCTCATGGCTGCTGCTGTGTTGCAATATTTTGGGGGAGGGCTTATTTTTGGGAGAAGGCTTATTTAGCGCATGCTCTCAAAAGCCCAATTGGGCTTATTATCTGGGGAAGGCTTATTTTGAGGGAAACAGGGTAAGTAAATAGAATTTGTTTTCATTGTCTATTGTCTTATTGTTTGTTTCTCAGATATGTCTTTAATTGAGAGCCTTTAAATCAATATTTAAAAATATTCAGTTTTTATTTACAGTAAATGTAAGTTGTCGGTCAGTTATAAAGAAGTCCTGTGACAACAGTATTTTTCTTAATCCTCTGTTGAACCACTGGATAGTTCTAGAGAAATTAATGTTTGATTTGTTCATATATCCCTGGATTGGAATATAACAGATGTCAAGATTACTCTGCTGGTATCATTTGGCAGTTAAACTTTGAATATTTGGCAGTTAAAATTTAGAGAGCTAAAAAAAAACCCTGATAGTTCAGTTCAGAAAACTGAAGCTCTCTGGTTCAGAGAATCACAGGTTGATTGAGTTATTGACAAGCCTACTATCAAAAGTGCTTAATGAAAAGAAGGACCAGGGGTGACATGATAACAATGTTCCAATATCTCAGGGGCTGCCACAAAGAAGGAGGAGTCAAGCTATTCTCCAAAGCACCTGAGGGCAGGGCAAGAAGCAATGGGTGGTAACTAATCAAGGAGAGAAGCAACCTAGAACTAAGGAGAAATTTCTTGACAGAACAATTAATCAGTAGAACAACTTGCCTCCAGAAGTTGTGAATGCTCCAACACTGGAAGTTTTTAAAAAGAAGGTGGAAAGCCATTTGTCTGAAATGGTGTAGGGTTTCCTGCCTAAGCAATGGGTTGGACTAGTTTAGTTTAGTTTAGTTTATTAGATTTCTAGACCGCCCCCTCTCCCCGAAGGGACTCGGGGCAGTGTACAGGTAAAAAATTAAAATTATGACATCAACATTACATATAAACTAAAATCGAATTAAATAATCCCCTGTACAAATTTATAAAAATTAAAACTTAACCTTAAAACCTAATCACATAATTTAAAATTACAAACTGAGGCGGGAAGCATGGAATTAGCCCAGGCCGGCTAGTTGAAACAGGTGGGTTTTGAGTTTCTGGCAAAAGGAGCGGAGGTCTGTGGTCGTTCTAATGTCAGGGGGAAGGTCATTCCAGAGGGTCGGGCCCATCACAGAGAAGGCCCTTCCCCTGGGCGTCGCCCGCTGGCATTGCCGTCCACCCAGAGAAGTCCCTCTCTGTGAGAGCGAATCGGCCGAAGGGATGTATGGGCAGGATACGATCCCCCAAATAACTAGGTCCTGTGCCATGGAACGCTTTGAAGAGTGCTTCTAGGGACTAGAAGACCTCCAAGGTCCCCTCCAACTCTGTTTATTCTATTCTATTCTATTCTATTCTATTTTGAAAATCTGTCCCTTTTGTGACTCTTGGGAGACATTGCAGTCTTCAGAGTTCAGTTTCTTCAACGCCCATGAAACAGAAATCCTATCTAGCAATGAAAAAGAATTTGGCATCTTAACTCAAAATGCATAAGTCCAAAGGCATTGAAGTTTTCCTGCTGAACAAGTGAACAAAACAATTAGTTGAAACAGACGATGGATCTCAATCTCTTTTAAAGACAATACGAGAGAATTGTTGGAGTGGAAGGCTTGGAAGAATCCTGCATTAGGTTCTTGAGCTTCTTCTGAGATTTGGGATTGTCAACATTTAATTGCTGTGCTAGCTATCCTGTTTTCCTGAAAATAAGACCTCCCTGGATAATAAGCAGTCGGGATTTTGAGTGCATGTGCTAAAATAAACCCTCCCCTAATGTATTTAAATATCAAATATTTCCTAGGAGTGGAAAAGGGAGACCGTGCCCCACATGCACCCACCATCAATGCAGAATGACCTCGTGGAGGCCGCTACCACAAGTCCTAGGTACCACGCCCCTTTTCTTAGTGGCGGATGCAAAAAGATCAGCAGGCGCAGTGATACTAGGGCTGGCAAGAGTGTGCCAGAAGCAGAGACAAAACTTCTGACCCTTTCTGGATCAGCTTATCTACGGGCCACTGGCCGAGGTTAAGAGACCTCCTGCACCTCAAAAATAATAAGACTTCCCCCAAAAAAATTTTATTTTTTATTTTATTTTATTTAGATTTATACCCCACACCTTCTCCAAAAGGACCCAGGGCGGCGCACAGGAAATTTAAAAAGCACAACAAATATTATAAAATACAAAATTTAAAAACATATTAAATTCTAACCCTGTGCTAAAATCAACTAAAATCCCCCAAATTAAAACTATCTAGGAGCAGTCACAGCGGGAGGTTACGCTAGGCCGGCTTGATGGAAAAGGTGTGTCTTCCTCACGACCGATTCGCTCCCACAGAGAGGGGCTTCTCTGGGTGCCGTCCACTAGACTTTGTCAGCGGGCGACGCCCAGGGGAAGGGCGCTCTCTGTGGCGGGCCCGGCCCTCTGGAACGACCTTCCCCCTGATATTAGAACGACCACCGACCTCCGCTCCTTCCGTGTAAAATTGAAGACCTATCTCTTTCGACTGGCCGGCCTTGAATAGTTCTCTCTGTCTATTGACTCCAAATATTTTAATTTTAATGGGTTCTTAATTTTATATTTTTAGCACGGGTAATATTATTTAATTCTATTTTAATGTATGTATGTTGTATTTATTGTATATTGTTTTTAGCTTTGCCTGTGCACCGCCCCGGGTCCCTGTGGGGAGAGGGTGCGGTTAATAAATTTCAATTTCAAAATTTCAATTTCAATTTCTTCAGACACTGGCGGAAGAGGCGGAGGTCTGAGATGGTACGTACTTCAGGGGGTAAGTCGTTCCAAAGGGTAGGGCCCGCCACAGAGAAGGCCCTTCCCCTGGGTGTCACCAACCGGCATTGCCCGGCCGACAGCACCCTGAGAAGGCCCTCTCTGTGGGAGCGGATCGGACGAAGGGATGTATGGGGCAGGAGACGGTCTCGCATATAACTAGGTCCCGAGCCATGAAGCGCTTTAAAGATGGTCGTCAGAACCTTGAAGCGCACCCGAAAGGCCACAGGTAGCCAGTGCAGCTCGCGCAGGAGAGGTGTTATGTGGGAGCATCTAGAGGCTCCCATAATCACCCGCATGGCCGCATTCTGGACTAGCTGTAGCTTTTGAGTACACCTCAAGGGGAGCCCCATGTAAAAATAAGGCCAAGCGCTTAGTTTTGGTGTCAAAAGAAAATAAGACCCTGTCTTATTTTGGGGAAAACACAGTAACTGTTCTGGTAGAATGCCCTACGACTCCAAAACTAAATTTGGACAACTTACACAAAAAGAGACATTTACCAGAATATGTGTTGAACTGTCATCAGTTCAATCAAGACAGTGTTACAGTTATTAGCATAGTAGTTGAAGCTTCCATCAAATACTTGTGAACTAAACTGCAAGGTTCAAATCACAAAACCATTCTGACTTCTTCATCTGCAAAAAAGCATAACTGCCTTTGATGCACTGATGCTTTATTTGCATGTTCCTCTCCATGTTTCAATTTCTAAATTGCATATCCAGATAAAATTTTACCAGGAAAAAAAGGTTTCAGAAGAGCACGTATGTGGCATTTTAATGGTTAATGAGCTTCCAGCTCTTATCAAGATGAACTTAGTTTAGCTTTGAAATAAGAATTTACTGCTGTTCTCTCAGCTGAGCTGATATTAGTTGCTGAGGGAATTTGAGCTCACACCTGTTCTTGCATTAAAAGGCATCTATAAGTGACTTCTTTAAAATATTCATAGAGGAGGGAAAATCCAATTTCTAGAAAATCTTAGCCAACCAGGAAATCATTCGGAGGCTTTGCCTTTTGACAGAAAAAAATGGCTTATGAATTGGTTCTTAATATTAAACATTTCCAAAGGTGTTTATCATATCATCTTCATATTATTTAGACAACAGTATTTATTTCAAAAGGAGTTGATCACTTGGAATATACTACACATCTGCATTATGATAACAATTTTTTTTTTTTTTGGCAAAAATTCATTTCTGAAAGCAGAATCCATTTTGCTGAATGACTGTGTTGAAGTCATGATCCTTGGAGCAGTAATAGATACGCAATTCAACATTGCTTTTGGTAAAAGGAGGTATATTTGGAAATACTGCAGGTAAAGTAATTTGATCATTCAGAATAAAGTCTAAGCCAGGGGTGGGCAAACTTTGCAACTTTAAGTCTGAAGGACTTCAGCTCCCCAGAATTCTGGCTGGAGAAGTCTGGGAGCTGAAGTCCTTCAGACTTAAAGTTGCAAAGTTTGCCCACCCCTGGTCTAAGCTCAAGGAAATAAAAGCTTATGTTGAGTTTACTATAAAGAATACCAGTAGTCCTCACTTAATGACTTCAAAGGGGGCTGGAATCTCAGACATTGGTCAAAGCAGCCATTAAGGGAGATGCTCATGTAACAGGTTGTGGTTGATAGGCAATCTCTTACATCAGGGGTGGGTGTCAAACTCGCGTCGTCACAGCAGCATCATGGGACTTTTCCCCCTCTTCCCTAAACCAGGCATGGGCATGGCCAGCGCATAACGCATTTGGGCCACAGGCTGCGAGTTTGGCAGCCCTGTCCTACATCATTAAGGGGATGGAGCAACAGATCTACTTGATGAAAGATTTAAGCTCTGAATGTACATGAAATCCTCTAGCACAGGGGTCTCCAACCTTTGCAACTTCAAGTTTGAAGGACTTCAGCTCCCAGACTTCTCCAGCCAGCAAAGCTGGCTGGAGAAGTCTGGGAGCTGAAGTCCTTCAGACTTGAAGTTGCAAAGGTTGGAGACCCCTGCTCTAGCAGGCACCCCTTTTGCTCTCAAATATCCCTCAAACCTGCTGAAGGATTCCCTTCCTCTTCCATGCATTTAAGGGACAAGTGGAACTGAAGATTTCAGCTCCATTCCTACAGGCTCGCAGAGGGATTTCAGCTCTCCTTTATTCCCGCTGCTTGCGACCTTCCCTGCTGGCTTCTCCATTGACTTTCTGGGAAAACCAGCAGACAAGATTGCAGATAGAGGTCATGTGACTCCAAGACTCTGCAAACATCGTAAATACATGCCAGTTACCAAGCGCCTGAATTTTGATCAAGAGACCAGGGGATGTTGCAACGATGTTGTAGCTATGAACGGTCACCAAATGAATGGTTGCAAGTTGAGGGCTACAGTAAAGCTGCCTTTTCCTAGTAACCAAGTTGAATAGGGCTGTATGAATGTTTCTGCTTCAGGTCCACCAGGCAATTCTGTGCAACAACGTGAAGGCTAGAAATCAGATTATTCTGTTCTTGTAAATTTGGATAGATTTTTTCCCCATGTCTAGGATGTAGCAGAAGTTATTTTCTTTACCTGAAATAGAATCTATACATCAGGGGTGTCCAAATGTGGAAACTAGAAGACGTGTGGACTTCAACTCACAGAATTCCCAAAATAAAGCCAGCTGGGGAATTCTGGGAGTTGAAGCCCACACGTCTTAAAGTTCCCAAGTTTGGACACCCCTGCTATATGCATGGAATCTGCTGGTCTTTAAAAGGAGACATTTTCTTTTTACTGCAGTACTAAAGGCTCAAAAGGAATTTTTAAATTTAATTTTAAAGAAAAATTTAAATCTACTACTAATAAGAGATCCATCGCCAAAATGATCAGTGACATTTAGCTGACATTTAACTTTCCTTAGAAGTTTTATTTGTCTTCTAGTGGATATATGACTGCCAGGAAATTGCTCCCAGTTGGGAAAACTACAAGCAAGATTAGATAATAGGATACTTACCTGGTGGAGATTCTTTGCGGTGTGTTAAGAGGTCCTACTCCTTTGAATGTTGGAACAGGACCAGAAGTGGGTTCCTGCCAGTTCTAACCTCTTCTATAGAAGAGGGTCCACAAATCTAGAGTGCCGTTTAGAACCGGTTCCAGCTCCCTCCCCCCACCCGTCCGCACATCATCAAGATAAAGAGCGAGAGGAGGAATTCTGGGAGTTGAAGTCCACAAGTCTTAAGTTGTCAAGTTTGAACATCCCTGTTTTGTTTTGTTTTTCTAAAGGGTTCAGGGTGCAAGGGTCTTGTAACTTGACAGCTTTAAGACTTGCCTGCTTCAAATGCCAGAGTTTCTGAGCCAACATTTTGGTTGCTAAGCAAGAGCATTGTTAAGTGAGTTCCACCACTTTTTACAAGTTGGCCATGCCCACCCAGTCACATGACTGCCAAGTCACTCCCACCCGATCACATGGCCAGCAAGCCACTCTCACAAAGCAGGCCACATCTACAGAAGAGGTTCTAAATTTTTTTGAAACCCATCACTGAACAGGACATATGGTGAGAATCAAGTGCTTGGGAGAGGTACTCACTTAGAATTGTGTTGTTTATGTTTATGTTTGGTTAAAGAGATGACGAGATTTATTCTTTGAAACACACAAGGAAGAAATATGAAGGAAAAAAGGAGGGTTGTTCACAAATCATAAACTGGCTTTTTTTTAATGTTGGTTTTTCCAACATAAACATACATATTTTGTGGACAGTGCATTGACTGGGTCAAGACTTTTTAAAATAATATTAACAGTAATAATCCAGATAGTATGTGGAGTTCTAAACTTCCAACTTCAACAATACTAGTCTCATTTCATATTCCTTTTACATTTTCCCATTAATTCATTTAAACATAAATAAAATTTCTTTGCACCCTGTATTTGTTATCCCTTACTAAATGTTATCCTTCAATATTTTAAAAATCACTCATTATTCCACCATAGCATCAATATTTTAAATGTGCGGGATTACTTAATGACACCAATTGTTAACAATATTCAATCCATCATGGGAGTGTATCTCAAAGTCCTGACCATTTCTAACCCTTAAAATTTAAAACTGGTATTGATTGTTAAATTTGCCTGGTCCAAATGAGAATTTATGACTTTTATGGCTAGCACATTATTGAAACAGATTTTGTTATGATAATTTCAATAGTGTCCAGTAGCAGTAGCAATATGTTTTCTTGAATTGAAAATATTTTAAAAATGAAACTTTTTTGTAAAGCAATTTTATTGGTTTTACAATTTTATAGGGATAAGGGTATATAGGGTACAATAGAAATATTTTAGAGCTTTCATGTCGGAGATGGTGGTCGTTTCCGAGACTTCATACAAAAACTAAAAATGAAACTTTTATTGTAGGTAATTCATTGGATATGTAGTATTCCTCAATATTTTTGTAAAATATATTGTCAGGAATTACATATTTTTAAGATGGGTAGGATTCTCTCCTCTTTTCCCCTCAGATATTCTAATTACCTCTTTCAGGTTTAATTTTTTTCAGATTTAACATTAAATTATAAACAGCATCTTCTGGCTCATTTCAGTGGATGGCAAGTTTAATCATTTGAAATGTCCCCTCATTAGACTTCTTAATTGATCCATCTGATCCATCTTATAAATCGGATGGTCTTGGGCTCCAATTCTTTTGGAAAATACATTAGTCTTCCTTTTGCATTAACCTTTGGGAAAGTATGGTGTGCAGCACCATTGTAACTCCATAATCCTTGCAATCGTTCTAAATTATACATGCAAAGGAATCCAAATTGTCATGTTGGAGAAAATGGATGGATGCACACTTCAAATCAGACCATGTTTTCTTTTTTCCCACTGAAACCATTGCAGTATAAATATCATGTACATAAACTACGTAAAACACTCGTGAATGTCAATATTTACCTGCAGTCTAAAGCAGGGGTCTCCAACCTTTGCCACTTTAAGTCTGAAGGACTTCAGCTCCCAGACTTCTCCAGCCAGCTTTGCTGGCTGGAGAAGTCTGGGAGCTGAAGTCCTTCAGACTTAAAGTGGCAAAGGTTGTAGACCCCTGGTCCAAAGGGCTCTGGACCTTCTCTTATTTGCATTGGATATAATAGATACTCGAACAGTAATAAATGTATGGCTATTATTTATAAGTGGATGGTAAATTATATCCAGGTAGATATTCAAGAGCATAGATAGTGATGGAACTGAAAGTGTACCAGTATTAATGTAAAACAGGAGCAGTCAACCTTTTTATACCTACCGCCCACTTTTGTATCTCTGTTAGTAGTAAAATTTTCTATCCGCCCACCGGTTCCACAGTAATGGTGATTGATAAAGTAGGGAAGTCAAATAAATTAAAAAAAGGAAAGTGCTTCAGTATCGGACAAAACCCCTACCGCCCACCATGAAAGCTGGAACGCCCACTAGTGGGCGGTAGGGACCAGATTGACTACCACTGATGTAAAACTATTTCAGCATCAATAAGTAAAAAAAATTGTATAGTGTTAAAATAGTTAATTTATGTTTTATATATGAAAGTGACAAAATTAGTGGACCAGAGGAATGCCAACGGTATAGTTTACTTGGACTTCAGTAAGGCATTTGACAAGGTAGACCATAACCTACAACTAGATAAAGTAGAAGAATGTGGGTTAGACAGCATCACCACCAGATGGATTCGTAACTGGCTGACCAACCGCACTCAACGTGTAGTCCTCAATGGAACTGCATCTACATGGAAGGAAGTATGCAGTGGAGTACCACAAGGCTCTGTTTTAGGCCCAGGACTCTTCAACATCTTCATCAATGATTTGGATGAGGGAATAAATGCTATTGTATTGTATATATGTGAAGTGGCCTGGTGCTACTTAAGGCCGTTGAAAGGGCTAGCAGATCTAAAAAGGCTGCATTGATCCTATTCAGATCCCAACAAAACTCATCAGTGAAATCAATGTCATTTTAGCACCATGCTGAGGCTTGAATTCATAGGACTGAAAGGGATCCAGATAATTTATTTAGGGAAGTCTGTAGCTGACTCCCCATAGAAAAGATGCACTTTCCCATTCAGACGGTGGCCGGTTTTTTGGGTTTTTTTCTGGTTCTCACATGACATGATCCTAGTTTGTCTGAGCTTTTCTTGCTCTTTAGAAATATTTTTACTAAATAAATAATCTTGGCCTCATCTTATATTGACTAAAAATATGCAAGAATGAATGTTCTTCTGAATGAATAATTCACCTGAATAGGTTTGTACTTGTGCAACCCTACAACTCTGGTTTAACAATTTAATTGCACCTCTGATTAATTAAAGCATTCAAATTTTAAGTGAAGTCCACAGGATTTGCCAGTTGTTGGAACTCATCTGTAGAGCTACTTGCAATCTCTGTTTCAAATATTAAATTGCAGTAAATTAGAAGCATGAAGTTCACACTCTTCTACAAGCTGTGCAATCAAACTAATGGATCAATTAGTGCTAATTGATACTGCACTTGCTAAGTCCAGTTTGCAAACTTTGCCTTTCTATAAGAGACTAATACCTGAATTGTTAATAGTTTTAGCATATATTAGAACCTCTAACACCACAGCAGTAATTGCAGTAGTTGCCCAGTTAAATTTATGCTGATATATATACCCTGAGAATGAGGTGTTATGTTGCTTCATTTTTTGTATCCATTATATAACATACATACATACATACATAAAACATTTGTGCTGATAAATAAACAAACAAGGGAGACTAGTATAGATCTATTTCAAGCTATTTAGCTCTCATCAGCTAGCCATACCCTTACTGGGATTCGAACCAGGGAAGTATTACATGTGAGGCAGTTGTATATATATATCTATGTATGTATGTATGTATCTCTTCAAGTGTTGTGTTATCTCCCTTCCTCCTCCCATTCTCTCCTTCTCTCTCCCTATTTTTCCTACTCTCCCTCTCTCCCACTCTCCCTTCCTAACTCCCCCTCCTCCTCTTCCCCCTCCCTCCCACTCTCCCTCCCACTCCCGTTCCCTCTTTCACTCCCCCCAACTCTCCCTCCTTCCCCTCCTATGTTTAATGGGGAAAAATAGATTACATTTCACTACCCCCCTAAAGAAGGAACATGTATTTGGTGAAATTCTTATAGTTAGAACTTCTAGAAGAACTTCTAGAACTTAGTTTAATTACCAGTTTGGTGTCTGCATCCTGTTTTCATTGTATGATGTCCCCTCCTGTGTGTATTTCCTGTCCCTGTAGGAGACATATCTTCACATCCAGGTAGTTTTTGGCGTTCCACTGTTCATTTAGTGACCGTTTGAAGTTACAGTGAGACTGAAAACAGTGATTTATGATAGTTTTTTTTTCATACTGACGACCATTACAGCATTTCCCAATGATCACATCCAAATTCAGATGCTTGGCAACTGACTCATATTTATGGCCGACTCATATTTACTGCAACACTCTCTACTTGGGGCTTCCCTTGAGATGCACCCGGAGGCTCCAGTTAGTGCAGAATGCGGCCGCGTGGGGGATCTTAGGAGTTTCAAAATACTCCCATATAACACCTCTCCTGCGTGAGCTACACTGGCTGCCTGTTGCCTTCCGGGTGCGTTTCAAGGTCTTAATGACCATCTTTAAAATGCTCCATGGCATCGGGCCGGGTTACTTGCAGGACCGCCTACTACCACATACCTCCATTCGACCTGTCCACTCCCACAGGGAGGGCCTCCTTAGGGTGCCGTCCGCCAGACAATGTCGGCTGGCGACTCCCAGGGGAAGAGCCTTCTCTGTGGCAGGTCAAGCCCTCTGGAACGACCTGCCCCCAGACCTCCGTACAATCTCAGACCTTCGCCTCTTCCGTCGGGCACTAAAAACATACTTTTTTCATATGGCCGGCTTGGCATAGCTGGTATAGCTATTTTATTATTTTAGATGGGTTTTAATTAATGTTCTTAGCACGGGCCAAATTTTATTTAATTCTCGTTTTAACCATTGTGACTGTTTGTATTTATTTGTATTTTATATTTTATGTTTTATAGTTCCTGTGCACCGCCCTGAGTCCCATCTTGGGAGATAGGGCAGTATAGAAATCGAATAAATGAAAATGAAATGAAATGAATGACGATTGCAATGTCCTGGGATCATATGATCACCTTTTGCGACCTCCTGACAAGCAGTGTGAAAGCCAGATTCACTTAACAACCGTGTTGCTAACGTAACAACTGCAGTGATTCATTTAACAACTGTGGCAAGAAAGTTATAAAAAGGGGCAAAATTCACTTAGCCGCCTTGCTTAGCAACAAAAGTTTGAGGCTCAATTGTGATTGTAAGTCAAGGACTAACCATATGTCTGTCGCAAAGGGGACGAACAAAGAAAAGCTTTCACATTGGTGGCACCCATGCCATGCAACACTCTTTCTGACAAATATTCACTGCCAGGTTTAAAAAACAACAACCCAGTTGTTGCTTTTCCTTTATAGAAAGCCTGAAAGATAACTGTGGTTTGGTCTGCTTTGATTTTGTTGACTCTATTGTTTTGCAACCAAGGGACCGCAAAGCTTGTTACAATTTTATTAGGAGCTGTGTATGGTTTATTTTTGTTCTTAACAACTTTGGTTTCCATGTGAATAACAGCAAATGCAGCATGCAAATTTTGGATAATAGATAAATAGGTCTGTTCAGTGCTTCAGATTCGATTCCAGCAAAAAAAAAAAAAAAAGGCATAGCAGCTTTAATGATTTGCATTTGTCCTTTTATGCGCTCCAAAGTAAGTTTTCCCGAATTAAATCCGAGCATTACACTGCCTTAATAGATAACATAAATGAATTAGATACAACTCTTGCCAACTGTATTGTTGGATGTAATTTCAACATGCGATAACAATGTTACCTACGATTTTGGTTTATATTTTAAAAACAGTTATAGAATAGAGTAGAATTCTTTATTGGCCAAGTATGATTGGACACACAAGGAATTTATCTTTGGTGCAAATGCTCTCAGTGTATATAAAAAGACAAGATACATTCAGTAAGAATCACAAGGTACAGCACTTAATGATAGTTATAGGGCACAAATAAGGAAACAGGAAACTATCAATATCAATATTAATCGCAAGGATACAAGCAACAAAGTTACAGTTCTGCAGTCATAAGTGGGAGGAGATGGGTGATAGGAGCGATGAGAAGATTAATAGTAATAGTAATGCAGCCTTAGTGAACAGTTTGACAGTGTTGAGGGATTTGTTTAGCAGAGTGATGGCATTTGGAGAAAAACTGTTCTTGTGACGAGTTGTCTTGGTGTGCAGTGCTCCATAGCGTCGTTTTGAGGGTAGGAGTTGAAACAGTTTATGTCCAGGATGCAAGGGGTCTGCTAATATTTTCACAGCCCTCTTTTTGATTCGTGCAGTGTGCAGGTCCTCAATGGAAGGCAGGTTGGTAGCCATTGTTTTTTCTGCAGTTCTAATTTTCCTTTGAAGTCTGTGCCTGTTTGTTGAGTTGCAGAACCAAACCAGACAGTTATAGAGGTGGAAATGACAGACTCAATAATTCGTCTGTTGAACTGTATCAGCAGCTCTTTGTAATCTACATATATAATCTTGGTTCGTGTATTGTGCAAAACCATAACTATTGTGCCCTACATATAAATTCACAGGTGGAAGGGATAAGGTATGTCCTAAGTAGCATTTTGTAGCCTAATTCATTTAAGAAAAAAATAAAAAAGCAGTTGCAATTTATATGACATCACAAAACTTTTTTGGGGTGATTTTTTGGCCATGGCATGCATGGGAATTCATTGGAGAAAGCAATTATGTTTCAAAGAGTTAGTGGTAAAAGGAAATCACGCCTCCCAAGAACATGATGACTGGACACTGCCAAAGTTGACATCGGCCAGAGCCTAGAAAACCCCAAAAGTAGTGCAGGATCAGAAGATGTGGAGAAACCTGGCCCGGCCCATAGAATTGCCAAGAATCAGACACGACTGAATGGATAATACCACCATCAATTAATGTGCCTCTTCAGTCCACATTCTGGATCTCATGCAGGCCCCAAGATTAATGACATATTTTTCTCTTGTCTTAGCGTTGTGGTTTCTAACTTGACTTAGTCTTCAATCTTATTATATAGCCTTAACTACATTACTGATTGTGTGGCTGCAGTGAATGTAGTGTGTAAATATACTGTTATTTAAAAATAACTCACTCAGAGCTGAAGTTGAGGGAGTCAAGTGCATATTCTTTCTTTTCTGAGTAACTGTTCCTTGAACTCAAGGACAAAAACTATGGCAGAAGACTCACAAGTGAGAGGTGTCCATTGGCATCTGCAGCAGGGTATTTGTGTATGTGATTTATTCCTTCTCTGAGCTCATGCCCCCTTCACTCAGTGTTGACCAAGCAGCTTATTTATCCTATTTTTCATAAATGAGGTGGTTAATATACAACAATCAATAAAAAATATTATGACATGTTTCATGGTTTAACACCAAAGATCAATAGAATATTTGTAGCTCAGAGTTGACCTGTGAGGTTCATCATCGGGGTTAGAAGTGAATGGGGTTTGCAGATGTTGTCTAGTTAGGTAATAAAACATCTGCAATAAAAACCACCAAGTTCAGAGAGCACCAGGGACCCCACACACCATGGGAGTCAAACTCGCCGCATTAGGTTGCTGTCACGTGACGTATTGTGATGGGTTTTTCTTCTTCGCGGAGCTGGGGTGAGCGTGGCCTGTACATGATGCATCCGGCTAGCGGGCCTCCAGTTTGACACCCCAGCCACAAACTAAGATCTATTTAAAACTCCATTTAATGTACAAATTGCAAGAAGGAACAAATGATGAGATGTACATCATGACATCATACAAATGACACAACTGCTGTATTTGCATGATATGTCAGAGCCCACTTAGATATCTGCCTCATTTGTATTATGTCACAACACATGTGTCATTTGACATCATTGCAGTTTATTACAGATGCCTCTGGTGGGAATTATCCTATTAGAATATTTAATGGTAATCTGTTAGAATATTTAATCATAGGGCAAATATACATGCCCTGGGTTAATGTTGCAGGATCTACCACGAGTCTAAAATTTTGGAAGACCAAACCTCTGGTCTTGGAAACCGACCCAGATTGGATCTTATAATCTCATTCTTTTGTAATATATGTTTTATATAGAATGGCATATTTTTCATTTGGATGATCAGATACATAAAAGGGTTGTGTTGTTGATGAATTAGTGAACTGCTTTTCTTTTGTCTTGGGAATCTATGGATTGTTACTAAGGTAAGGTTCCTCTCGCACATATGTGCTAATCGTTCCCAACTCTAGGGGGCGGTGCTCATTTTCATTTCAAAGTTGAAAAGCCAGCACTGTCCAAAGACGTCTCCATGGTCATGTGGCTGGCACGACTAAACGCTGAAGGCGCACAGAACACTGTTATCTCCCCACCAAAGGTGGTTCCTATTTTTTTACTTGCACTTTTGCATGCTTTTGAACTGCTAGGTTGGCAGAAGTTGGGACAAGTAACAGGAGCTCTCTCTAGGGATTTGAACCTCCAAACTGCTGATCTTTCTGATCAACAAGCTCAGCGTCTTAGCCACTGAGCCACAGCGTCCCTATAGATTATTACTATAGGGAAGTACATTCAACATAGGTTTGGGGAAGAATTTCCTGATAATCAGAGCTATCAACCAATGGATTTGGCTGCTTCATGGAGTGATGCCCTCCCCTTCATGGGAAATCTTCAAAGCTAGGTTGAATTGCCATCTGTCTGAAATATTTAGCAGATCTTTCACTAAGCAGGGGAATGAAATGAAAGACACTGAGGTGTTTCCAATTCTATGATTCCAATTTATAAATGCTGTGCTCTAGTACTCTAGATGCTGCCTTGCCAATTGATGACATCTCCAAGCAGAGCATGAAACATGAATTAAGAGATATTCCTAATTCTCTTAAAAGATGTCTTTGTTCTCTACTGTCTCCTTCTGTAGTTAATGATACCCTTTGAGGTATATGAATGATGTAAAAAAAAAAACTAATCCATACCAAATAGATCTTCTTTGACTCAGCCATTGGTAGCCATATTGGGCTACATTCTTCTTGGGTGAGACAAAGGTGCTTTGTGCTGAGTTTTGATTCCCTCTGTCCACATGTGTGGATCATGATCACATTATATATTATGTATTTAAAGCTTTTATCCCAGCTGATGCTCTCCCGTGACTCATGCAGTTCACACCTGTAATGCATTGGAAGAAAGAAAGAGCTAGCTTTGAAGCCCGCCTCACTTTCTTTTAGGAATGAAGCATATGTCTTCCATCATGTAATGTCACCGAAAGCAATGTCAGAGGGTGCAATGTGCTAATAATGAAGGTGTTCTCGAAAAGCAACTTACTGGGACTGATCTGTGCATAGTATCTCAATGTAAGTTGATATTGAGGGTAGGATTACTTCCCCTCCCTCCTGACTCTCAGAAACCCCACATAAGCTTACAACTATAGGCAACTATCTCTTGCTACACACAGGAACACAATACCGTGTATGTTTCACCTTATATAATTTACACAGAATGTATTATGTGATATCATGTTATAGCAATTCTTTTCAAACTGAATTAAAAAAATCCCAAATTTTAAAATTAGTTTAGTTTAGTTTAATTTAGTTTAGTTGTGTGTGTATATATATATATAGGACATGGTCCTATATAAATACATACATACATACATACATACATACATACATACATACATACATACATACATACATACTAGGTTTTTGAGCTGATAAATAAATAAATAAGGGAGACTAGGTTAGATCTGTTTCAAGCTCCCTTATTTATTTATTTATTTATTTATTTATTTATTTATTTATCAGCTGAAAAACCTAACACACAAGCATAAAAAAAAGACACAACGAAACTAATAGCTTTCTGTCTAGATGGTCTCTGGTGATGAGCCAAAAGGCAGAAAAGGAAAGCAGTATGCTTCCTCCCTTAATTAATAATAATAATAATAATAATAATATAATAATAATATATTTATTTTATATACCGCGTCCTCACCCCAAGGGGACTCGGAGCGGTGCACAGGGAAAACTAAAACACATAAAATATATACATGAATAAATACAATACCTAAAAATAAATTAAACCAATTGGGGCTTACCAGGGTATTGTGACACAAATATATATATATATGTAGGTCTTTGGTTGTTCGGGTTTTCTCCCACGTAGAATTTAGTCAAAGTTACATCACCACTGGAAGAAGTGACTTAGAATAGTTCCTTGCCACAGCATTTCTGCAGTCACATGATCAAAATCCAGGCCCATGTATTTACCATGGTTATTACATCCCAGGGTACGTGATTTCCCAATTTCAACCTTCCCAGCTGGCTTCCTGCCAGAAAAATCTATGAGGGAGAACCACTTTCACTTAGCAACCACATGATTTGCTTAATGACAGTGGTTATTCGCTTACCGACTGTGGCAAAAATGACATAAAATTGGGCAAGGCTGAGTTAATGACTGCATCATTTAGCAGTGGAAGTCCTGGTCTAATTCTGATCGTACCTTGAGGATTAGCTGTATCAAATGTCAGTATGAGCTGCATCAGATTTGTATTTCGTGTGTAGGATTAAATAGTATGAGTTTATACTGTCTAAACTGTGTGCCATAAATGGTATAGAGATACTCTGATCTTACCGTATTTTTCAGAGTATAAGACACACCTTTTTCCCTCAGAAAAGAGGCTGAAAATCTGGGTGCATCTTATACACTAAATACAGCATTTTTTGCCTCCCAACCCACCCACCCCCTTCACCAAAATGGCCATGCATAGCCTTTAGAAGGCTTTCAGAGTGCTCCTGGGGGCTGGGGAGGGCAGAAATGAGTGAAAAATGGGTGTTTTTTCCCTCAATTTTGCCCTCCCCAGCCCCTAGGAGCACTCTATAAGCCTCCCAAAGGCTATGCATGCCCCCTTTTTTTGACAAAAAAATTTGTCCCATTTTCGTGAAAACAGGCCGTTTTTGGGAGGTCTGCAGAGTGCGAAACCTTTTTTTTAAAATTTGCCTCTTCAAAATCTTGATGCGTCTTATACTCTGGTGCGTCTTATACTCTGAAAAATACGGTAGTTTTCAAGCTAGGCTCGAAGGAAGGAGCCCTTAACAAATGTATACAGTAGCCATCTGTATCCTTATAATACACCTTGGAGGAGAAGGAATTACATTGCTCCCAATGTAAACATTTGTTTTCAATAACATACCTGCATCATGTTTTATTATTCATTCAAAGTTTGTTGGTGAACAAAGGGAAGGACTAATGTCAGAAAGAAATATTATCAGGCATTGAGGGGGAAAAAATCGAATTAAAGAAGCACATGGTCCTAAGCAGCTGTTCCTTGAACTTTTTCATAGGTTGTCTATAGCTGGAGCAGCCCGAACCAATACCAGAGTTGTTTCACTTGCTGCAATGATGCCTCATATGTGTTGTAAAAAAATTGGTTATATTGCTTAAATTGAACTTGATCCAATTAAAATAAATGGCTTGAAACAGTTGTGTGGGGGGAAAAAATAGGCTGTGTGCTTAAAGGACTAGCTAAAAAGAATTGAGAACGTTTGACCTTCAGTATACATTTTCTAGTGCAGGTTTTGATGTTTGATTTTTTTACATTTTTTATTTAATTTGCAGAAAGTTTTAAAACTTATCTAAAAGTTCTGACATGAAGAATTTCAAGAATCAGTGAAGTGTTGCTACTGCTAGTGTGTGTTTGTGTGCATGTATGTGTAGATAAGTAGGTAGGTGGGTGGAACTCACACACGGCAAGCACACACAGCTGCATTTGTACAAGTGACAGTCCCCTTATTCTGACCTATGAAAGTCAGAAGCAAACTCCTGGCCCCGACAAAAACCCCTTTTATTAATTTGCTGTGAATTCTGCTCATTTACACCCAGCAACATCTTTCACAGGAGGATTTACAGTCACAGGCCTTTATCTGGCTTGGAGACCTGCCAGGTCGATATCTGCAAAACCTGGCAAGGAGTCTCCCAATGAAGCAAAGTAATTGTCTCCTGCAAACTCCACTCCCCTTTCACCTCCTCTTTTATTTCCTCTGGGAGAGGCCATTCATCGTCCACCTGTGGCCTTACTCCCAATTTGACCCCTGTTCTTTAGCTGTTCCCTTTATCTGGCAACTCTGCGCATGCGCACACTGGGAACAGGCTCCAGCTGTTTGTCTGCCTCACTGATGTCTGACTCTGAAGGCAGCTGATAACTGGCATACGGCTCTGGACCCCACTCTGCCTCCGACACAGAGCCCTTATTAGACTCCAGGATTGGCCCATGTTCCTCCCCAACCTCCTCACTGTCCGAATCTGCTGCCAGCTCCGCTAGTCACTGGTGGGCCATAACACCTGTATGTCTGCCATTCACACAAATGAAGCATAAGTGCTTCCACACTTACCCACTGCTCACACAAGTGGGGAGGTGCACATGCCCGCCCCTGTACTAAAGAACAGAGGAATAATCCCTCGATTCCTATTCTACCAGGCACAAACCCTTTGCAGGAATATGCATTTTATTTATGTAATATCATATAAAGATCCTTGGAAAGAGACGATCTGCGGAACAAGTTTGGAAAGAGAAGGAACATTTAGATCGGATTCCTTTAGTTGTGCTTTATTAAAATACGTACATTTGTCCTCTTAAAATGGTAATTAAAAAAAGAAATGTTAACTAAGAGTTTAGATTACCTTCATACAGTGGATGCTTCCTAAAACAATCTCCCAGAAATCTATATAGGTGATCCTCGACTTACAGGTTGCAAAAGTTGTAAGTGTGATAACTAGTCATGAGCCATGGTAGCACAGTGGTCAGAGTGCAGTACTGCAGGCTACTTCTGCTGGCTGCCGGCTGCCAGCAATTTGGCAGTTTAAGTTCAGGCTCCAGGTTGACTCAGCCTTCCATCCTTCCGGAGTGGGTAAAATGAGGACCCAGATTGTTGGGGGCAAGAGGCTGACTCTGTAAACCACTTAGAGAGGGTTGTAAAGCACTGTGAAGCGGTATATAAGTGCTATTGCTATAAGTCATTTTTTTCACTACCATTGTAAAGCCGTTCACTAAATGAATGGTTGTAAGTCGAGGATTATCTGTACTCTGCTCGAGTGAAGAGGTTTTATGAAAAATTAGGGTGGGAGTCTCCATTGGCCTTAAAGGAGTATGACTGTAACCTGGTACCAGTTCACTCATCTGTCACTGTCACATTTTGTTCGCCTGTGAAATTAGTTAAAGAATGTTTTTTTTTTTAAGAAATAGGTTGAGAGCACGCCACGGTATTTCTAAACATTATAAGTTTTCTCTTTGTGTGTGCACTTTGATATTTGGGAACAAACAATAACAAGCTACCTTGTTATTCTACCATATTACCAATTGCAAGAGGCTGAAGATAGCAGCAGAAAACAACTTCTGCTGTTTGTAACGTTTCTTACACATTTTCCCGACAATGTAAGTTGTCAGTTTTGTAAATAAAGATCTGTGCATGTTTCAGATTCATATTTCAGTAAGCAGAGGGGTAACCCAAATTGTTCTGAAATCCCAGATTTTAATCAGTTTCTAAGGCTTTAGGTTTATAATCCCTAGCAACACACATGCACACAAAACACACACACATGCACACACAGCATTGCCAAATTATAAAGGACTATTTCAGTGATACTATTTTTAAAATATTTAAGTAGTGTGTGTGTGTGTGTGTGTGTGTGCACACGCATTTGCGAGCTGGTGGGTATTTTGTAAATTATTGTATATACAAATTAACCTTAATTTGCTGGACCTTGATGCGGCTGTCTTCAGAAGCTATAGACAAATATGCCCACTGTATTTTTCTCATTTTATTTCAAGCAATGCAATTAATTCTGTCCTATTGCATATCCAGGCCTAAATCTGTGTTGTAATGAATCTAGATAACTTCATGCATGAGCCTCTGAATCACAATCGTTTTTCTCTGCTACCTTCCCACCAAAAAAAATATAAAAATATAAAAAATACTTGAGCACACCAAGCAAAAGTTGTCAAACATGACCAGATCAACAAATACCTTTTTCTAGATGTGGTCTCTCACCACTTCCCTCAGATTCAGCCACGCACATGCACACAACAGAGTCATGTGGGAGTGGGGGTGGGGGGTGGGGGTTCTGAGTCTGCAGGTGGCTGGGTTTATTTACTGAGAAACCTATCAGTTCATTAAAACCCTACAAGAAAGCCCTCTTAAGTTATCACACTCGACTTTGTGTGGTGTACAATTGTAAGAGAATGTGTGTGAGTCACACATTCACAGTCAGCCTGCCCTTTAATGTTTGCAAGTTGTAATGGTCATAAAAGGGGTTGGTTTTATGATCTTTTTTTTTTTTTTTTTTGCGCAGTGGTTGTTAATCAAACACTGCCATCATTAAGCAAAGCCATTGGTGTCTTTGGCAAAGTTTGGCTGAAAACCAAGACGCTGAAAACACAGCTGAAGCTGTGTTGGTGAGCACCTGAAGTGAAGCCACATAACCATGAGAGCCCCCCCCTCCCCAACCAGGGGTGGGTTCCTGCCAGTTCTATCCTCTTCTATAGAAGAGGTTCCACAAATGTACAGTGCCGTTTAGAACCAGTTCCAGCTCCCTCCCTCTGCCCGTCCGCACATCATCCAGATGAAGAGTGAGAGGAGGAATTCTGGGAGTTGAAGTCCACAAGTCTTAAAGCTGTCAATTTTGAATACCCCTGGTTTTTCTTTTTCTAAAGGGTTAGGGGGTGCAAACTTGACAGCTTTAAGACTTGCATGCTTCAAATGCCAGAGATTCTGAGCCAACTTTTTCATTGCTAAGCCAGAGCGTTGTTAAGTGAGTTTCACCACATTTTACAAGTTGGCCATGCCCACCCAGTCACATGACTGCCAAGCCACTCCCACCCAGTCATATGGCCGGCAAGCCACTCCCATAAAGCAGGCCACACCTACAGAATGGGTTCTAAAAATTTTTGAAACCCACTACTGCCCCCAACCATCAGAACTTCAGATCTGAGTTATAAATCTCATTGTTGGGTCCATTATAATGCTGAACAGCATTAAGTGACTTGTCATAAGTTGAGTGCTACCTTGCTAATTTTTAATAGATATAGATTCCTTTTTCAGATAAAATGCCACCATATTTACAAATGGTAAATAAATGCATGGCAGTACCGTTTGTAATGTACCTCTTTTCCAAATCAAGTTCATGCACCTGCTTCTCTTGGCTATGTCTGCAGATCTGTCCATGCACAAAGATGTTTCAGTGATACTTCTGACCACAGACAACACCTGTTTTAACAAGTGCATCCAGGTTGTATTACGGTAGATTTCTGGGTCCTAGTGGAAGTTCTTAAATGAAACGATCAGTTACTTCAATATTTTAATCATAACAATTGTACGCAATTTAATCTAAATGAGTTTTAGATATTATTATATTGTGGTGTTATGCTTGAGTGCCTCAGAAAAAGTCATTTTAGAGTCATGGTGGATTTTCTGTTAGAAATTATTGAATGGTGTTTATAGCTGTGTTTTTATGAGTCATTCCAAAGGTGTAGTCTTGTTAGGACATTTTAGTAAATAAAAGCCTTGTGAAATCTTAAAAGTTTAACAAATTTATTACTACCTAGACTTTCATGGGTTGTTCTGGACTTTTTACCTGATTTGTTGAAGATTCTCTTAAAAATGGATACTAAGCATGTGCCTCTCTGTGGATATTCATAGGGTTGTAGAGAGAGATTACAAAGAGTGAAATATAAAATGTGGGCCCAGTTATCATTGCAGATTGATAGTGACTGTTTCCCCAACAGTTTGGAGTGTGACACTGTCATGTGTCACAGGCACATATTTGCACATATTGTAGTAATTCATGTAGTACATAAAAGCCCTTTGCATCTGTTTGATCCATGAGTAAGATACACCATTTTCTCATGATTCCTCCTGCATAAATATTTTACAATAGAATTAGGGTTGGCTTTTCTTCTTAAAGATATAAGCATTTTACCTATTTTAGAGCTGATTTGCTATGGTCTTGCATTGTTCTTTTATTAATAAAAATTGTTTTCGTGCATAGAAGGGGCTGTAATCCAATGGTCCACTGTTGTTGAAATGTGTGGATTCACCCTCCCATCAGCACGAATTTCATTGTCTTTTGCAGTCTCCACCATTGTACCCATAACCCTCCGCATGAAATCTTTAGAAGGCATCTGGCAGGAGAGGGTCTTTTCACCAAACAATGAACAAACAAAGATCGCATCTCCTCTACTTTAACCTTTGAGCATCTGGATTAAAGCCCATTACTGTCATTTTATCTGTTCGGAGCAACACAGGCAATTGTACCCATAGCATATGCAGAAGTCCTGAACAATTAAAAGAAAGAACTTAATGCAATAAGGACCGAATAATTATTCTGGCCAAGAATACTACCTAATTCTTAAAGGAAAGCCTGGGGTGCAGAAATAAAAATGAAGATTGGAGAGAAATGTTGGACCACTAAATAAGATCATTAGATCATTTTTGTTGCAGGTTTACCTTTATAATAAACGATCGAATTTTTATTTTTCATTTTATTACTAGATTTTTATCCCACCTTTATTACTTAATAAGTAACTCAAGTCATCGAACAAATAAAGTGGAAATGTTAATTTGGCAGTATTGGGATGTTATTTGGATTTTAGTATGAAATAGAGGTTGAAATGCTTGTTGCAATCAAACACAAGTGTAGATTTTAGCATCTTTCATGTAAAAACAAGTTTTAGAGGGGGAAAAGCATTGCATCTTACAATTTCTGTCTTTAAAACAAAAACAAAAAACCCCAGCAACACAGTCCCCCCTCTGTGTGTTAAGAACACGGGTGCCTTCCACATTCATTGGCTAAATTGGTTGCTTTTCTCCCTCATTTGGTGACTGGAAGAAAGGTTTATATAAGCAAAGTATAGGAGATGGTAGGGCTGGAGGAAGAATTATTCACGTATGGAAATGGTGATGGCCTTCATTGTCCTTCCTTGTTGTTCCTTGTCTCCCAGCTAAAGTCGATCGAGAGACAGGCCGATTATGAAGACGTCATTTGGATCTTAGGCAGGGCAAAGGAGAGAAGCACTCCAGATGAGGTCCTGGGGGATGTGAGGAGGTCACTCATGTACGACCATGTGTATGTGTCTGACAGACTGTGAAATGGTGCGTTGCTGCGCGGCTGCGCTGCACCTGGGCCCTTCATGAGTGATTGATTGGTTTGGTCATGTGTAATGGTCCCATCTGCTCTGTGTTGTTTTTCCTTTTTTACTTATAAACACCGTTCCCAGTGGCTGAGAGGGGATGAGCCATGTTTTGTCATCTTCACTTACACTTCAGCTCAAAAAGGTGGTCAAATAGGTAAAAGCTAAAAGTAAATTCAAGTAATGTACTCAAGTAATCCCCCCCTCTCTCTTTCTTTCTCTCTCTCTCTCTCTCTCTCTCTCCATACATCCCAATGCCCTCCTCCCCCAAAAATCAGCCTTCTTTCCCAACATCTCCTTTCCTTATGCAAGATCTAATGCTTGTTGATATTTGAAATGATTCACAATCCAGTAAGAATTACCGCACTCTCCCCCCCCCCCCATCACGAGTGAAAAGATTTGCACAAATGTGCGGATAGTGACTCTTTCTTGCAGCAAGGAGTTTTTTTGTAACAGAGCCAATACTTAATTAAAACCGCTGACATCATGGTGTTATAATTAAGCATGGCATTAATTAAGCTGGAATAACGATTTTTTTTTATTAAGAGCTGCTCCGATTGTTATAAGACCGAGATCGGCAAAAAACAAAATGAATTTGGCCATAAAATTAAGAGAAATCTTTCCGTTTCTTATATCCTAACTTATTCCAAAGTAAAAATGATGGCCGAACCATCTTCATGTGAGCCAACTTTGTGTGGTGTGTTTTTGGAGGGCGGGTTTTTTTTTTTATAGTGAGAAGGGGGGAAGTGGAAGAGGTTGATGTGAAATTTGTTGTTGTTGGGTTTTTTTTGTTTTGTTTTTGTTTTTGGGGTTTTTTTTTTCTACCCAAAAATGCTGATCGGCTCCTGGCATTCTGATGGCTAATTATGCATCGGAGAGCTTCGACAGCTGCATTCATCATCATAAAATGTAATAATTAATGACATTCCAACAAAGAAAAATATGCAAATGAGAACTCATTAGCATTTTCATATTCAGCTTTGATAATGCTTTTGCTGACAAGGTTGTAATTAATGAAAATTCATGTCGCAGTCAGGAGATTGGATCGGTTTCATTCCGCTCACAATTCCCAAATGCTTGCATTATGGAAAATCGGTGGCTCTGCCAACTTTTCAGGGAAGAAAACACACACACACATACACACTAAAAGCACCAGATGCAAATTAATGGTAGGGAGCTTTTAACCCTTTAAACTCCATTTCCCCACCCTCTTAAAAATAAGCTTGATTAGTGAAAAGTGGTAGAATGAAAAAAAGATTCAAAAATAGTTATTTTAAACCATTCCCTCTTCCCTCCCACCAACTTTGCTAACGATACAGATATTTCTGTTAAGCATTTTTTTCAGTTTTAACTTTGTTTTTATTCTTTGTTCCAGTATACACTATCCAAAATACTATTAAATAGCAAAGGCCGCGGGTGTTCTGATACTTATTTGAATGCATTGCTTTCTCTTAAGTTAACTCTGCCAGTATTCTGTCTCTGGAGACTACTTTTCCTCAATATTTAAAGGGTGGGGTTTGTTGTTTTTTTAAGGTAAAAAGTGTAAATTTGGAAAACAATAGCAGTCCTTAAATGTTTTCAGTTTTCTCTGTGGGATTATATTTTGCAGCATTGCTCTGTTATGGCACCAATTGGGCAGCACGTACAATATAACTGTGTTGAAATGTATTATTCTACGCTATCTTTGTATTAATGGCTTAGATGGCCTGACAATCTGTTACTTTTGTTTTATAAAATTGTTGAAAATCATGTCCATCGTAGCTACACCTGATTTCTCAAGAACATCTGGTTTTCTTTGTCCCCTTGTTCAAATCCTTACCGTAAAAAATAAGAGAAAATATTCCATGCAGTTACTCATTTACAAATGGTTCTGTTAATGTTGCAATTCAAAGTTGGAACTTGTGTGTAATCATTTCGAATTAATAGGTGCTGCCTATTTTGCCATATCAACTAGAAGGGAAATATAACAATTCCAAACCCATAAGTAAGAAAAGCGGTACTTAGGCCTTAAACGTCTTATTGATAAAGTATCAGCAACATTTTTGATATATTAAAATGTTTAATATTTAAACATGTACATTTAAACAGTACGTTATTTCAAATAAGATAATAAGTTCTATAAAGCGTTTGTGTATGTTTGCGTATTGGGACAAAAGCTGATTAAAATATGATCTGTTTAATATTGAACATTTCAAATTCTCACATGTTGATTGAAAAAAACGTCATTTGAACTTATTCTGATTATGTATGGACAGTATAAGATTCTTACATAAATACTTTTCAGAACAACATAGATTGATTTTTTTCCCCCAAGGACGTTAGATTTTGGAAATGAAGTTTATTGTTTTATTTCTTGTTACTCTAAAACTTTATTCATTTATTTCTCACTTTAGATGTACCTCATATATAGTCCGTAATAATTACTGATTATTTTTGTATCAGCATATTATTTAAACATAAATGTATTTGATTCTTGCTGAATTTGTTCCATTTTGTCTTCTATTACAACATGAAACAAAATCCCATTCTCACAAAATATTATAGATTATTCATTTTTATGGTTCGTGTTTATTTATATTCCTAAGTCATCTTTATTAATAGACAAGCATTTAACCTATTTGAATCTGTTAAAGGCTGATGTCCTTCGCTAATCTGGTTAAAATAACGTATAGTAAACTACCTGCCCACACTTCTTTATATTTTTTATATAATTCATATTTCTCTTTTTCGCACGTGCAAATGGGAATACCGCCTCCCAACTTACTTAACTGAGACTTACTTAACTGAGATGTCTTCCCAAATACTTATCATAATTTTTATTACTAAAGGCTGAAGGCGCATACTTTATTTTCTATCACCCTTTATGAGAAAATGCATTATTTTGATTCTCTTTTCACACCAAACATGAAAGCGTTTATCCTTAAATCTAAACAGGAAAAATCTATTTGAAATGGCTTTTGAAAATATGTTCCTATGTAGAGAATATTTTTTTTCTTTCCCTCTCTTCTTCCATTTATATATGTATGTATGTATGTATGTATGTATGTATGTATGTATGTATGTATATGTGTATATGTGTATGTATGTATACATACATACATACATACATACATACATACATACATACATACATACATACATACATACATACATATATATATATATATATATATATATATATATATATATATAAAATGCACTCAAGTTCTGCAGTCTCTCTATCGTCCTGCTAGCCAGGACTCTACTGCTCTTTTAAAATTCATCTGATGTAGATTTTTTTTTACCAAACAGTTGCCATCCTGTTTATATTCATTTGACGTCCTACAGGTTCAGTCGACTTCCAAGCATATAATTTGTTCCAGATCATTTTCACCCAAGTGGAAGACCACGGTAGGTCACAGGCCCATATTTCCATTGCAGGCGGGAATAGGGTGGTGCCTGGACTACACAGCATTTTCTTGTGCCAACCAACCCCATTGTGGCTTTTTCTTTTTCTGGTAGAGGCTAAGTTGCATTCGGCTGGTGGCTGCTTGCTATATTTTACTTTTCATTCTGTTTTTCTTTATGTTTCGGTTCTGTTAAATTTTGGTTGCTGAGGAAGGTTGCTGTCTCATGGAAGAACATCTGCAAAATTCTGTTTTCCTGCCATACTTCCAACAAATGCTCGTGAAGAAGTTTCGATAAATTGTAATACAATTAGCAGGCTTTGTGACTAAATATTTCCTTGCCATGCATAGTTGCAAACAATATTATTCAATATTGTGCTTGGAATAAGATTCACTTCATCTGGGCTAGGAGTTTGCTAGAGACTCCCATCTTGGCTGGCAAGTAGAGGCTAAGCAAAAGTCTATTTATTTCTTTATTATTAAATTTATTTGCTGTCCATCTCACAGTCAAGGTTGAGCCCAAGAACAATTAACCAGTGGGTTGAGTTGGCCTTCAGAAATTGTGGGTGCTCCATCTCTGGAAGCATTTAAGAAGAGTTTGGATAGCCATTTGTCTGAAGTGATATAGGGACTCCTGCTCAGGCAGGGAGCTGAACTAGAAGATCTCCAAGGTCCCTTCCAACTATGTTATTCTATGTTCTATATTCTGAGCAGCTATGACAGTGATGGCTAACCTTTTTGTTGGTGGGTGCCAAAAATGTGAGGGTGCAATAGCGCGAGTGTGTGCTGGCAACATAATACAAAATGCCCCCCCACATGCGCATGGGCGCACAACTCTCTCTTCATGGGTGGCGCACTACTCACCTCCAGGGGAGGCTGTTTTCGTCATTTATTTTATTTATTTTATTTTATTAAATTTATACCCCGCCCTTCTCCTAAAAAAGGACCCAGGGCGGCACAGGCATCATTAAAAAACATACACAGTATAAAATCCAAAATTTTAAAAACTAATTAAATAATTCCCTGTGCTAAAATACTAACACTCTAAAATTTAAAATTATCCCTATAAAATCAGAAACGGGGTTATGCTAGGTCGGCTTGTTGGAATAAGTAAGTTTTAAGACGTTGGCGGAAGAGGCGGAGGTCCATGATGGTGCGTAGATCGGGGGGAAGGTCATTCCAGAGGGCAGGGCCCGCCACAGAGAAGGCTCTTCCCCTGGGCACCGCCAACCGGCATTGCCCGGCCGATGGTACCCTGAGAAGGCCCTCTCTCTGGGAGCGGATCGGTCGAAGGGATGTATGGGGCAAGAGGCGGTCGCGGATATAGCTAGGCCCCGAGCCATGGAGCGCTTTGAAGATGGTCGTCAGCACCTTGAAGCGCACCCGAAAGGCCACAGGCAGCCAGTGCAGCTCGCGCAAGAGAGGTGTTATGTGGGTCTGACTTGCGGCACCCATAATTACCCGCGCGGCCGCATTCTGGACTAGCTGTAACCTTCGAGTGCACCTCAAGGGGAGCCCCATGTCATCCTGAAACTTCAGGAAAACCACCTGAGCCTGGGTGGGGCGGGTGAAAAACAGCCCCGATGGCGAACTGAAAGTTTGGAAATGATCCATTTCCAGCTTCCGGAGGGCCTCCAGGGGGCCAGGGGAGACCATTTTCACCTTCCCCATGCTCTGGAGGTTTTCCTGAAGCCTGGGGAGGGTGAAAACTGCTTCCATAAGGCCAAAAATCACATGTGCACTGGAGCTGACAGCAGATGTGGCTCCATGTGCCACCTGTGGCATGCGTGCCATAGGTTCGCTCTCATGGAGCTATGATGATCTAAGCATCTTACTGTACTAAGATAAGCTTCTACTCACTTAATAGTTAAACTCATCGGCGGAAGAACAGAGATGACAAAGCTTGCTAAGTCCACCATATTTCACTCCCATGTCCAATTAAATCAGACTTTTCCTGTGAATAGACTACAGATAGGCTTTAGAGCAGAGGTCTCATTCTCGCAGCCCGCGGGCCAATTGCGACCCGCAGGACGGTATCTTGTGGCCCCCACCATGATATGAAAGTATAATATTAGTATTAATATTAATATAAAGAATCCCTTATGCCGCTCAGCCTCACCCAGACTCTGCCTCCAGCGGCCCCCTGGTAAATTGAGTTTGAGACCCCTGCTTTAGAGTTTAATGCCTCTTATATGGTATTCTTGTAAGCAGGATTAGAATAGCATCATAGGGCAACTATAACTTAAACAGCAAAAGTTGCCTTTAGCTGAGCTCATCCAGTAACTACAATTGAACGTTCTTCTATTAAAGTGACTTGTCTTTACAGCAAATTTATCAACTTATTGATATAGTTGATTACCCACTTTAGACAGCTCCCACTTAGTGCCTTAACTAACACACCATGATTTTCAAGCAAGCAAGCTCTTACGAAGTATATTAAATGAGGCCTAGTGTTATCACCAATAGTTATTTCAGAATTTGAATGTGTTTTTTTTTTCTGGTCTAGATGTTTTCATATTTCTGCTGTTATGCTAGGTATATTTAATAAATTGTTCTTATACTTGACTTACAATACCTACAGATTTTTTAAAAATAGATATAGATATATTTAATTTGTTTAATGTGTTGTGGGCACAGTTCCCAAATAATAATCAATCAACAATTTCCTCATACTGAGGCCAAAAATGGAATGAAAAAAATAAATAAAATAAAACATAATATATTTAGAGTAGGAAGGTAATAATTTATTCAGCCTATTACACTGTAGTTATTTTTAGATAATCTAAAAAATATGGATAGAAGTAATTTTTAGACTGACATCTCAATTGGATTGTCCTGGAATTTATGTAGCTCATATCCAGGGTCATTGATTACTATGGGAGTTTTCTGTTAATAAAAGGCAGATATTTTTCATATTAACGTGCTTTGTCTACATCCACCCACATCATCATTTCTTGAGTCCACAAAACCCAACGGTTTCATGAAAAGTTAAATGCAAAGGTAGGACATTTTTAGAAAAAAATCAGTTAAAGCACAGAAGAGTATTTATCTCATTTGCATATGACACACTAACTTTGCGTTTTACACTATGCCAGTGGGCGCCAACTTTTTTGGCATCAGGGACCAGTTTCATGAAAGACAATTTTTCTGCAGACTGGGGGAGAAATAATTTTGGTTTCACTCACTGTCCGTCGCTCACCTCCAGCTGTGCCACCCAGTTCCTAACAGGCCACGGATCGGTACCAGTTTGTGGACCGGGGACCCCTAAACTATGCCATCCATGAAGGAAATCTTCTCTGTTTGTTTAGTCTTTTGCAAATAAAATGAATAAAATCTGCAATTAAAGCATAAAATTAATAGCTGAAAGAAAAATTCAGGCCAAAATTCTACATGTAATTGTGAGAAAATATACTTTTACTTTACTTTACTTTACTTTTATTAAATTTCTATCCCGCCCTATCTCCCACAAAGGGACTCAGAGCGGCGCACAGGAACTTAAAATCCAAAAATAAAAAAATAAAAATCTACAAAATTTAAAATTACAATTAAACAATTTAACCCGTGCTAAAAAGAGAAAACAATTAATTAAAACCCAGATCTAATAAAACATGGAAGAAATAGGTTTTTAAAGTCCGGCGGAAGAGGCGAAGGTTGGTGTAATCACTACAGCAAATTGGCTCTCATGTTAGCTAGGTCGATAGAACAAACTTTATAGAAATCAAATGTCATAATTTAGGCTAATGTTCCATTTTTAAGCACAAAGAAGAAGAGAATTTGGGTAAAAGTGTAGAACAATGATGCTGCAACAAGCAGCTTTGCAAAGATTGAGCCTAGAAATGGGGCATTATAAATAACAACTTCAAAGCTTCAGCCTTCTCTATAGTTGAAGAGGCATTTAAAAAGGACATTAGCAATAATTGACAACGTCTGGTTTGCTGATGTGCTTATGGGTAACAACAGAAACCTAATCAGTCAATCGCTTAACTAACATGGCAAACTAAATAAGTGAGTGAACATGATAAAGATAAAGACTCATTCAGTCCAGCTCCATTTCTGGTGACGACAAAGACATGCTTTTGGTAACATTATAGAATAATTGCCAGTGTCTACTTCCAGGATTCCTGATGTGTCTTCTCCAAATATCCAAATCAATTGACCAAGTCTGGGAGCTGAAGTCCTTCAGACTTAAAGTTGCAAAGGTTGGAGACCCCTGGGTTATACAGTATTATTGTTGGTTGCACGGTCAGCCAGATGTTTGGACTGGGTTTAGCATTTTTGTTCATCTATTGAGATCTTCCTAAGTACCTGGAATAGGCAGATGCTATTGTCCACTAATAATAAAAATATAGTTTCAAGAAGTAAGCTGTTCCAAGTAAAGTTGCCTTTTACAATTGACTGATGATGCTGATGGTGTTCAAGTAGTACTCCAGATGTTTGGGAATTGAATCCAAGGTGCCCATCACTATTGGTATTACCTTTGTTTTCTTTTGCCATAGTTGGGCTACTTCCATTTGCATTTGCACTGTATTTTGTGATTTTCTTCAGTTCTTTCTCATTTATTCTGCTGTTTCCAGGTTGGGCTATATTCACTATCCACTATTTTGTTTTCTTACCAATAGTAAGGGATACGCTTGCCTGTTTAAATTCTAAAGTTCCAGAGCGTTTGCAGGCAAGTGGCATTTTTTGTAGATATTCCAGTATGCCATTGTTGCTACTTTATCATGCTGTTGTCCGTAGTTGACGAGAGCCATTTTCTTGCAGCAGCTAGATCAGGGGTGTCAAGCTCAATTTCAGTGAAGGCCGCATCAGGGTTGTGTTTAACCTTGAGGGGCTGGGGGTGCGTGGCCATGGTGGACGTAGCCAACTTGACATTGCTCGTGTCGTGGCACCTGTGGTGGCCTGAGTTCTCTGCCAATGAAAACGGGCTCTCAAGCTCCATTTTTGGCTGCAATGGCCTCCTACAGCCCTCTGCCAGAGAAAACGGAGCTCAGGGGGCTTGCACGCCTTAGATATTTAAACATTGCTATCATGTTCTTCTGCTTGACTTCTTGACTTCATTGTCCTTGATGTTGTCAACTTGAAGGATGCTTATGTATTTGTAGCAATCATCTTCACCCAGACTCTTGATGTTATTTCCATAAGGTATCTGGATACTTTCAGTTTTGCTATTTTTCTCCTGTTGACAGCAGCCCATAATAATATAAAGAAATTATTTTGGTTTGTTGAACAGTCAGCCAGATGTTTAGACTGGATTTGGCATCTTTATCCACCTATCGAGACTTTCCCAAGGACCTAGAATAAGCAGATGTTGTTTGATGTGTTAAAGGTATAATTGTAGGATGTAAGCTGTGCCAGGTAAAGTTCCCTTTCGCAATTGACTGATGGTGATTTTTGTCAATGCTGATGTGTTCAAGTGGTGTTACTGTTGTTACTTTGCATATGTAAAGCCATCTGGTATCATTGGAATCAGGCATACAAAGCTAGAAAATCCATTAAAAAAAGAGAGAAAGCAAGGAGAGCTCCAATTCCTTTCAAAGTATCATTTTCATTAGTGCTTTGCCATATCTTGTTATCTCCTTTGTAAAACTTCCTAATTTACTGTGAAAAATGCAAGGTTTTTTCCCCCCATGTCTCTCTTATAAAGTTCTTCTCCTGATTGTGAAAAAGTCTCTCACAGCTGGAATTGTAGTTTTACTTTTTACCGTGTATTTGAAGTGAGGTATCTTTGTTTTTAAAAGCAGAATTTCACTATTGCTCAATCACTTTATGGCAATGATATCCCTGTAGTGTTATCAGCATCCCAAATCTTCCAAGCAGTTTAAAGTACTAGTGTCTTCCTTCCCTTCCTTTCCCTTCCTCTTCACTTTCACTATATCAAACATCTCTCTGTCTGCCCGCCTGCCTGCCTGCCTATCATCATGTATCTGTTTAAAAGTTTCAGGAAAATGCATAAATAAAGTTGTTAAGTCTAGGGACACAACTTATTCGGATGTCAGTTGAGTCCATGCAATGCATTGTGCTCAGTGCAGATGACAATTCTGAAAGCTGAACAAAAATGTCACTTGATGGAGTGACCCTCAACTGTCCCGCCTTTCTAGCTGACCCAGTCGGGTGGAATATTTTCTGATGAAGACGGCTTTGTACGGAAAGACTCAAATAAGTATTTTTTAACCCAACGAAGCTTTGCTATTTCACATGTTTCTAATATGACATCAGAGACTTGGGATTTGGTGCTTTAAGGGTCTTAAGAATAATTCGAACCACAGAATTTGATGTTTTAAGGTAGCAATTGAAAATGGTGAAGACCTTCTCAATTTACATGGTACACATCAGAGGTGGTATTCAGCAGGTTCTGACCAGTTCTGGAGAATCGGTAGCGGAAATTTTGAATTTTGAAATTTTGAATAGTTTGGAGAATTGGTAAATACCGTCTCTGACTTGCCCTGCCTCCCGAGTCCCAGCTGGTCGGGAGGGAATGGGGATTTTGCAGTAACCTTCCCCTGGAGTAGGAAGGGAATGGAGATTTTACAGTATTCTTCCCCTGCCAGGCCCACCAAACCACGTCCACAGAACCAGTAGTAATTTTTTTTGAATCCCACCACTGTTACACATGCAATTTTAATATATGTTTGTGATTATACACAAACCCACTCAGAATTAAGAGCTTTCCTTCTTAATATCTTATATTTCTAAAACATATAGACATATCCAGCAGCACTCCATGTCACAGTATATTTTAAAAATGTTTGCTCTAATGTTTATAATTGTAGAATGAACACTTAATTTTCAGTTTTATTTAAAAAAAAATAAAAACATTTGTGGCTTTTTTTTTTTTTTTAGAAAAAGAACAGCCATGCACAGATGTTTCATTTGCTTCAGTAGCACTTAAGCAAGTATAACCCCACTAAGGTTAATGGAAACATTTCCCACACAAAGGCTTCAGGATCAAACCCCATTTGATTAAATTCACAGCTCTTCCACAAGCCCAAATAAATAGTTATGATGGAGGTGAAACTGCTGAATGGCTGGAGAAGGTGGGATACCTTTCAGTAGATAAATCTAAAACAAACTGAAATGAGGCTTAGAGAGAGAAGGGCAAACTGGCATTTTTCATCGCAGTTTGAGGTTTTTTTTTTTTGTTAGCACGTTATGTTCTATGTTAAATCAATCTGAATGATAAAACTATATCAGACGAACTACCATATTTTTCTGAGTGTAAGATGCAACAAGATTTTGAAGAAGCAAATTTTAAAAATAAAGTTTTTGCATTCTGCAGACGTCCCAAAAACGGGCTGTTTTTCACAAAAACGGGCCAATTTTTTTAATGAAAAAAACGGCACACATAGCCTTTAGGAGGCTTATAGAGTGCTCCTGGGGGCTGGGGGGGTGGGAAGCGAGCAAAAATAGCCTGTTTTTTGCTTGTTTTTGCTCTCCCCAGCCGCCACGAGGCCTCTCTGGCTGGAGAAGTCCTTCAGACTTAAAGTTGGAGACCCCAGCTCTAAAGCAGTCTCTCATGTGCACCATCATGTTCTTAGTTAATTCCAAACACAAATTATTACTAAAATCCAATTTAAAAAAATTAAAATGGAATAAAATACAATTAAAATGGAATTGGAATAAAACACAATTTTAAATGAAATTGGAATAAATATACTATTTAAAATGAGATTGGAAAAAAAAACAATAATATACGGATAAATAAAATACAATATAATTACATTAAAGTGTCACCCCCTACAATCTACCCCAATCAGTCCCACCATCATGTTCTTGATCTTTCCATCACTATTAGAAGTCTTTATCAGTTCCTGTTTCTCCTTATTATTTGTTACTCGTTACTTTATAAAACCCTTAGGCTTGCAACTTCATGGAAGACCACTTTACTGGATCTACATTTAAGGAAATAAAATGAATTTTTGTATACAGTAATTTTAATTGGAACTCAGAAGTATATGGGGTTTCAGATTTTGGAAGGGAAGAGAGAAAATAGCGTGTTTGAGAAAATATGGAAAAGGAATCCCATGAACTTTTGAATAATGTTGCATCCTCTCACTGTTACTATATATAAGATTACGTATTTTTTAGAAACTTTCTTCCGCCCTGGGTCCTCTGTGGAGAAGGGCGGGATATAAATTTAAATAAATAAATAAATATTCTGATTATTTGATTTCTGAGGATATTATTATATACCCAAAGTATGATTGTATGCTTATAACCATTAAATGATTTTACTTGAGAAGCTCATTGGAATTCTGTTGAGTAAAATGCACACAATACAAACTGAAACAAATCAGTAAGTGTTTATAGTTCCGTTTTTTTCACATTCTTTGTACTCACCTTGCCTCTTTCATACTTGCTAGAATATGCCTCCTTAAAGTTTTGCCAGTGTGGAATTGGGCCTAAGGCAAAAAAATGCTCCAGCACTGATAGAACAGCTGATATAAGACTACATTTATTATTACAGATTTCTTATAACAATGTTCCATTTACCTGCAACCCTTCTTAAATAGCTTTTTCAATATGGACAAGAGCACGATGGTAGTAAGCCTTTGAAGACTGTACAAAAAGCCCTCAAATACACTTTAGCTGAAAAAGTATATATAGTAGTGCTTGCCAAACATCGTTTCATAAATCATTTAGGATTTCCAATTGTCTTGATGAAAATAAATATTTACAAGTTACATTTCACTTTTTAAAATTTTAAAATCTTCAATGCTAGGTTGACTGCCGAAAAGCAGTGCTGTAATATCTTGTTCAGAGATCAAACTCTATTCTCTTTTTCTCTCCCTCTCCTCCTCTCTTCTTTACCTTTTTCCCTCTCCTCTTCCCTCCCCTCTCCCTCTTTCCCTTTTCAAAGAACTTCAGTTTACAAATGAGAAAATGCAAATCAAGGGCACGGGTCATAATTGTCCTGGAGAAATCAAGGCATCTTCCTTGGAATTTAGGAATCTGATATTAGGGAAGGCTGTCCCCCCAAAACCCCTCCATATCTAACTTATATCTAAGTTCTAATTGCCATGTCAATCAGAGAATAGAATAACAGAGTTGGAAGGGACCTTGGAGGTCTTCTAGCATAACCCCTTCTTAGGCAGGAAATCCTATAGCATTTCAGATTATATAACATCTTCTTAAAGACTTCCAGGGTTGGGGCATTCACAACCTCTGGAGGCAAGCTGTTCCAGAGGTTAATTGTTCTAACTGTCAGGAAATTTCTCCTTAGTTCTAAGTTGCTTCATCAGAGTTGATGACCCTGGTGAATCGCCAAGAATTCAGTATCACTCAGTTTCCAGATTCATCAATACTTGATTGCAAGGAAAAGTTACTCAGGAGTTACAGGTTACCTCTTTGGTAAACACCAGCTGATGTTGTTTGGAAGCTCGGATGGCCCTAATACTCTTTTACCTGAGAAATGGAGCAATGCCCACATTGGTATTGAAGGTCTGGTGATGTTGTATTCTGATTCCTCAGTTGCTGCACCAGAACCTGTTCGTGTCTGAATCTGTGGATCTCTTGCAATATTTTTTGCTCTCAGCATGCTTTAGCCTACTTTCCTTGTTGCTGAGTTTTCAGGCTGCCTCCTGCTACTGTCTCTGTTCAATTTCCTTCTCCAGGATGACTTTCTGCTGCTTCCGTAGTATGCCGCCTGAAGCCACCTAGATCAGGACCATATGGCCAGGAACAGGCTTTTGATTTTTCTTTGAATCATCATCTCTGCCGCCTGTGGACAATTAGTGGTCCTTACACTTCAAAAGTTAATATGGAAATGTATTGTTTTCCTGTCAGTCGAGGAAATATATATTTTGTGATTTGCAGAGGGAAGTAACAAATATAAAAGTTGCTTATAAACTCAGTTTATGGAGTTAAGGGTCTCAAACTCAAAGCAAGGGCTCACTGCAAGAACAGGAATTCAGTTCTATTATTCTCGTGATGGCGAACCTATGGCACACATGCCACAAATGGCACACAGAGCCCAATCTGCTGGCACGCAAGCCATCAGCTCCAGCACACATGCGTGCTCCGGCCAGCTGATTTTCAGACTTCCAGAGGGTTGGGGTAGGCTGTTTTTGCCCTCACCAGGCTTCAAGAAAGCCTCCGGAGCTTGGCGAAGGCAAAAATGGCCTCCCACAGGCCCTCCAAAAGCCAGAAATGGATTGTTTCCAAACTTCCAGTTGTGCTGTTGTGCCTGTATTTTGCCCTCCCCAGACTCCGGAGGCTTTCCTGGAGGTTGGGGAGGGCTCAAATGGCCTCCCCTGCCCCCCCCGGAGGAAATACCAAGCTCAGCTTGGAAGCGAGTAGTGCAGCACATGGGGAGGGAGCGTGGGGGGGGATTGTGCACGCATGCGCATGGGAGGTGCTTTGCATTATGGGTGCCGGCACACGAGTGTGCAAAAGTTCATGCACCATTGCATTTTTGGCACCCAACAATAAAAAGGTTAGCCATCACTGTATTATACAGCATGTTTTGGTTATATTTGCCCAAATCTTCCCAATTGCATATATTGAACATGTGTCATTAAAGTCAGTGTCAACTCTTAAAATCACACAGATTTTCTCCATTATAATCTGTTAGAATATTCATGACTGGGAGAGACAAGGTAACAAGATCAGCCAATGAATAGGCTGGAATGGGAGCCAATGGGAGCATAAACAAATCTTTCTGCACTGAGAATCAAAACTGAAACTGTTCTGTCTGCTCTGAACTTTGAGCTGAAACTATTCTCTCTTGCTTGTGATGTCTACCGCGTTGAAAGAATCTACTATTGGTGTTGTACATTTATTCATCTGTAATTATGTATATAAAGAAGCTAATGAATCCAGCTGAATCAGTTATCTGTGTGTGCTTTCTGGATTTGATTTTTCTGCAACAAAATGTAACATAATCAGTCCCCAAGCTGGTCTTTTCAGGGCTGTCAACAGTGCAGTCATCACCATTGGAACTGAATCCATTTACATGTAGCTGATCATCCATCTTCTCAGCATCAGAGCCTTCTCCAGAGAACTAGGTCTTTCTATAATGTGTCTGATGAAAGATCATTTGAGCCTGTTCATTTGTGCCTCAAGTGCGAATTCTTGAGTTGCCTTGCTCAGTGATCCATTTGTTTGCTTTCTTGATTGTCCTTTGTATTCTCACCAAAGTCCATAAATGTCAGTACTGTTCCTATCCTTCTCCTTCAAAGTCCTTGTGGATTTGCAGGGAAGCACGGTTGCTTGCAGTATTTTGGCTCAGTGGCTAAGATGCTGAGCTTGTCAATCACAAGGCTGGCAGGTGGTTTGAATCTCTAACGCCGTGTAATAGAGTGAGCTCGCGTTACTTGTTCCAGCTTCTGCCAACCTAGTAGTTCGAAAGCTTGTAAAAATGCAAGTAGAAAAATAGGGACCACCTTTGGTGGGAAGGTAACAGCGTTCCATGCGCCCTCAGTGTTGCCACATGACCACGGAGACATCTCCAGACAGCGCTGGCTCTTCAGCTTTGAAACGGAGATGAGCACTGCCTCCTAGAGTCAGGAATGACTAGCACATATGTGCAAGGGGAACCTTTATCTTTTTAGGTATAGACACATCATGACCTCTGAGTATCTTCTCCAGGGACTTTATCCCAAAGGTGCTTTTTCCCAAAGGCATCTGAACTTTCTTGGCTGGTTTTTTTTTTTTTTTTTTTTGCTATGAAAATGTTTAGCTTCTCATCCAAGAAGCTTCTTCAGATCTGAACTAAAAATAGGTGGGCATGGACTGTTGCAAGCACACCAGATAGTTGAAGACAGAAAAAAAGTCCAGTTGCCTTTTGGAGAAACCATATTTGTGACAACTATGACCTGGATGATTGAGAATCTCCAGGGCTTTTGTGTTGCTACTCTACCATGTGTTAGTGTGTATCTTAATTATTTGTTCCTTTACCAGTTGTATCCAAAAAGACAAAATAGGTCTATGAAGTAGTTATCATATGTACCCTTGGTTTTTCGGTTAATAAAGTCAGTTATTGTTTATATAAAACTGGCCAATAATCTGGTGTTGCCCGGGCATTTGTTTATAGGGGGGGAAATGCCCGGACCAAATGTAATTTCTAATGTTGGCTTTTCCTCCTTACCAGAGGGAGCCCCCTTGTGGAGTACTGTGAAGCTGTTACCATGGCAACTCCACTGCACTGTACAGTAGAAGCCAGTACGGCAGTACAACACAACAGGCTGTATCTTAACAGAACACACACCTTGATGCGTGTTAGGGGTGTTTTACCTCCACAGTATTTTTTTTCCAGAGAATAAGTCATCTGTGTACCCAATTTGGTTAAAATTGCTCAAGGTGTTTCACAGAGTTATGCTAGGACAGAGAGAGAGAGAGAGAGAGAGAGAGAGAGAGAGAGAGAGAGAGAGAGAGAGAGAGAGAGAGAGAGAGAGAGAGAGAGAGAGAGAGAGAGAGAGAGATTGATTTATATAAATAGATAGATTAGGACTGTACCAGGGCAAATATTTTGATCGTATACCAAATTAGAGAATTAGAGAATTTTGGAGAGGAGAATTTTGTTTTTTGGATAACCAAGATAAGAAACTAAGCTAAGGCAGAATATTTCTCTTGTTTATTATGCACATTTTCTAATATAGGTAGGAGATGCCTGTAGCTAGTCCTTGTTGACTTAGTACCAGTTATTGAACAGTTATTAATGAAACAGAACAGAACAGAGTAGAATAACAGAGTTGGAAGGGGCCTTAGAGGTCTTATAGTCTAGCCCCTCAGGCAGGAAACCCTATGTCATGTCTTCTTAAAACCCTCCAGTGATGGAGCACCCACAACATCTGGAGGCAAGTTGTTCCGCTGATTAATTTCTTCTTAGTTCTCAGGTGAATCTCTCCTTGACCAGTTTCCATCCATTATTCCTTCTCCTGCTTTCAGGAGCTTTGGAGAATAGATTGACCCTCTCCTCTTTGTGGCAGCCCCTGAGATATTGGAACCCTGCTATCATATCTCCCCTAGTCCTTCTTTTCATTAAACTAGACCATACCCAGTTCCGGCAACAGTTTTTCATACGTTTTAGCTTCCAGTCCCCTAATCATCTTTGTGGCTCTTCTCTGCATTCTTTCTAGAGTCTCCACATCTTTTTTACATCATGGCAACCAAAACTTGATGCAATATTCCAAGTGGGGTCTTGCCAAAGCATTATGAAGTGGTACTAACACTTCACGTGATCTTGATTCTGTATTAACGGAGGGATATTTTTTATATTTGTATCTAGCGATATCAACTGAAATTTTGAAAGTTTCTGCCATGCTAACTCTTTTAAGTTGCCACATATTTTTTATTCATTTTGCTGCAGCCAGTCAATGCTGCTAGCCCTTCAGAAACAGCTGCACTTAGTTTGTTGTGATATTAACGGCAAAGTGGGATTGCACATTGTCCTCTGCAGATTTAAAATTTGCATTTATTTTTCTTTCGTGCCATTAAATTGTGGAAGCTCAAGTTGGTGGAGAAAATTCTGCCCCTGACAGTGTGTTAGATTTTCTTTTTTCACTGCAGTCTCATCATCCTAACTGCAAGTGTGATTATCTTACTCAGAGTTCTGGTAAAATACATATTTAGCCTAAAGTGTTAATTGTATTTCATAATGGTTAAAGAACACCACTTTTCAAACTCAAACTACACCAGAATTTTAGATAACAATGTTAACATTACAAAGGTTCAGTGCTGACAGTTAAGGCACTGGGAAGTTCCTTGGATAAGGTATTCCATTACCATATGGGCATTTTAATTAGCAATAAAAACATTGATCTGTATACAGTAGCTAGGTTTATAAAGGACCTGCCTCATTATGGTAGTGTGGATTCTATAACTCTATCTTCCTTTCAGATAGGGACATGGTGGCTCAGCGGCTAAGAAACTGAGCTTGTCGATCAGAAAGGTCGGCAGTTCAGCGGTTCGAATCCCCAGTGCCGCATAATGGAGTGAGCTCCCATTGCGTGTCCTAGCTTCTGCCAACCTAGCAGTTTGAAAGCACATAATAAATACAAGTAGCAAAATAAGAACCATCTTTGATGGGAAGGTAATGGTGCTCCCTGCGCCTTCAGTGTTTAGTCACACCAGCCACATGACCACGAAGATGTCTTCGGACAGTGCTGGCTCTTCGGCTTAAAAACGAAGATGAGCAATGCCCATAGAGCCGGAAATGACTAGCACGCATGTGTGGGGGAGGGGGGAGACGAACCTTTACCTTTATCTTTTTTTCAAGGTTTTTGGGTTGTTGTTTTTTTACTGAAAAATTGCACTATATACTATAGTTATTTAAATGAAGATGCTCATACATGGAACAGTTTATTTATACCTCTCTAGAGGTATATCCATAGAATACTTTACTTAGTGGTAATCTTCATTCAGCAGCCACAATTGTGATCAACAGCTTGGTCGTTAAACAAAACAGTCACCAAGTTTTCAAACATGCTTCAGATTTGCTTTGTTTTACACAACCTGCAAAAGTTGTAAATTCAGGGATTGGTCACAAAGTTACTTTTTCATCATCATCATGATTGCAAATGGTCACTAAACAAATTGGTTACTAAAGGAGGAGTACATCTACTACCTCTGCCAATTTGTACCCTCTGCTTTTTTAGTGTGTGTCTCTGTAAGATCTAATTAAACTGGTAAGAGTAGCAACGAAAATTAGATTAATTAGATTATTAAATAATATTTTAAAAGAAATTTTTTGGTGTTCCCTCATCAAAATAGTGGTAAAATAAAGTGGAAGGCATTTGGGGGTCAAAACGTCATCTTCTTCTAGACCTTGTTCCCCATCCTTAATTTCTGCCACAAGAATTGGAGAGTATTAAATGCAAATATGGAAAAACGTATTTTCAAGGTTCTATTTAAAACCTGGAAAAGAAAGGAAATGTTGGGTGAAGATCCTTTCTCCATCCCTCCTTCCCCCAATCTCTCTCCCTCCCTCACCATCTCCCTCCCAATCTCCCTTCCTTCCTTCCTTCCTTCCTTCCTTCCTTCCTTCCTTCCTTCCTTCCTTCCTTCCTTCCTTCCTTCCTTCCTCCATCCCTCCATCCCTCCCTCCCTCCCTCCCTTTCTCTCTCTCTTCCTTCCTTCTTTCCTCCCTCCCTTCCCACCAAGCAATCTTTGGTGGCTTATTTTGACAAAGTTGCCCATTCATACCTACTTCTTATTGTTTTGCTACTACAGATTCATAATTATATTCCCTTTTGTTTTCTGTATCCCCAAAGTAAACTGAATTGCATTGTGGCCTAATAAATAAAAGTATAGTGAATCAAAATTCATGGATTTGTACGTTGTGTTGAAGGGCACAAAGAAACCCATTTGATACAACACCTTGAAGTATCAGGATGACTTATTCCCACATTCATTTCCCTACTCTTCTGGAAAATTCTCACGCAAAACTGAAGCTTTGCTGATTTGAAAGGTTCAGTCTGTAATGCAAAGCTTTGCTTATAATAGCCGGTCAGAGAAATGTAATCAGATAAGCTTCACTGTGCTTATGGTAATAGAATGTTCTAGTTATAAGGAAGGAGAGAGTACTTGGAGATGTTCTGCAAAGGGATTATTTTTTATCCCGTATTACTTTCTTTGGGAGTCCTTTTCCCACTTTAGTGCAGTTTAAACAAAGCTAACAGTGGTCTTCCCCATAGTTAGGCTTTGCCAAGTAAGCTATGAGTGAGTTGCATAGGGGGATTGGAATGAGGGCAGGAAATTATCCCATAATTCTAAATAGGCTTCACAGCATGGCGGATTCTTGCTACTCTCCTTCTGCATATGGTTTGCTTGCAACATTTCATTACCTGACTAGGTTATTCCATCATTGTTAATGAGTGTGAGGTTTAACTACTGCAGTTTGCCCCTGCCAGTGTTGGTGGGGATATGATTTTCTCCTTGGTAGATCCGTCATTAAAGTATTGTTTGCTACTTAATTGTTTGTCTGGTGTTAATCCCAGTTTATCTGGTTGTAGGCTGCTGAAGATGATGTGTTCTGGTCTTTCTTTCTAAGCTTCTTGATTGTCTCTTTTGAATGGGGTGTAAATGTGGTTTATCTGTATGTGTCTATTCGTAACATAGCCAGACAATGCTACATAAGTAACAATTCCACAAAATTCCGTCTGAATGGATGAATCCTTTCATGCTGTTGTACATGTCCCTTGGAAAGGTCAATTAAACAAATGTGTGGTTCAGATTTTTCTTTGCGAAGTAATCTAGACTTGGCTTCTGGTAGTCCATCAAAGATGCCTATTCCTTTTTCAGATTCAGCTGTAAAAAAAAGAACCATGTGTCACCTTACTCATTAAAAATATTTACTTCCTTCTTATAAATTATGAGAATGTCTACGTTAAGCTCAGGGTAGTTTGGTTAAAAGAAGGAACAGTAGACCTTTGTTCATTGTGCGATTCAGTAATACTTAGACCCAGGCAGTTAAAACAATTCCTATATATTGACTGCTGAGTAAAACACATGCTGGTTAAATAAATGATAAATATCAGAGGCTGAATGGGTACTTGAATCTGTGTGTCTTTGATCTGAATCCAACTTCTACACAATAACACACTGTACTACCCTGGCTGTGTCTCTCCCTTGGGCACCTATTGTCCCACAGAAAATTACAATTGCTGTTGTTCTATACCCCAAAATGTGAAATTGCAGTCCTTAGTTCTTTTTAGCTAGTGTTGGCCTTCATATGAATCAGGTTCTTTCCATGAACCTAGGATGTGTGCTTGTGTTGATCAAAGTTTATTCTCAGAGACTTCACTTCCGGTTTCCAAAGGCGACGGACGTGCTTCGTGCTTCATCTGCCGCTTGCTGCACTGGTGGGTTCCTTCGGGAGCACAGGAGATTCTGGAGGAATCTCCTGCCATAAGGGCAGCTTGCTGGGAGCCCCCAATCTGGCAGTGGCCGGTGGGGTGCTCCCAGCCTCACCCCAGGAGCTGGTGAGCAGAAGGGGGGGGCAAATTCTGCCCCTTTGCCGATGGATCCCAGGAACAACAAACTGAATGAAAAGCGTAGCTGAAATGCCAGAGATGGAGGGCTCTCCCTAATCTCTTGAACTGTTGATGAGGATAAGCGACAGAATACTGTGAGTTCCAATTCAATCAACTTTGAACGGAGATTGGAGGGGGAGGGTTTTTTTGTTTAACTCCCCCTCGGAGGAAGCGGCACTTAAACAATCTCTCTCCATAATGGAATGGAGAGAAAAAAGGGACTAACTTGTCATTTGAATCAACTATGAGTAAGAACTGTATTTAGGATATCGCAGTTGCAACAATCTTTCGCGGAGTTCTTTTAAAGAAAAAAGTAAAATGGAACTTTCACTTTTCTTCCTGTTAGAGGGTGAGGTAAGATGGCTTCTCTTTGTTCTCTGATTATAACTCTCTTGCATTAATGAAGCTTCTCCCTCTATAATTACCACTGAAGGACTTAAAACTTTTACTTTTAACATTTCTCCCGGAGGCTCGCAAGTCTCTCCCAATACGTGGACTCCTGGATGTGGATTATATGGTTTTTCTTTTTTTAATGTACTCTTAAAACTGGATTCTCATTTGGATTGCTCCGATACCTCGGGCTGTCTCAACCGTCTGCTTCTCTGACGCCATTTCTTCTACCAACTTAGAATTTAGAACTGAGACAATGGGTCCTAAAAAGCCGCCAACGGGAAAGTCAACTTCCGCCCCATCTTCAGCTATCTCCAGTCCAAGTACACAGCCGAAGATTTTTTCACTGCTGCAGAAAGAACCTGCTGGAGAGAGCTCACAGGAACTCTCAGTTAAAGAAATGTTTCAGGAAATTATGAAAAACGCGAACGAATTGCGGAAAGAAATGACAGATTTAAAACACAACGAAGCACAATGGAAAATAAACAAAAAATTGTAACGTTAGAGGGTGGAGCAGCTGAGATGGGGGAAGAGGTTAAGGAGATCCGGAAGGGGAATCTAGAATTAGGAAGTTACATGATTAAAATTGAATTTGAAAGAATGCCTTTTTTTCTCAGGTTCCAGAACATACCAAAGTCAGAAAATGAAGATCTTAAAGATGTTATAAGTACAATGTTAGCAGAATACCTTAAAAGAGATAAAGAGCAACTCTGGTGGGATATGGACCTGATTTATAGAATCTATTCAGCATATGCTAGAATGCATAATGTACCAAGAGAAGTTCATGTTAAATTTCTTAGGAGATCCACAAGGGATGAGATATTAAGGGCCCAACGGGATGGAATTTTAAAGTATCAAGATAAAGAAATAACCATTTTGAAACAAATTCCGAAAAAAATTAGAGAAATAAGAAGGAAATATTCCTTCTTGTCTTAAGAAATTATACAAAAAAGGAATTTGGTTCAAGTGGTTATTGCCAGAGGGAATGCTGATCTTTTGGGAGGGGGGTAGAGTAAGAGTTAAAACATTAAGCGAGGTGGAGGCCTTCATTCAAAAACATTATTCCCTCCTAGGGGACAAAGATGGGGGAACAAGGGAGGCGACGGCCCCGCCCGATGACGGGGAAGAAGAATCAATATCGAAAAGACTTGGATCTCAAAAATGATTTTATTTGAAATTTAATTGTAATTGTCGATACAAGAGAAAGCGGCAAAAAAAAAAGATGATTGAATGTATGGACTATGCAATGTAAACTCTGTACATGCTTATCCTTTATTTTTAAAATTGTAAATTTGTGAAGTTTTGGGAGGACTACCACCACCGGCATGGGAACTACGAAAATGTTATATTCACCTCACACCTTTTCCCCATGTATATTTTGAAAACCAATAAAATTCTTTTTAAAAAAAAGTTTATTCTCAGAGACCAAGCGTCAAAGAGGAAAAAGGAAATAAGTAGATGTGTCCAGTGATGGGATTCAAATAATTTAACAACTGGTTCTCTGCCCTAATGACCAGCTGGGTAGGCATGGCTCGGCAGTCATGTGACTGGGTGGGCGTGGCCAAGTCAATGTCACTCAAGTCGATGGGCGCTTAGCCTTAGTTGTTACAATGCAATAAGGGTTGACCGGAGAGGCAGTTTCTGTAAGGAGAGCAATAAAAATTAGGCTAGAAACAACATTAGAATTTTGTTCCTTAGGATTAATCTTGTAAAGTGGGAAAAAAACAAAAGGAGATTTCTTCCAACAACTGGTTCTCCAAACTGCTTAGAAAGTTAACAACCAGTTCTTCCAAATAGGTGCGAACTGGCTGAATCCCACCATTGGATGTGTCTGTTTTCCTTGCTCTCTTCCTCTAAATTAATGACTGGAAAAGAGTAAAAGTGAGGGAAAAGTAGAAACTCCCTTCCCACCTTACCCCCAACACACTGGAGGTATTGTGTCTATGGGCCTTAACTGCAAGGGATTTATCTGGAGATAGGGAAAAAAAATTCTGTAGGAAAATACATAATACAGCCCCTGATATAAAATGGTCACACTTTGTCTAGTTGCATAAAAGTTTATGATGAGATATTGCCCATCTCAAAAAAAGTATATCATTTAATAATATTGTATAATTTAGGTACGGGGCAAAAGACATGAAAGTCCTTCTGTATTGAATGAAAAAAAGGCTATTTGTCATTTAGAACAGGGATTCCCAGCTTATTATTTGGAACTGGGCCATGTTCTGTTCTCTATAAATAATACGAGAGAATAACTTCCTGTTATTCTTTTTTCTATCGTTGACTGACTGATTTGGATATTGCAGTGAACCCATTAATGTTAGAGTGAAAGTTCAAATTAGTCAGACTGAAAATAAATCTTTATATATAAAAATAATAAATGTTGTGATCTGTCTATAGTGTCCATTTGTATAATTCAAAACAATTAATTTAAGCAAATACCATAGAACAATGAATCCCATGTACTTCTATACCTGCTTGATAATTGAAATTAAAGCCTTCGATGCCATTTCTTCCTAGAAGAGGGTTTAGTTTCCAGCTTGGAATCAGACTGTAGGTTCTTTGTATCTTGTGGTGGTGAGTTCTCTTGAGTAGTCAAGTCTTCTCAGCCAACCCAACGAGCACACAGTACATCTAAATCCTACTGTAATTCATCAAGATGGCTCAGTGCCTAAGATGCTGAGCTTGTTGATCAGAAAGGTTGGCAGTTTGGCTGTTCAAATCCCTAGTACCACGTAACAGAGTGAGCTCCCATTATTTGTCGCAGCTCCTGCCAACCTAGCAATTCGAAAGCACGTAAAAATGCAAGCAGAAAAATAGTAGGAAGGTAATAGCGTTCTGTGCTCCTTCGGCATTTAGTCATGCTGGCCACATGGCCATGGAGATGTCTTCAGACAGCGCTGGCTCTTTGGCTTTGAAACGGAGATGAGCACCGCCCTCTACAATCAGGAACGACTAGCCCATATGTGCGAGGGAAACCTTTACCTTCACCTAATTCATCATAACCAACCAAATATCTAAGGAAGTCTAGTTAATCCTAATGATTCCTGGATAATACATGTAACATCAAGACACATAAAAAGGTTCCACTGTTGGTAGCAGATCAATCAGCAGGGAACCATGTAGAACCATGTATAACACTCTTCAAAGTGGTAGTAGCTATGACGGTTAAAAAAAAAACATTCTGGTGAACTACGAGATGATAAATCATACGGAGAATCATAATTGGATCTGTCTGTCTGTGTATATCTATCTATCTATCTATCTATCTATCTATCTTATCTATCTATCTATCTATCTATCTATCTATCTATCTCTAAAATATTGAGGGGTGAATACACACAAACACATATACACATACATAGTCTGTAGTCAAACTCCTTAATTGTGATGCATTTGCTGAGTTTTCCTCTTCCACCGTCAGCCCTGCTCTGATGCCATATGGTCTAGCATGGAACATTTAACTTGTCAGATATAATGGATTGTCCTGGAAGCAGATTTTTGCTTTGAGCACTCGACTTCTTTCTTGCATTTCACTCTCAGCTCTAGGCTGCAGGATGAAGGATTGTGGTGGAAATGCAAAGAAGAAAGATACAGTTGATTCCCCTTAAGAGAGTGACCTATATGCCACAAAATTTTACCCACAAACGGAGGCATTATCCTTGTCACTGACCCTAACAGGCTGCATGTCAGAACCATTTAAATTTGTCTGGACTTAACAGATTGTGCAAATGTTTCTGAAATCAAGTGTTTAGGAATAATAAAAGCTTCTCATTTCAACCGATGCAGCAACATTGCAGCTCGCCATGGCCAAGCAATGGGCATTATTTATTATGACCTACATGTAACTTAAGATGCCTATTTTACAAGTCATGGCATCCTTGTTGCTGGGCCTCTTCTGTTCATTTCCTCTTATCCTTTCATAAGGTCCTAAAGATGGGCCTCTGCTGGTTGGCTTGAGACCCCAAATGGGGGAAGAGCACAGTGGAGGCAGTTAACTGAGTAACAGCAGATCCCACCTCCCCTACACTCTGTCCCTGCCCACTGCGCGTGTTCTTAGATTTTAATGTTTGGTTTTAATTTATTTATGCTTTAATGTATATGTAAAGATCAGGGGTGGGTTCCGGCTGCTGCTACTGCCAGTTTGCTCAGAGATGTGCCCCGCCCATCTTGATGAGCGCTGCGCACGCATGCGCAGTACAACAAACATTGCTCTGCACATGCGTAGAAGGTAAAAACACGAGAGAACTGGTTTGGGCCCGTGACAGGCCTGAATCACTGCCAAGTTACTACCAGTTCAGCCGAACCGGTAGGAACCAACCTCTGATAAAGATATATAATTTATGACTGTAAGCCACCCAGAGCTACCCTATGGTAAAATGGGTAGCCAAGTAAGTAAGCAAGTTAGTAAGTAAGTTGAGTGAGTGAGTAAGATTAATTAATTAATTAATTTTAGGGCCTTCATGGATTAATAGGGCATTACTCCCAGGTTAATATAATGTATGTATGTTTGACACACACACGCGTGCACAGAGAGAGAAAGAGAGAGAGAGAGATTATTGTTTCTTCTTAATATACATTTAATACCTGGTGTTGCATAGGATACTTGAGATTTCTCCGAGGCTTAATTTAAACCAGGTTACAAAACAACGAACTCACAGGCAAATTACTCCAACTTTCTATAGAATGTATGGATGTTTGTGAGTAAAAAGGAGAGAGACTATTACTTTTGTTTAATTATTTAATTTAGTTTTATTATTTATAATTGTTATATATGTATATGCTCTTAAATTCTTGTACACCGCCCCGAGTCTCTTCGGAGAGAGGGGGCGGTCAATAAATCCAAATAAATAAATAAATAAATAAATAAATAATGTATATTTAACAGCTGGTGTTACATAGAATACTTTGATTTCTCTTAGTATCTAAGCCAGGGGTTCCCAAACTTGGCAACTTTAAGACTTGTGGACTTCAACTCCCAGAATTCTCCAGAATTCTACCTTGGTCTGCTTAAAGTTGCCAAGTTTGGGAACCCCTGATCTAAGCCCTCTGATGGACGTAATTTAAACCAGGTAACAAAGCAATAGGTTATGAAGAAAAAAAAACGTGATGGGAGAATTCCTCTTGCTACAAAATATGTTTGTGTTTGTGAGGTTTTCATAGATAGGAAGAGTTGTTTATGAGTGTATTCATTTGCTACTTACCAGTCCTTATAGAATTCTCCAATTTAGTATCTTTGCTGTATCAACAAACAAGCATCCATCCTACCTAATCTGATTTCAGTCTGTTTGTACCTTAGCTAATTTTGAAGCTTCAGTGCACTTAGCCGTTACCATTATAGTAGTTCTTGTGAATTCTTTATCAATCCTGACAACATTTGATGCTCATTTTAGTCATACTACTTACAGTTTTGGAGGCCAAGGCACAATATCTTTTTTTTTTTTGAGGAGGGGAATAGAGAAATAAAGTTTGACTATTTTAAAAAAAAGTCTGTTAAACTTTCAAAGAATCCTTAACATAATGTACTTCATTGGAATTAAAGAAAACAGGTGTCACGTAAACAGAAAACTATTTTAGTGCACCATTTCCCACAAGGCACTTTACCTTGGTCTGCTTATTAAATGAAGTGAGAATTCTCCCCATATTTTCAGAATAATTTCCATACCTGTACCAATTGGGGCTGGGGGGGCGAGAGGGAACAAAACAAAATAAAACCCCAAATAGGTCTCAAGTGTAACTTATCTTTTTAGCTTATGGATGCCCTCTGCTGGATAATGCTAATTCAAACCTTTGGGATGAATTATCAAATATTTCATTGTTAAACTACATTGGAAATTTGTACTATAACCTTTTTGATTAGTTGTGTAATGAATCTATCATTAAAGGTGGCGTTTTGTCTTGCTGAGATTAAATGTAAAATGTCCTAAATTCTGTAATATGTATAATTACTGTGGTTTTTTTTGTACAGAACTCAGGTATGATCATAAATGGAATACCAACTTCAAATAAACGTTATTGTTTGGGTGTTTTAATAATTAGATTTCTTGTAATGAATGGTTTTTAAGATGCAGAGTACGGCATTTTAGCATTGAAAGCTTTGAATCATCAGTATAGTTTCTGTAAAGATTTAGGCATTAACTGTAGAACTGTAAAACAGTAAAGGCAGGATAAAAATAAACAAACAAAAATAGAATATATTATATTTCCTTTGACATGCCAATGCCAACATCTCAGCAGGTCCATCATTATAACTCATTACTTGTATTTATCTTTTCTCACTTCACCTATATCCAATAAACTTATTGTATGTCATCACATCCAGGAAGAAAATCCTACGACAAGTTTTGTTCTATTTTGCTTTTACAGTTTAAATCTCTGGATGATTCTAGTGATTTTCAGGTAGATTCAACAACTAACCTGGAAAACCCATCAAATTAAATTGATGGGTGAGCAGAAGGATCTGTTCTTCAATGAGATGGCTAATGGTCCTGGAATAAGCTCCCTGAAAGACAGTTTCACCATAACTACTAGTCTTTGTTGTTGGTAGTTGCGAAGTCATGTCGAACCCATTGTGACCCCATGGACAACGTTCCTCCAGGCCTTCCTGTCCTCTTCCATCCTCTGAAGTCCATTTAAGCTCACGCCTGTTGCTTCTGTGACTCCATCCAGCCACCTCATTCTCTGTCGTCTCTTTCTTATTTTGTCTCTAATCTTTCCCAGCATTAGGCTCTTCTCCAATAAGTCCTTTCTTCTCATTAGGTGGCCAAAGTACTTGAGTTTTCTCTTCAGGATCTGGCCTTCTAAAGAGCAGTCAGGGTTGATTTCCTCTAGGACTGACCGGTTTGGTCACCTTGTAGTCCAAGGGACTCGCAGGAGTCTTCTCCAGCACCAGAGTTCAAAGGCCTCAATTCTTTGACACTCAGCCTTCCTTATGGTCCAACTTCCACAGCCATACATTGCAACTGGAAAAACCATAGTCTTGACTAGATGCACTTTTGTTGGCAGAGTGTCTAGATTTGCCATAGCTTTCCTCCCTGGGAGCAAGCGTCTTTTAATTTCTTGGCTGCAGTCCCCATCTGTGGTGATCTTGGAGCCCAGGAATAAAATCTGTCACTACCTCCATTTCTTCACCATCTATTTGCCAGGAATTGAGAAAGCGGATGCCATGATCTTAGTTTTCTTCATGTTGAGTTTCAAGCCAACTTTTGCACTCTAGTCTATGATTCTTACACTGCAATAATTGTAATGTTGTGAATATCCTAGTCTGGCGTCTCGGCACAATTTGCTGGTAATGAAAACCAGCTCAGACTGTCTTCTCTTGAATCCTTTTCAACAAACAGATGCTCACACATTGTTTACAGATACAGAAGCATTCATTGAATATCAGTTTGAACATCACAGGTTGGATTCACAGAACCACAGAGATGTAGTTACCATCTCATACCTATAATGATGGGGAAAGTTTAAGTTCGCTTAGCATGCTAATTAAACCTAAAATTTGTTGGTTGGATTCATGCAACACACAAAGCTGCAAACCAGAAATTATGACTTACTGTGTTATGTGATCTCAGCCCCTGGCATAATATCGCCAATGTCAGATTACTTTTTTTATGAATTACATAGGGAAAATGAGTTCACACAGACATTGTGCATTTGTAGTCAGAATTCCTCAACACACAGAAACCCTTTTTTTGTTAGAAGCATCTGCTAATAAGAGAAAACTAGCATGTTGTAGCATAGTGATTAAGAAAACCAGGGAGAAAAATCTATCATTGAAGTTTGAACTGTGAACTGATTCCTTTAAGTCAGGGGTCTGCAAAGTTGGCTCTTTTAAGACTGGTGGACACTCCCAGAATTCCCCAGCCGGCTGGAGAATTCTGGGAGTTGAAATCCACCAGTCTTAAAAGAGCCATCTTTGCGGACATCTGCTTTAACTAAATCAACCCTTCTTAGTTTCACAATTTATAACATGGGATAAAGAAGACCATCTATCCCGGGGTAGTCAACCTTTTTATACCTACCACCCACTATTGTATCTCTGTTAGTAGTAAAATTTTCTAACCACCCACTGGTTCCACAGTAATGGTGATTTATAAAGTAGGGAAGTCAATTAAATTAAAAAAGGAAAGTGCTTCAGTATCGGACAAAACCCCTACCGTCCACCATGAAAGCTGGAACGCCCACTAGCGGGCGGTAGGGACCAGGTTGACTACCACTGATCTATCCTATAGGGCTATTATAATGACAATCAAATTGAACTAATGGGCTTTGAATATTTAAGAATTTCCTTTACATATTGCACAAAGACACTATTTTGATTTCCTGTGGTTTATTGACTAAACCATTGTTCTCTAGATTTTAAACCATAAACCTTGATTTATAGAACCTAGCACCTGGGATCACATAAAAGAGTAACTCCTAAGATAATATGGGATTTTCTTGTATGAACCCAGCCTATTATACATTTTTCTTAGAAGTTGTGACAGTAATCAAGTTCTCTAATGTGGGGTGTTTTTTTTTTAACCAGACACATCAAAGAGCAAATAGCATTAAAAAAAAAAGAATAATGGCCATGCCAAAGCGTTAAGACTGTGACTTTCTGACAAAAATGACACCCTTATATATGTGAGCCAATTTGGTGTAGTGAACAAGGTACCAGGAGACCGTGAGTTCTAGTTCCACCTCAGGCATGAAAGCCAATTGGGTGACTTTGGGCCAATTACCTATTCTCAGCTCAACCCACTCAAAAAGTTGTTGTGGGGGAAAATAGGAAGAGGAACGAGCATTAGGTATACTCTGTACCTTCAAATATTTATAAAATTAATAAAATAAAACGTGGGATATAAATAAAATAAATAAATAGCAGTAGCACTTAGACGCATATACTGTTTTACAGTGCTTTACAGCCCTTTCTAAACGGTTTACAAAGTCAACATATTGCCCCCAACAATCCGGGCCCTCATTTTACCCACCTTGGAAGGATGAAAGGCTGAGTCATCATTGAGCCTGGTGAGATTCGAACTGCCAAATTGCAGGCAGCGCGCAGCCAGCAAAAGTAGCGTGCAGCACTGCAATCTCACGACTGCGGCTCATAAATAAATAAATATATACTCTCTAGACATCTCACTCAACTACATAAGATAGAGTGCCTGTACATTGATGTATGTGTCCTATTTATTTTCCCTGTGGGTGTCCAGTGTTCTCTAATTAGGTTTAATCATAGCACAGCCAAGAAGAATAGGCTATTCTATGTGGCCAGAACACAGACAATGCTTCCTGACATCATCCTTATGAATGCAAGATGATGGTGATGATGATAACGATGATGGTAGAGGAATAATGAACTAGAACTAGGCATTATCTATGGCACTGAAAAGTAGGTAGAAGTGTAATAGAACAAACAGAGAAGTTGTGTAGGTAAGCAGGGAAAACTCCCATCATTTTCAACCAAATAATTGAAATGGCTTTCTTCAATCAACCTTTTTTTTAAACCAAGAAATTTAGTCAATCTCAACATTTGTTCAAAGGTAAAGGTTCTGTTTAGTGTTTGTTCACACAGTAAAGGTTCCCCTCGCACATATGTACTACTCGTTCCTGATTCTAGGGGGCAATGCTCATCTCTGTTTCAAAGCCGAAGAGCCAGCACTGTCTGAAGATGTCTCTGGTCATGTGGCTGGCATGACTAAATGCCGAAGGCGCATGGAACGCTGTTACCTTCCCACCAAAGGTGGTTCCCATTTTTTCTACTTGCATTTTTACATGCTTTCGAACTGCTAGGTTGGCAGAAGCTGGGACAAGTAACGAGAGCTCACTCCATTACATGGCGCTAGAGTTTCGAACCACCGAACTGCTGACCTTTCTGATCAACAAGCTCAGCGTCTTAGCCACTGAGCCACCGTGTCCCACTTTGTTCAAAAGGAAGATATTTTAACAGTTTGACTATAATAATTGTGGTAAGGTGAAAAGGACTATGCTGACCCAACAGTGCAGAAATGTTTCTTTTTTTAATACAAGGGCATTTGTATATTGCTTGAATTTATTTTCAGTTTCTGCATTGCCACATGCATTTTTGCTGCTCCTGAAATAGTTAACTGTAAACATCAGATTTTTCTCTCTTAAATCTATGCAGTGTGGATTACACAAAGGACATAGGGTTAGCACAGAGAACAGATTACACTAAGTTGGGGGTTCCCCCCCCCCCCCCTAAATTTAATATACTTTCATATAGGTTTAATTTTGGTTGCTTTTGCCCATCTATATTTTAGTGAAGGTGACTTCTACCCAGGTAGGTGGTTAGTCCATCAGGCATGTGACTGTCAGCGGACGTTTAATAGATGGTGTGGTGTGGTCTTAGCACACAGCTGACACTGACCTGATTCAAAATGCAAGTCCAATGCAGGCCCCTATCATCAGAGCCATATGTGGCTCAAGACATGCATATATAAGAAGCTGCTGTTCGAAGCAAAGTTTTGCATACCTGATCTGGATTGCCACCCTCCTCCTTTGAGTGAGCCAGGAATGGCCTGATAGGAGTACTCTATGGCAGTTATTCTCCTGGAAACAGCCTCTTGCAGGTTTAGAATGGCTGTCACTCTCAGGGACTCCTGAAAGTGGGTAAAAAAACTGACTTTGGAGCATCAGTGAAGTCTACATTGATTATTAGTTTTAATGGATTTGTATCATAGTAGTTATTTTATGTGTTGCAAATGCCTGTAAATAAAGGACTATTGAGGGAAATGGCTGGTCTAAAAACATCAGAAACAGGGACAGAGACAGAGACAGACAATCAAGTATCAGCTATTAAAGCAGAGGATGAACTAAATAGATGATAGATATGATGGGTTGGTGGATGGGTGGATGGATGGATTGAGTTATTGGAAACAGACTTTTAAAACTGACCATGTTTTGGTTTTCTCCATCATATCTGTCTCCATTTGATATCTAACTCCTCCAAACATCTTTTGGACAATTTCCAAATTTAACAGTTCTTGTACTTACTCAATAAAAACCAACTTATTATTTGTTTGGAGGTGAGAGCGCAACAAGTTAATATTGTTGCTGTTTGTGATTGGTTGGAAACCTCAAATTTTAGTCAACAGGGAAAGAAATTGATCCCAGAGGCTACAGAAGCACCAAAATTAAATTGGATCATTAAACCTATATGATTTAAAAGGTAAACCAAATTTCTAGAGGTATATAATAAACAAAAATGTAGCCCTAACAGTTTAGTCAATGGATACTAATGCTGAACAATGTAAGGATATTGTAAGATAGTAGTCAAAATACATTTATTGTGAGCACTTCATAGAAATGTGTTTGGCCAGAATAACTAAACTGTTTTCCTCCAGAAAAAATTGATGGATGGATGGATGGATGGATGGATGACAGACAGACAGACCAACCGGCCAACCCTTAGCTTGTTTAGGTGCTAAATCTAAAAAAGTGACAATAGATATAAAGAGAATTTCTGTTCTGCCCAGAATATATCTTTTTCTCCTGCTCCCCACACTCCTTTTTCCAGTATCAGTTTTTATATGATATTTTTGCTTCTTTCTTTCTTTCTTTCTTTCTTTCTTTCTTTCTTTCTTTCTTTCTCTTTCTTTCCTTCCTTCCTTCCTTCCTTCCTTCTATCCATCCATCCATCCATCATATCTATCATCTATTTAGTTCATCCTCTGCTTTAACAGCTGATGCTTTGTTATCTATCTATCTATCTATCTATCTATCTATCTATCTATCTATCTATCTATCTATCTATCTATCTATCTATCTATCTACATCTGGATCCAATCCATTTCTTTTAATTAAGATTTCAAAATCACCATGCACATTTACTTTTCTTGAACTAGGTATAACTTTAAAAAAAAATGGTTCTTTTTTCTCCTGAACTGCAATTCAGTTTCAGTAAGTTGAGAAGAATGATTGTTAAAGCATCACCCACAGGCAGAAGGGCATGGTTGTTTCCAAAAATACACTCATAATCCTGCCAAAGTTAAAATAGCTGAGTTTTCTTGCTTAATAGCTGAAATATCATACACGATCTTGACATTGTCAAATGAGAAGTTTGAAATCAAAATCAGGGAATCTACCTTTTTATTAGCATGTTCTATTTAATTACAAACTAGACATACCCATTTCCAGCAACCGTTCTTCATATGTTTTAGTCCCCAGTCCCCTAATAATCTTTGTTGCTCTTCTCTGCACTCTTCACATCCTTTTTACATCGACCAAAACTGGATGCCGTATTCCAAGTGTGGCATTACAAAGTGGTATTAACACTTCATATAGATGCACATCATTCTGCATTTATTTTCTGGTAGATTTTTAAAAATCCGTATTTTACTGCTTCAGTTTGAGATGTTGTCTTAAACTATACCTGCACAAACTTTTTGTGATAAAAGAAGCCTTTAAAATTGATAGGAAATTGATAATGGTTATATTAAGACATTTGTTTTAAGTCATTATTGTACGAAATGATATGGAGTTCTTCATATGTAAGACCATCTGAATAAATTGAGATTATTTTGCATAAAATAAGAGGTTCCTATGAGACAAACAAATTTAGAGATGCATCTCAAAGGTAATAAGATTTCTTTAACCCATGGAATATTATTGCTTCAAAGCGTATTGGAACAAAAAACTTGTTAGAAAAAAATGTTAATTGAATTAGAATTAAGTTACATTTGTATTCTCAGTCCCTGCATCTGCTATATAAATCAATATTTCCTGTATGGTGTATTAAGAAATGTTTACTGACTATTTTTTTTAAAGAATGAACTATTGAATGAATAAAGTGTAAGGCCATAATTTTCTAGACAAATTGGTAGCTTGGGCAGTACATATATTCTATTAATATTAAGTGTGACCGTCATACAGCGAACCTCATTTGTCAAAGTGAAAAAATATTTCTTGGGCCCAACAGCATACAATTAGAAGCAAATATCAGATTTTTAAGTAATGACTGAAATCTTATATGCATCAGATGTTAAGATTAAAACCAAATAAATACTGGCACCAGTGTCTGTGGCTGATGTGCACCAGAATGTAAGCTGGAGTAAAAATATTGAGGTTTTGCACAATGTTCATTTATGCCACATATGCTGCTCTGAGTAAGCCCTCAGTCAGCTATTTAGGCTAACAGAATCAACACGGGAGTTTACAGAGTCCCCTTGCGATTTGTAGGTGTCAGAAACATTGAATCAGCCTGACACCAAAAACTGTCCATCTGGAAAGATCTTTACATTAAGCGCACCTTTAAGCTTTGCCTTTGCCTTTATCTTCTGATGTGGTATGTTAAACTGTATAATCTCCAGTTGTAATAGCACATAACAGTGGCAGCATTATGCCTCTTTAGGAACAATCCATCTCTATATATGTCAGTGTATTCATTAAAGTTTTTTTTCATGTTTTGAAAATAATATCCATTCGCCTTTTGCTGTATCTCTGGGGCATATCAATTTCTTAGACCTAAAATTGTTGCTTGTCTGTCTATTGATTTGAAATGCCAGTGTAATGACTTGATCTGGGCAAATGGTTTGTGTTGTCTTGCTTTCATTTAGTACTCTCTTTTTTCCCCGCCCTAACAATGGTTTCCTGCGATATCTGAATTTTGATAGTTTATGGTTAAAACCAAATATATAATAGTTGATAAACTACTTTTACATCAAGGTTTCAAAACATCGCTTTGAGACAGTTTCTGTAGTTATAGTAATAAACATTGCATCCCATTTTGTTATTCCAAAGTTAAAGCACAGGTAAAAATGAAGAAAGCTGAAAAGGAAGGATTTTTTTTTATACATTCTCCATTTTCTAAACCATAATTGAGAGATCCCTCTTGTTTTTTCTTTTCTTTTTTTTAATAATGCCTAAGTTGAGTCAATGTTAGGATAAGGTTTGCTTCTGTGTTCAGTAATTTCTATATCTGCGTTGAATATTATATTTCGTTGATATCCATTTTATGTCAATAAACTAGAAATTTGGAGCCAATTTATATTATTATAAAATGCCAGGAAGAGTCCTTTGGGGTTAGTCTTTGATCCTTTTGTGCATCACACTTCATGAATGTCTAGTACTGAACATTTAAGCTTCAGTCAAAAACTTCAAATGGTTCCATAACAAAAGAAACTCATCCAAGTTATGTTTTAGTTCGGTGTCATAGAAGAAATACTAGGTCCCCAATTGCTTTCTTTTCAAACAAAATAAAGATCCCCGCAATGCCATGAAACTGGATTTATGCGCCACAATTGTTAGATTATGTTTCATTAATGAAACTCACTATGGCTATGTTCATACAACAATTTAACCAGGTCAAATCAAAGTTTTTATTTGCAATCAAGCAACATGCTAAGTTTGACTAGTGGTTAACCTTGATTAGGTTGGGGGGGGGGCGATCAGAGGTGGTATTCTGCTGGTTCAGACCCGTTCGCCTGAACCGGTAGCGGAAATCATGGGTGGGCCTGCCCTGGCTCTATTTCATCCTATTTAGGGATGTTTTTTTGAGCAAAGCGCATGCGCGTAAGGCCATGCACATGCGTGGATGGGAAGGCCATGTGCATATGTGCGAACCAGTAGGGAAGGTAAGTGAAAACTACCCCTAGGGGAGGTTATTTATTTGCAATGGCCCAGTCTGTAGTTATTAGTAACTACAGTCTGTAGTAATCCAGTTATTTGGTTAATTCCCAGTTAATTGGGTAGATCTCTGCTGCTCTGCATTTCTATTACTGTATGCCACTTATTACCACAAAAGTCTAAGAGAGCCCTAATAGACATGATTTCTCTAAACAATGGAGTAGAATTGGACATGAGTAGTCTATATATGCAGTTATCTAAATAAAATTGTATAGAGTCACTGGAGAGGCTACAAATAAATGAATGAATGAATTAAGTAATTAATTAATGGTGCATGTGATTTATTAACCCCTCTATATGTCTTAATACATTGTTTAGTCACGAGGAAGTAAGATAGGAATAGAAATGGAAATAATAAATCTAAAATGTTTCCTAAATGCATTCCTGTATAGACAAAGGCAGCCACTTGTCTGAAATGGTATAGGTCAGGGGTCTGCAAAGTTGGCTCTTTTAAGACTGGTGGACTTCAGCTCCCAGAGTTCCCCAGCCAGCATAGCTGGCTGGGGAATTCTGGGAGCTGAAGTCCACCAGTCTTAAAAGAGCCAACTTTGCAGACCCCTGGTATAGGTCTCCTGCTTGAGCAGCGGGTTGGACTAGAAGACCCCCAAGGTCCCTTCCAACTCAATTACTCTGTTATTCATTGTATGTAACCTCTTTGAGGTTCTTGCCTTATACAAAGACAAAATTGTCTCATTTTCCAAGCATAAATCTCCTGCATATACCATGATGGGTACTACAGTGTGAGAAGATATTGATACTGAGCAGAAAGCCTATCCTTTCTATCTCTTCCCCATGGATTTTCCTTTTTTTCTTTTCCCCCAATGTCTAGCAATTTAAAATTACAGAATGATTAATCCCTTGCAATGAAATAAGCAATTTAGTCCAGACAGAAGCGGTCCCACGACTGTGAAAACAAGGAATGTGAATACAAATGTTCCTCAACCATCTGAAGTCAAACTATATTTGAAGATATGTCACCGTGCCTCTTGAATCCAACTGTCACAAAAGTTAAAATATTAAGAGCATCACAAATGGAGAAGCGAGATATCTATTGGTAGAGCAAAGACGAGCTGGCCTTTCTTTCAGAACAAAAGGGACGAAAAAGTTATATGAGAGTTAGATGACTTGAATTTTTGACTTAATTCAATTAATTTTTCAGAGGACATTACCGAGAAGCAGCTGGCTTCTTTATGGACTGACTGAAAATCCTGCAATGTTTTTGGTGATTTTTTTTTTTAATTTTTGTTCCCCTTTTCCTCATTTTGATTACAGTTAATCTCAGATGCTGGGAACTGCATAGTAAGCAACTGGGTTTAGAGGAGAGTCTTTTTTTAAAAAAAATTCTTGGGTGTTTATTGAGTGTGTGTATATGTATTATGCCTTAGAGAAAAACCTTGGCAGTTCATTCTGTTTTTCTTTGTATGTATTTTGGCTGATGTGTATTCTGTCTGTTTATTTATTTAAAAAGGTATTAGTATAATTAATAATGCATTTCCTTTGAATCACTCTCAGGATTCCCACTTGTATAATAGTAAAGTTATTGTTTGGGTCATCTTCTCTTGTAAGTTGCATTTCAACTATCACAACATAGTTGTTTATATGTATATGTATATGTATATATATGTTACATTTTTGAGCTGATCAATAAATAAGTCAGGGAGCTCAAAAACGTAGCACACATATAAAAAAATCACACAACGGAACTCATGGCTTTCTGTCTAGATGGTCTCTGGTGATGAGCCGAAAGGCAGAAAAGGAAACAGTATGTCTCCTACCTTAATTGGGGCCCTAACAGGGTGTTGTGGAACAATTATATATCTATATATATCTATATCTATATCTATATATCTATGTGTGTGTGTGTGTGTGTGTGTGTGTGTGTGTGTGTGTGTGACAACACCCTGTTAGGCCCCAATTAAGGGAGGGAGCATACTACCTGACTTATTTATTGATCAGCTCAAAAACGTAACACACACATAGATAGATAGATAGATAGATAGATAGATAGATAGATAGATAGATAGATAGATAGATAGATAGATAGATAGATAGATAGATAGATAGATAGATGATAGATGATGATAGATGATAGATGATAGATGATAGATAGATGATAGATAGATAGATATAGATATATACATATGTATATGAATATATATAATTGTTTTTTCACAACTTCCTGTTAGGGCCCCATTAAGGGAGGAGACATACTGTTTCCCTCTCTGCCTTTCGGCTCATCACCAGAGACCATCTAGACAGAGAACCATGAATTATGTTGTGTTAATTTTTTAGATATGTGTGTTAGTTTTATGAGCTGATCAATAAATTTAAATTTGAATTTATTGATCAGCTCATAAAACTAACATATATATATATATATATATATATATATGTTAGTTTTATGATACATACATACATACATACATACATACATACATACATACATACACACACACACACACACACATACACTTGTGTTACAACACCCTGTTAAGCCCCAATTAAGAGAAAAGCATACTGCTTTCCTTTTCTGCCTTTTGGCTCATCAGAGACCATCTAGACAGAAAGCTATTAGTTCCATTGTGTACATATATATAGTTCCATTGTGTACATTAGTTGTGTACATTAGTTCCATTGTGTACATATATATATATATATATATATATATATATATATATATATACATTACATTAGTTCCATTGTGTACATATATATATATATATATATATATATATACATTGTGTACATTAGTTGTGTACATTAGTTCCATTGTGTACATATATATAATTTCATGATTTATTTATTGATCAGCTCACAAACCTCTCTCTCTCTCTCTCACACACACACACATATATGTATGTATGTATGCATGTATATGTATATGTATGTATGTATATATATATTTAGCAGTCAGTGTAATATTGGTCCTAGTGATGGGAAATCTAACCAGATACAGAGCAAGTACCCTTTTCTTGGTTTGTATGCAAATTATTAACCGGTACGTTTAAAGGTTTGTTTTAAAAAACAACAACAACTATGGACAGCAATGCTCCACGCAGTAAAAGACTTGAGCGATTAATGCTACCCTTATGCCTCTTTCGAGTAGTCGTAGCCATGGGGCTTGGCACTGGAACTGTTGTCTCTGTGCCAAAAAATATCCGCAGCGGCTGCCGCATTCTGGTACTGGAAGGTTGTCTCGAAAATTCCGCAGTGAATGTGTCGAGTTTCTACATTGTTGTCGATTCTTTAAAAACCCCGAACCCTCAATGCACAATCCCTTTTAAGAAGTCACCATTTATAGCATCCCAGTCCACAAACGCACATTCAGAATTGTTGCCCTCCTGTAATACCTGAGAACGATGGACGTGGCAAAGCAAGTATAAAAATTCCAAGCCAGCTCTCTTTTTGTGTGTTCAATTTATGCACACAGATAGTTGCTTAGAGAGCCCCCGCCAGAATATTATTAGCCCCCTTTCAAATTTTATTATCTGAAACAAATATGCTAGTGAATTTTGAGCAGAAAACCAACATAAAGAAAGTAGCTGATTTTTAAATGAATTTCCCCCCTCCAGATATTCCCCCCCTCCATGAATTAAATGACATCTATCCCAAAAAAGTCTGTTTATTTCACAGTGACAATTGATAGTGCGTCTATACGAACTCTGTACACACACACACATGCATCCACGTCCCTAAAGAGTTTCATGTAAATTTGATTATTCTGTTCTTAACTGGGAGGAAAGACGCGTTCCTGGTTGGATTGGGCTACAAAAATAAAGGCGTAATAAAAGTTAAAGGCTTACACTCCCAGGATGAAATATGGTCATTCCTGATCTCCAAAGCTATCTGTCTGGTGGTAAAAATGGATGCTACAGATGAAATCTTTACAAGGAGCATAATCCTTAAAAAACAGAATAAGTCAATCTCCTGCTGGTTTCTGTGTCTCTTTGGTACCTCACAAGCTTCGACAGAGTCCTGGACGAGTGCCCATTGATGTCATGGAAACACTCAAATTACTGAGAATGATTCATGTCTGTGCTGTTCTCTTATCCTCCCCCACACAAATAGAAGTAGATTTTTAACCCTGACAACTTGTAATTTGCAGTGCGTTTTATTTTTGCATCTAGATAAATATTTTTTAACCACCGAAATTAAAATGAGACAGTTTGTATCTGATACGATAGTAAGGAGGAGAAGGACAGGTACTCACATAGTAAATGAAATGCATTTGCCTGGTTCTTTATTCAATAGGTTGGATTTGTTAGCTTTATTCACCCATCTCCTCATTAAAATGTATTTTTGCCTGGTTGAGTTTGAGGAAGCTCACTTTGTAGGTGTGAGATGAAGTAAAACCTGTACTGTTTCTTTCCTGTTTAGGACATTTTTTTCCCTTGTTTCCTGTCTTATCAATTGTTCATAAGACATCTTTTTCCCCCCACATTAACTCATAGTGCACAAAATCTCAAGTGCGTTCAGTATTTCTACTTTCCTATCTGTAGTTTTCATCACGGTTAGGAAAAGACCCTTTTTATGAAATCACAAAAAATGTGTCACATTTCATATCCTTGGGGCAGGTAGATAAATTCAACTTGTACTATTTTGTCTCGTGTTCTATTATGACAAGACAATTTTAAAAGCATGTGAAATTACCATTATTCCCCCCCCCCCCCGGTCTGAAAGCTAAATTCCAAATGACAAGTCAAATAAAAGTAGAGTTATAATTTTATATTAATGTTATTGACGTAGATTTTCAGGGGAATGTGTATAGGAGATTTACTCCCAGTGCAAGTCCCATCTTTTTAACAGTAAGAAAGTAGAATTCCATATAACATTGTAGATCTGTAGATGCCAGTTTGAAATCATGTGCCATTTACACAATATAGAACCTTGCAGAATGTATTCATCTCAGTCATTATTTTAATTGAATCCCAACTTCATTGGGCAAAACCTTAAATGAAACCTTATGTGCATTTAATCAATTTTTTTTCAAAAAATCAATTTGACACTTTAAGAAACGGCAGTTTAGTTTATTAAATGATTGTTCTATATTAAATTAAAAATGTGAAATTTTTTTTTACCTTATACCTTATATTTCAATAATAACCAGACTGAGTATAATATTCTGTAATAAAATAACATCCTTTTAAAGTAAAGGTGGTTTTGCAAAGTATGTGATAGTAATTAAATGATTCATTTACAGGGGTAATGTACTGTACTATATGTAGCTAGTTATTGCCATTTATTATATGCTTGATTGAAGAAACAACCAGAACTTTGCATTATATTAGATCTGGGCACCCAAGGGTCATTATTGTTGTCCACCAAAAATTATGGAAAGGGTAATCGTTGTTTTGGATATCCAATAACAATTATTTCTTTCTATGTTAAGCTTTTGAATCTTATCTCTGCTCATCTTAGGTGCACCTGATGGTTGTAAATTGTTAAAGCTTAATCTTTCACTTTCTTAACCACAGTTGGAATAATTTTATTAGATTTGATGCCAGAATATTATTCATTTTCATAATAAGGTCTATCATAGGTCTTTGCTGACCTTAAGGAACAGGGCTCCTAGCTTTTCACATTTTCAACAAATTCCTATTTTGGTTTACTAACAACCAACATAATATATGAAATCCATTCCTCTGTTCTTTTCGTCAGATTCACAATGTCCGTATCCAACTATATCATGTGCTGTTGACATTTTGAAGAAAATGTTAAGAGCATGCAGGAAAATTAAGGAAAACACTGGAATCGGCATGAAATATCACAATCTATTTGTGTCTCCTACAACTCTGAGAAAGTTGAAACATTGTCAGGAAGTGATATATTTCAATATAAAATACTCTTTTCTGGAGGGTAACTACAAAGATCAAGTCATCCAGTAGGGAATTCAACTAAGAAAGAGTGAAGAATCAGACTTGTGATGGCGGTTCCTTTGCTAAATTTACCATCTGGAGTTTTTGATTTATTACCTCTGACCCCACTGGTGACTGCAGTGTAATCAGTGAGAATTATTATGGTCGGGTCACAACATGGATAACCTTCCTGCTGTGCTCATAAAAATAAATTTACACAGTTTTTAGGGGTAAGAAAGAAAAGGGAAAGAGAGGTTCTGTTTCCTCCTTTAAAAATGATTGTCTCACATATATTATTCTGGAGGTTTAAATGGCGTTTCCAATTAGAAATGTAATCATAGCAAACAATGATGGTATTTTAAAGGAGAGGCCATTAGGAGTTCTGAGGCACAGGTCTATGAAAGAATAATGGTCAAGAACAGTATGCCATTGGAGTTCCCAAAAGGACCAGAAGGCCAGGTTGAGCAAAATAAATGAAGGTCTATCATGGGTTGCCCCCTATTTTCGTTTTGAGGTATAAGCCACCATGAACTTCTCTCCTAGATACCACCCTTAGTATTTAGAGGATTTCGCCAATGGCATTTCATGAGCAGAAGCATAAAGTTAGTCCCTGAGCTCATCATCTGAGGAAATCTAATTGTCTTCTGTGGTTAGAAAATTGTGCTATTGAGATGAGGAACATGTGATGTGGGATCAAAATTTATTTACCAAGACCAAAGATGGTAGTGATGTGAATACTAAATAAAAAAAAAAAAAATAGACGAGAGGCTTTTTTTGAAATAGATTAAGGACATTGACCAAAATGCAATAAATATCACTATTTAATCGTTTTTGCAAGTTTTTGATTCTCTAGCCCAGGGGTCCCCAACCCCCGGGCCGCGGACTGGTGCCGGTCTGTGGCTTGATAGGAACTGGGCTGCAGTGAGCGGCACAACTCTTAGAAAGGGCCGGAGAGGAGGAGGAGGGAGGAGGGGGTAGCCCCCTGGGCAGAGCGCACACCATGGGCGGGAGAGCGCAGGCGCATCCGCTTGCACCATTGGGGGCCTGAGAGGGGTGAGTGAGCCAACTCACACACACACACCCGCGCATATGTGCCACCTGTTTCCTCTCCCCCTCTACGCCGGCCGAGCCATGGCCACTGGTCCGCGGAATTTTTTTAATATGAAACCGGTCCCTGGTGCCAAAAAGGTTGGAGACCGCTGCTCTAGCCTACTCAGATATGCTATCCCTTCTATCCAGATCGGATTAATTAATTACAGGATGTATTCTTTAAATGTGTTATCAGATAATACCTCTCTCTCTCTCTCCTTCTGAAACAGGTAAAACAGAAAGAAGCTCTTATTCATCATATGGACGAGACTCAAATCTTCAAGGTTGCCATCAGGTAAGAGTCAGCTGATGGTATGAAGTAATATGTGATCTCATGTTTACGTACTATCCATCTTTCTGACATATATCAGGTCTTTTCAAAGAATCTTCAAGGATAGTTCAATAGTGTTTGAAACATTAAATTGTTTTCCTCTTACTTTCTGGTTTTCTGTTGGTTACTAGGTTGATATTTTGGTGTATCCCTGGTGAATTGTTTATCAATCTGATTGAAAAGATTACACTTGTTGCCCAAATGACAATTCCTGGACAATGAATAGTTCAACTTAAGAAATTGCCAAGAGTTTGTAGGAGGCACGTGGAGATTTTAAAGCCATACTGCCTTTGGACTGGCTATAGCAATAAATTATAATTTCCATTGAGTCTGTAGGATGTTGTGTGAAAATAAGAGTTCCATTGAGAGATAAAAATGTCTGTGAAAATATGATTTGTTGTCTCTTTTTGTTTCTGAATTGTTTTTGGCTGGAAGTCAAGGCCAGCAGGCTAACAGAAAAATTGTCTCAAGGGAAACATGTGTGAGCTAGAAAAATAAAGAGTATTTTAATTAAATAATAAAATGCCAGTGTAATACAAAGGTATAGCTTCTCTGGGTTTGTGCCACTATATAGTTGGCATTTGCATATTTTTAAATTTCCAGAGAGAGTACCTTCATCTAAAATGTCTATCAGTAGCTAAATATTAAGCTGCTTGTAATATACATATGCATATACATACATACATGCATACTTGCATACATACATATGTATACACGCACACACATGCACATACACACAGTGCAATCCAGTTTTACTGCTTCTTCAGAATGCTTTATTCTGCTACCATCCTTCCCTCTCCCTTCCTCTTTTAGGACAGTTATTGTTTGCGTTCTTCGATTGCTCCTTTCACCCCAAAAGAAACAGTTGCTTACTTTGGAAGAAAACATCTCTTTCTACCACTTTCAAACTTTACATACTTTAAAGCGAGAAGTGCCACGTAGCTCTTTTTTTTTTCTCTCCTTTCTTTCTAATTTATCGTGACCGTAACTTTCTCAGCAGAGGAGAGAAACAATGTGAGGTTTTTGAAATGGGTTTGGGGTAGGTGAGTTCAGCTACTTTGCTTAATTAAGCATAGCAAAATATAAACAGTCCAAGTCATTAAAGAGAACCTTGCCTTGAAAAGTACACATACTTAGTATTAATGTTTCCTTAGAGCTGGCATTCCAGCGCCTTTGTGCATCTGTTCGTTTTTGCAAGTTTTTGATTCCCCAGCCTACTCAGATATGCTATCCCTTCTATCCAGATCGGTAGCAAGAGATTTGCGGAATTGAGACGTGAGGCTGCTTTGGTCAAGAACTGTGGACTTGCATGTTGTTCTCAAGTATTAATTCATCCCTGTTTTCTGGAAGGAATTGCCCAGGAAAAGAAACGTACAGCATTCGCAGTGCAATGGAAACAGCTTTGGAATGTGCCTGTTCAAATGCTTGGGGCAGATAGCTTTGTCAGCGAGCAACATAATGCTGTGTGGCTTTAGTGTAAAGCTTTCAATTCCTGTGGAAGGATTGGTCTGTTGTATCTGGTTACTGAGGGCCAAAACAAAAGCGGAGAAGTTTGGTGACATGCTTCTTTTTTGCAGGTAGAATAAGCTGTAATTTAGGGGAGGGCGGGGGAGCTGTATTTTTTATTGGTTGTGGTTTGGGGCTGATTTGGACGGTAGCCGATTGTCATTTCTACAGGATTTCTTTTCTTTTCTTTTTTTAAAAGGGGTGGTATTTATCAGATTAATTCAGATCGGATTAAAGCTCCTTTAAACTGTCACTTATATTTCTTGAATGTGTGAAAGAAAGACAAAAAGAAGAGTGCAAGGGGGAGTCTCGTTTATCCATTTGTGATTTTACAAAACCAGCCTATGAAATGATTTGCGGCATTTGAAATTCATTAAAATAAAAGGGCTGTTTCCAAAATAAGCATCCTTTGCAATGAAGGGTGATGGGCAGTGTATTTTCCTATTTTAAATTAATTCACTTTCATTGTAGTCTTTTATGTCATTCCTTCGTGCTGCTACCACCACCCTTTACATAGATGTTACTCATTTATTGAGCTAAGTTATCATTCCTTTTGTTTCCGGACATGTGGTGTTGTAAATATACTTAAGGATAAATTCCCCCCATAATTCTCAGCAAAAGTACATCATTCTGTGAAATAAGTATTGCTACCTGGATGAAGATTTATCTTCTGAATGATACTTTTGTCACTAAGCTCCTGATTTTAGCCATGTAGCTTCCTTTCTGCAACAGGCTCTAATCTTTTATCTTATGTACAAGCTACTTTCCCTTGTGTAACAGCAGAATACAATATTGCTTTTTATAAAAGCACATTTGCTATGTGTTCCTCTACATCTTTACATCGGTCCATATTGTCTTATATCTTGTTATTAAACTGTTTTAGCTAGTTACTGAATGTTGTACTATATCAGTAGCTGAGGCATTGCTTCTCTCCCTCTCCCTCTCTCTCTCTCTCTCTCTCTGTGTCCTCCCTCCCTCCCTCTCTATTTTTCTCTTTCTCTCTGTCTCTGTCACTCTCCCCCCCCCCCCTTTCTCTCCTGGTCTCTGATTCTGCTGTTTCTGAAATCTTCATGACTTTACAACCTGCTCTGTAAACACATGGAAATCGGCAGTTGCCATTCCTAGTATCCAAATTATTCATAACTTTTTTTTTTATTTTCCACAACGAGATGATAGTGTCAGTTAAAGTTCAACAGTGTATAACTGATCCCTGAAACAGATGTTTGAGGAAACAATCTTTTCCGTGGCACCAACCTACAGTTCTGATTGTCCTCAAAATAAGGAAGCGGCTGGATATTTTTCAACACTGTTAATTTACATTGGAGAGAAGCTCATATTCAAACATTCCTGGAAAATGGCCAAGGGGCAAAATAATAATAATATCTAAGAATAGGGATCACCTGCTACAAAATATAGAAAACAAGTTGTTAGCCAAATAGTAAGGTCAGATTCAGCCCAGCCATTAAAGTAAGCTACTGCAAAATTAGAATTGATGGGGAATAAGTACAAAGTTCTTTAAAAATTTTCCAAAATTCGGCCTCACTGACCCACATTGGCATGTGAGTCAAATTCAGTCGGTGAACTACATTGATCTGGCTTTTAGAAGGCAGCCTAATATCATTTTAACAAATAAAATAAATCTACTTTCCATTTTTAATCACTGTTGAATCAAATAAAGGGTTCTGTCTGCTTGAATTTTGTCTGAGCATGATCCAACAAAATGTCCCCAGAAAGACCACAAACGTGGCATTAAGAAAATAATTCTAGTGTTTATTCCCCAGTGAATGGTATCCAAAAGTGACAGTGGAGATCATTTAGCTACCATGATAAACTTAATGCCTATGATTTTTTTCTCATTTACTTTTAACTGTATCTTTGCTGGTACCACCACCCCAAGAACAGATTCCCTGGTTACTGAAAAAGTGATTCCATGACTTCCAGTTCCAGGATGGCTTATAAGAATATTTTGAAACTGTCAGAATAAATCAGTAAGCTTCACACATAGAAAGAGAAACAGAGAGATGCAGAGACAGAGGCAGAAAGAGAGGGAGGGAGAGAGAGAGAAGCATAAAGTGGAAACCAAATTAAAGTGGGTCCTAACAAGGAGAAGGGCGGGGTATAAATTTAATAAAATAAAATAAAAGTAGTTTCATCAGTAAGTAAAAGCTTCCTGCCTATTAGGACATAATGGGAACCAGAGTCACGCCTCACTTAGGAACCACAGTTGAGCCTGCAATTTTGGTAACAAGTCATTGCAGTCATTAAGTGGGTCGCCACGTGACCTGACTTGATTCTGTGACCATTTTTATGATGATCAGAAGTGAGTTACATGGTTGTTAATCAAACCACCTGGTCGTTAAGCAAATCGATTCTCCCAAATAGGTGGTTTTTGCAGAAACTTGACAAGAATTCTATAAATCAGCTGGCTTTGGGAGGCTGTAACCAGTCCTAAATTCGAGCCTGCTGCCAAGCACCTAAAATGTGAATTAGGGGGAGGATATGGCAGACATAACTTTAGTGACAGATCAAATACTTTTTGGGTGAGTCAGTGGTAAACTTTGAATGATTGTTAAGTGAGGTCTCGCTACATAGAGGCAGAGCTTACATTAGAACGGGGGTCTCCAACCTTGGCAACTTTAAGACTTGTGGACTTCTGGGACTTGAAGTCCACAAATCTTAAAGTTGCCAAGGTTGGAGACCCCTGCATTAGAACTTCCCCATTCGCTTCTAAACTTGTGTGTTTGTTGTCCATCACCTAACTAGTATGAAGTTAAAAAGGGAGACCTCTCAAGAATCCTGTGTTGCCCTAGTACAGGGGTGGGCAAACCTTGCAACTTTAAATCTGAAGGACTTCAGCTCCCAGAATTCTCCAGCCAGCTTTGCTGGGAGCTGAAGTCCTTCAGACTTAAAGTTGCAAAGAATGAGGCACTGTAAATACTGGTTGAAACTGGTAGCATGACACTAAATTAGGAATATTCTAGGCCTAGGAATGCTCTAGGTGTCCAAAAACCACTCCTATCATTCACTATTCTGTGAGGAGCACTGGACAATAGGAACCCAAGTTCCTAAGTGATTTATTTCGTATTTTGATCCATGCATTTTTAATTCTGCCGTCAGACTTAGGATTTGGCCCACGGTATTCTGAGCTTTATCTGAGAACCTATTCCATCACGGTTATAGTGGGTATGCTTGTGGCAGAAATGAAGAATGGGAACTCTGGATTATGCTAATTTCTGTTCATGCAGAATTTAGTTTCCTCAGCAATAGAAATATTTTGATTCACTGGATTTATCCAGTGTTAGAACCCAATGTAATGTAACTTGAAATACATTTAGACTTTCTTTTTTTTTAAATCATATGAATGTGAAATCTGAAAATATTTATTTTTTGTTTCAGCAAACTGAAGCCTTGGCATTTGTAGAAGTATACTGCATTTATTATTTAATATGGGATAAAGATAATCAATGCCTTATTTTTTTTTTAACACCATTCTTTCAAATATGTAGAAATACCTCAACTTTCTACCCAATAAAATGTTTAGGGATGTACATTAACATTCTGTTACTACAATATGGCAAAATGTATTACAGCTCAACAGTAAGAGAGAGAAAGGTGGTGTTTTTGTTTTTGTAAGCGTATCTGACATCTTCAATTTGTAGCAAAATGTTGAAGAGAAAAGTGAAAGGATTATAAATGGAAAAATCTGAGAGGATCTGAAAGATGAATGGAAGTTATTCTCGTTAAAGCTGAACAGGTTGGACCTTTACTTACAGATCTGTTGAATCCCCAAATAAACATTACCAGATGTTAGGGGGAGGGGCAGGGAGAGAAAATCCAGGTTCTTTTTTGCAGCTCTTTTTGGCCTCAAAAACTGCTATAAACCTGTTCTGAGATGTTAACATCAACAGATGGGTATCTTTAGAGGTAGTCCTCATTTAGTAACTGCCTTGTTTAGTGGTCACTCATAAGTCACGATGGTGATACAGTACAATAGCAGAGTTGGAAGGGACCTTGGAGGTCTTCTAGTCCAACCCCCTGCCTAGGCAGGAACCTTACACCATTTCAGACAAATGGCTATCCAACATCTTCTTAAAGACTTCCAGTGTTGGGGCATTCACAACTTCTGGAGGCAACTTCTGTTCCACTGATTAATTGTTCTAACTGTCAGGAAATTTCTCCTCAGTTCTAAGTTGCTTCTCACCTTGATTAGTTTCCACCCATTGCTTCTTGTTCTACCCTCAAGTGCCTTGGAGAATAGCTTGACTCCCTCTTCTTTGTGGCAACCCCTGAGATATTGGAACAGTGCTATCATGTCTCTCCTAGTCCTTCTTTTCATTAAACTAGACATACCCAGTTCCTGCAACCGTTCCTCATATGTTTTAGTCTCTAGTCCCTTAATCATCTTTGTTGCTCTTCTCTGCACTCTTTCTAGAGTCTCCACATCTTTTCTACATCGTGGCAACCAAAACTGAATGCAGTATTCCAAGTGTGGCCTTACCAAGGCATTATAAAGTGGTATTAACACTTCACGTGATCTTGATTCCATCCCTCTATTTATGCAGCCTAGAACTGTGTTGGCTTTTTTGGCAGCTGCTGCACACGGCTGGCTCCTATTTAAATGGTTGTCCACTAGGACTCCAAGATCCCTTTCACAGTTACTGCTATCGAGCAAGGTACCACCTATACTGTACCTGTGTATTTTGTTTTTCTTGCCTAAATTTTTTCACCATTGAATTTTTCACTAGAGCCTTCTATATCTTAAGCCTATCCTCTGGAGTGTTGGCCAACACTCCAGAAGACAGGCTTAAGATACAGAAGGATCTCGACAAATATGAACATTGGGCACTATCTAATAAAATGAAATTCAATGGTGAAAAGAGTAAGGTTCTACATTTAGGTGACGATATAGTAACAGTTGCAGTTTCACGTAGCAGCCACGGCCTTCTGAGTTGCTGGTCCCAGTTGTCACTAAATGAGGACTACCTGTAATGCTTGTTTTCACTGTAGCTTGAAACAATGTGTTTTATTTAATATGCGAAACAACTTTTAAGTCTGTCCCTAAAGTTCTTTTTTTTCAAGAGGCAACTGGACTTTCTGGTTTTTCTTTGAAGACATTTTGCTTCTCATCCAAGAAGCTTCTTCAGCTTAGAGCTGAAGACGAGAAGCGAAAAACCTTCAAAGAAAAAAGCAGAAAATCCAGTTGAAAAAGCACCTTTGGGACAACCATGACCTGGATGACTGAGAATCTCCATAGATATCTTTTATGTTTGTTTACTTAGCAATGGAATATATGAGAGGACAATTTGAATCACTTAGGAACTTGGGTTCCTATTGTCCAGTGCTCCTCATAGAATAGTGAATGATAGGAGTGGACACCTAGAGCATTCCTAGACCTAGAATATTCCTAATTCAGTGTCATGCTACCAGTTTCAACCAGTATTTACATTGCCCTATTCTCTTGTGCTCTCAGTTGTCACTCAACAGCAACCAAGCGTCACAGCTTTGCCCTTCTGAATAATTCTTTCTATTTTCTCCTTTTATTTTTAAATTTCTTTACCTGACACTGAAAAAGGGGGGAAATGCTTGTACTGATGTTTTAGGATCAAACTATGAGATGGGACAGGAAAGTTACTCATCCGAAGGCTAACTGGATCTGACCCAGCTTAGGCTTTTGGGGATCTTCTAAAGATCAATTAGGCCAGTGGTAGCCAACCTGGTCCCTACCACCCACTAGTGGGCGTTCCAGCTTTCATGGTGGGCGGTAGGGGTTTTGTCCGATACTGAAGCACTTTCCTTTTTTAAATTTAATTGACTTCCCTACTTTATAAATCACCATTACTGTGGAAGCGTTGGGCGGTTACAAAATTTTACTACTAAGTGGGTGGTAGGTGTAAAAAGGTTGACTACCCCTGAATTAGCCAGTCCTGCTTTGCTCTGGATATGCAGTTTCGCAAATTTATTTTATTTATTTATTTATTTCGCATTTGTATACCGCCCTATCTCCCCGGAAGGACTCAGGGCGGTGCACAGAAAGAGTAAAAAAGGTAATACACACAATGACAATATAAAAGTTAAAAATAGATTAAATATAGTGGGTCTGTGCTAAAAATTATACTAAAAGCAATTAAAATTATTATAATCGGGACTATATCAATTATTTTTATTTATTTTATTTTATTCAATTTATATCCCGCCCTTCTCCAAAAGGACCCATAATTAAAAACTATGCCAGGCCAGCCACATGGAATAGATGTGTTTTTAGAGTCCGGCGGAAGATGAGGAGGTCCGTGATGGTGCGAAGGTCGGGGGACAGGTCGTTCCTGCAGAAATAAGTGGAAAATGCAATACTTAAGTCAAGAATTCTCAACTGCAACTTTTAAGAGGCATCGATTCCAGGTCCTAGAATTCCCCAGACTTGGAAATTCTGGGAATTGAAATCCAAACATCTTAAATTTGTCAGGATGGAGAAACACTGCTCTATCAAATGACTTAACAAAAGTGATGCAATGGCCTGATCCCAATTATATTCATTCTTTCATTCACTCACTCACACATGCACACATGCATGCATTCAATTTCTATAGAATTTATTTGAAACATTCCTGAAAATTGCTCCCAGAACATCTAAATAAGACTGCCCATGCTTCCAGTCTTGTTTTTTTAAAATAATCACAAAAGAAACAAAAACATCTTTTTTGAGAAGGAAAACCAACGCCAACCCAAGCACTAGTTTTTAGTTGAAAAGTTCAGCTCTTAAATGATTTAGCAAGCCATAGAATTGGTTCTATCTACCATCAAAATGCATGTATTTCCTTTCCCTCTGGGCAACACAAACAATGGCAATGGAATAGCAAAAGGAAAATAGATGACCATCTGAAGTTATATCTGGACTCACTGCAAACAGTAATTTCTGCTGTTCCTAGTCTTTATAGTGGCCTGAGTAATAAGAGCAGTTTAGTTTTGAAATATGCAGCCCTTTCTATACGGCATGTTAATTGCTGTGATCACATTTTTTAACCCCGTAGCACTCCTCACCAGGAAATTTATAAATAACTGTAAATACTGAGTTCAGAGTAAAGCTTGTTACTTTAGCATTTTATTACGATGTGCATTAAAAATTATTTATGGCAAAGCTTAGTCTGTATATCTTGTAACAAGACTGTTCTACACATAGAGCCAAAGGAAATGTACATGTAATGGTGAAATGGTTTGTTTTAGAATATACACACATAACTCTGCCAATGAAACAGTATGGGAAATATTAAATGAACACTAAAGTAGCCTGGAAAAGATTGCTGGTTTATGCAAACAATTTTATAACATTTTTTCTACCAAAATTTTTGGTGGCTCATTACTTCATTTGCCACACCCACCCTTCAGCAAATATATCACTGCATGGCTTTCTAGCAGTAATTCTGTAAAAGAGAATTATTTAGACTTTACATTCAATTCCGGAAGACCCTGAACCTTTAAAAAATTAAATTAAATTAAACACACATTAAAACATTGGACACAGTGTAATCGTCCTGACAATATCTTTGCCATACATATTAAAATATAAAGTTAAATATCATAACCACCATGCTTATTTACAATTTGTCTATTCAGTATTTACAAATATAAATACATCATATTTCCATCCATATTACTTTGTTCTTGTTTTATACATTGTCACTGTTATAATTTCATACATACTTCTAATCTCCATTCTATAAATCTTAGTCATTGCTTATTTTGAGTCTTTCGCTTTTCATTCCAACCATCAATAAAATTTATCCCAGATCTTATACTATTCTGATTTGTCTTTGCTCTTCAACTCCCACGTCAATTTATCCATTTCAGCACAAATCAGAATTTTCCTAATTACTTCCTCTTCTTATGGAATTTCCCTGTTTTTCCAGTTTTGGGCAAAGACCATTCTTACTACCGTAATAATATGTATAATTAAGTAGATTACCCCCCTTGTTATGTTTATGATTCCCAAAAGAAATAGGACCCTGAACCTTTCTTAATTTCAGTGAGAAGCAATGAGTCATAATTTTAGTAGTAAATTTTGCTAACACACCCAATACCATATTGATGATAAGAGATGATAAGCGATTTGTTCTTTCCTTCTTTGGAATCCTTGACTAGCCATGACAATTTAAAAAAAAGAATGAAGTAAACTGAAAGACAAGGAATACGGGGCAACACTTAATAAAAGAAATACTTCTGTAAGGTTCAATAGCAAAAAATAAACAAATGTTGTATAAATCAAAACTGAATCGAACCGAGCAGATTTTATTTGGCATTTAAAGCAATTAATGAAAGGATTTATATTTAACAATAGGCATCCTAATCAAGCCGCATATTGTAAAACCCTGTCCTGGATTACCATCAATATGACATTTTTAGATAGGAGAAATTTCCTGACAGTTAGAACAATTAATCAGTGGAACAGCTTGCCTCCAGAAGTTGTGAATCCCCCAACACTACAAGTCTTCAAGAAGATGTTGGATAGCCATTTGTCTGAAATGTTATAGGGCTTCCTGCCTAGGCAGGAAGTTGGACTAGATGACCTCCAAGGTCCCTTCCAGCTCTGCTATTGTATTATTATTGTTATTAATATAACGACTTCCAATGACACTTGTGGCTACATTCATAGGGGTAAAGGAGACATAATCAGGCCCCAAATCAGTTAGGTCAGGGGTCTGCAAAGTCGGCTCTTTTAAGACTGGTGGACTTCAACTCCCAGAGTTCCCCAGCCAGCTGGGGAATTCTGGGAGTTGAAGTCCACCAGTCTTAAAAGAGCCGACTTTGCAGACCCCTGAGTTAGGTAATTAGTGAGTCAAAGCTCACAAATTTAAGGATACCCAGATACAAAGCGAAGGCGAAACATAGTTTTTATGCTAGTTACCCAAACTTTTCAAGAGTAACTTTATGTAGTACTCTTAATTTAAAGAAAGGTAATTAAAATATGAGAATTTTCTTTCCCCAATCAAAAACACAATTAGTACCACAGAGACAACCAGCTAATAGCATTCTAGGACAGGAAGTTACCTAAGCTTAAAACCAAAATTTATGTCCCATAACTTTTTAAAAACTCTGAACATGTGTTTTTCATACCAAATCATGGCGAAGTTTTATTCAAGGATCATCTTTGTCTATCAGAATTGGGAGGTTTTTATTTGTTTTTGTTTGAGTGATCTCCTAAGGATCATCCTTATTGCTGGTATCATAAAAATCCCCATGTGTGGAAAAGCACAGCATCCAGTGAATTTCATGGTTGCATGTGTGGCTACTCTCTTGAATTAGATAAGGAGTAGCTTCATTAGCACTTTTAACTTTGCTTTATATAAACTTACACCTTCTTAATTGCTCTTGAGTCATTATTTCCCAAAAAATTCTTCCGCATAATTAAACTAAATTACTAAGAGAAGAAATATTGTTTCTTGAATTGTATAGATAGATAGATAGATAGATAGATAGATAGATAGATAGATAGATAGATAGATAGATAGATAGATAGATAGATAGATAGATAGATAGATAGATAGATAGATAGAGATAGATAGATAGATAGATAGATAGATAGATAGATAGATAGATAGATAGACAGACAGACAGACAGATAGACAGACAGACGTACGTACTTTAATGATAAATATCAAGGAAGTGTATTCAATAAGTTATTAAATTTTATCTCTGTAATACATCTGCAGTAAAATAACAAAACATTACTGCACTTAAGGAACATGTGTGTATGTGTTACAATGTTTCAGCCTCCCCCCTTCTAAACAGCTGCTTACAAATTTCAAGATCCGTTGTGTATATTCCCTAGAGCCCATCTCTAATAATCGAGACGCATCTGCCATTGCAGTATTATAGGCATATGTGGTTTTATTGAAAGCTATACCTGTCTATAAAAAAATTAAATAACTACTACCTCAATTAAATTGGCAAGCTACCTTTTGTGAAGATCATATTGCAGACCTCTGGAGACATGAAGAGTTCATTTTAGCTATTCAGTTACAAATCACTAAGTTTGTTTTTTTATTAGTCAAATAAGTAGATTTCTGCTGGCTCTCATAGCAAGTTGTCTGTACCTGTTATCAAATCTTCCTCCTGTTCCCTACATATAAAAACACGTAAGTCCTGTATTGATGCAGCATTAAATCAAATAAAACAAAAAAATTCAGAAAAATTGATTTTTCTTCAATCTTGTTGGCTTCTCCCTTTCTCTCCCTTCTCTCTTCTCCCCCCCCCCCTTTCACGCCCCTCCATTGCTAGAGTAGGATAAATTCTGAGAGTAACAGATTTATGATGAATTTATGATGAATGTGAAAACATTTCAGCTGATCAAAACGAGAAAGTCAAAAGCGCATTTATGTCATGTGCCTTTATGTGGCTGGCTGCATTTGAAATCAGAAAAGTTAAAATAATTGGCCTAATGCTAACTGAAATGTTATTCACTTATTAATTACAAGTCACTTGTATGTGTTGTGAGAGTACCAGCTGCCTTAGAAGGCCTTTTCTAATGTGATGCACACTTTTGACTAGCTTCTTTCAATGTTAGCAACTTTATTGGTTATTTTTATTTATTTATTTACTTTGTCAAGCATGTATCAGATAACAGGTATAAGTATAAACATGATACAGAAAATGGACACGAATAAGTGGGGACAGAAGGACAGGGATGGTAAGCACATTGGTGCGCTTATGCACGCCCCTTACAGATCTCTTAGGAGTGGGGGTGTCAGCCTTCGCTTTCCTGTTCGCTCTGGCTGCCATATGAAACGGGGGGGGAGGAGGAGCTTTGCATGGGATTTGGGACTGTACGGTGCAGGAGAGTGAGTTGCAGAAGGAAATACTCTGGTGCCATCTACTGTTACCATCTATTGCACGTACCGGTGCTTGGGTCATCTTATGGTCAAGGTCAACGGTCTTACATGCCAACCTGATGATGCCTTTTGAAGATGAAGCCACGTGACATCTAGGGGCTTTACACATTGGACCATGGAAGGGGGTTATTCGGGGGAAGGGGGTTGGACATATATTGATATGTATGCTTTCACGCCTAAATGCTTCAGACCTTGCTTAGCATCTATGCTATTCATTCCTTAACCAGTAAAAGTACTTTTGATTCCACTAATAATGGAGTCGAGAGGTTTCTTTCTTGGTTATCGGTGAAGCAGACCTGACATGGGGAAGATCAACAGTAGACCGCTTAAGGTTAAAGTTATGGGGCTTGGGGATGAAACCACAGAGTCAGGGAGTGTGTTGACTGCTCTTTTGCTGATGTATTTTCTGCAATCGAGTTTGGAGCAGTTTACCTTAAGTTTGTATCTCTTGTGTGCTCGAGTATTGTTGCCATTGAAGCTGAAGTAGTCATTGACAGGTAGGACATTTTAGCAGATAATTTGGTGTACTATGCTCAGGTCATACCAAAGGCGGCGTAGTTCTAAGTTGTCTAAGACCACATTTTTAAGCCTGGTGGTATAAAGTATTCTGTTGTGAGCAGAGGAGTGAAGGACTCTTCTTGTGAAATATTTCTGGACTCACTCAATTGTATTAATGTCTAATATGCAGTGCGGGCTCCAGATGTTGGACTTCAACTCCCAGAAGGGGAGAGTGATGCATCTTCAGAACATTTGAGAGCCCCGCCAGACTTCTCATAGTATGTTGAGGTTGTAATCCGAAAGTAAATGGAGGCAAAGAAGTATTAAGGAGTAAAGTGGAGTCATTAAGTATCTACAAGGATTAAGGAATGTGTTTTGCCCCTGGGAAACACTCAAATTTCCCAAAAATAAAAAGGAGGACAAAAACTCCAACTGCAAGGGTGTCCCAAGCCACATTTGTCATCCATGATTTAAGCCAGCATCTAACACTTGGACAGAAACTATATCTATACCATAATTATCTTTTTGTCATAGTACATGCTGATGATCCTTGGGAAAGTTGAGGCAGACACTAGACTAAGAATCTAATGCAGGGCCCAGATGTAAGGGATGATGTAATCATGCTTGTTTCATCTCTATTCTTTTGATGAAGCTTTCCTTCACCACCAGCAGTTTGTTCAGAAGTTACTCTAGCAATGAGGAATGTCCTACCATGGCAAGTACACCTTTTGAAGAATTTCTAAGAGGTTGTTGAGATATTTAATAAATAGTTTGGAAGGATTACATTTTCTTATGTAATGCCCATCTTTTATTTTGAAGACAGACCTACAATGCTTAAGGCTAGATTAGCTTCAGGACTGTCTGTCCCCAATTGCCCATGTCCATGTCACCAACCTGACAGGATGGGCATCCTCCAGCTTTTGGGGGGAAATAGTATCATCTAGAGGTGTCTGAAGAAGTCCATTTTCTCCACCACAGCATTTTCTTTGTGGAAAAGCTTTTCCATAAATTCCAGATGGCCCTGACCCATATTTGAAAATATGTCTTTTCGACATGGGCTTTGGAGCTTGGTTGTTAACTGAGACCAGAAGTCATGATTATGGGATGGTTTCTAGGCGAGTTGATTAAATGCAATGTCCTTTGGTTTTTCATTTTTAATGTATTACTGTGGTTATTATGAGAGCCTTGGAGTCATTAGGTGTGACAGGCACCTATAAATATAGGTAAATAAATAAAACCATAATAATTAACTGTATCTTTTTTCTTTATTGGGAGTTAAGAGCTACCTAGAAATAGTCACTGAGATTTTACATGCTGTTTCTAGGCTAGTCAGGGATCAAAACAGAATGCGCTATACTTTTTATATTTTTTTTATTTATTTAATGTATACTTTTATACCACTTTTTTATACCACCATCATCCTAATCATAGTTAGAATTTTGGAATTTCCCCCCCAAAAAATAACACAGGGTATTTTTTTCTTTTGACTCCCGAAATAGGCGCTTGGCCTTGTTTTTGGGGAGGTCTTATTATTTTTGAGGTGCAGGAGACAGCGAGAATGGTTACCTCATGGCTGCTGTTGTGTTGCGCTGCTGAAGCCACGCGCCTTGCTGGGCCTGCCACTCTTGTTGCGGTGGCCATTAGCGTGACAAGGGGCATGGTGGCTAGGGTTGCAGGAGCGACCATTAGGTAAGGGCGTGTGAAGTGTGTGGTGCATGTTCCCCCCTCCCTTTCCTCCCCTCCAGCTTTGCCTCCTCAACTCATGTTGTTTGCATGGTAAGCAACCAGAGGAAATGGCAGGGAACGCATGCATTTAAATATTTTTGGGAAGGGCTTATTTTCGGGGAAGGGCTTATTTTAGTGCATGCGTTCAAAAGCCCGATTGGGCTTATTATGCAGGGAGTTCTTATTTGGGGAAAAACAGGGTAGGGTACCAGCAAAACCCCACATTGTTAAACAAATCTAGTTGGGCTGGAAATGTATTTACAATACACTGCAAATTAGAACATATGTTCATTTATAATTATTTAATCAGTCCTGAAATATGCCATCAAAGGCTTACAGAGTTTTCTTGTTTATATATCAATTTATTATATTGATAGGCTATATGGGGTTCAAGCAAACCACTTCGAACCATTGTAAGTTTATTTTTAAGGTTGTGTAATTAATACTTGGCTTACTGTGATGTGTTATACAAGGTACAGCAGTAAATTCAGATCTTTAAGTTATGATTATGGGACAGCAAATATATATGTTAAGTTATATTTTTGTGTACATCTGTGCCTTATTTTAAGCCAGAAAAGTGAGATATAAATATTTTTAATAAATAAAATGTATTAGGAACTGAAGTAGTTCCCCCAACCCACCCCTCTGCTAGTTGATTTTTTTTGTAATATGGATTCTAGCAAAACACAAACAGAGTTAATTAAATTATATTTTTTCACTGATGGCTATAGCTGAAATTGGATAGACGACATTCCTGCATAAGTTGGTTTTATTTTCATTTCTCAAGTGTCCTGGTAAAACACAAAATGGTGATAAAATAAGGACCACTGTTCCTGCGTTTATCTGAGTGTGGTCAAGTCCAAAGATTGGGCCCCAAATGGAAACAAAATTCCATTTGGACAATGGAAACTAAAGGTAAAGATTCCCCTCGCACATATGTGCTAGTAGTTCCCGACTCTAGGGGGTGGTGCTCATCTCTGTTTCAAAGCCGAAGGCATGTCTGTGGCCATGTGGCCGGCATGACTAAATGCCAAAGGCGCACAGAACACTGTTAACTTCCCATCAAAAGGGGTTCCTATTTTTCTACTTGCATTTTTACATGCTTTCAAACTGCTAGGTGGGCAGAAGCTGGGACAAGTAACAGGAACTCACTCCGTTACGTGGTGCTAGGGATTCAAACCGCCGAACGGCTGGCCTTTCTGATCGACAAGCTCAGCATCTTAGCCACTGAGCCACCGTGTCCCAATAATGGAACCTACACATACCTAAATATTGAACTATCTCTAAGTGGAACTAATTTCCAAATAGGCATATATTGGTCAGATTCATTTATATAGATAAACTGAGACAGAGTAAGTAGGGATTTAGACCAGGACATACAAAAGGGAGCATATGTATAATTGAATATATACATGCACACGTCCGTCCATCCATACAAGGAAGGTTTGTTTGTTAATGCTAGACAAGCAGAACAATGAAATTGATGCTTAGAGGAAGATAGCCCTGAGTCCCGCAAGGGAGAAGGGCAGTCTAAAAATTTAATAAATCCTAAATCCATAGGTATTCTGGAAAAAATGTTGCCTTCTGAAACAAAAAGAAATAATGCTTTAGTAATATCCTGGACATTGAAAATAAACACAGCTGTTTCAAGTGTCCAAGAATAGTATTGCCCTCCTGCTGGGCTACATTTGCCAGTTGTTCAGTAGCTTAACCTGTATTTTTTTTCCCATATCCTGAATATAACTTGAAATTTAAAGGAGTTAAATTTAATTCTGCAATTGGAAATATCAACCTATCAACCTATCTGCCTGCCTGCCTGCCTGCCTGCCTGCCTGCCTGCCGTGGGATTCAAAAATTTTTACTACCCGTTCTGTGGACATGGCTTGGTGCCCATGGCAAGGGAAGGTTACTGCAAAATCCCCATTTCCTCCCGATCAGCTGGGACTCAGGAGGCAGAGAATAGATGTGGATGGGGCCAGTCTGAGGTGGTATTTACCGGTTCTCCAGAATTGCTCAGAACCTGTTGAATATCACTACTGCTACCTACCTACCTATTTATCCAAGCTGCTGTTGATATTGTATTTAAATTTACTATCATTTCATCCATATTTTAGTGGTCCTAGCAAGATTTATGTCAGAGTTTACTCAACAGAGGAAATTAGCCAATGGATTATGATGCTGTTATTTATTCCAATTTGGCATTGACTGTCATCTCAATAAGCCTGTTCTCTCAAGATTGCACAAGGGCCACATGGAATGGGGCACCATTTGAACATTATCGGCATTGACAAAATTACCATGAGTCAGTTGCAAAAGGCAGCTTTACTTGGAGCAGCTTAACAACAATAACTATACCATCAAGCAACACCATCTGCTTATTCCATATTCTTGGAAAGGACTTGATAGATGAATAAAAATGCCAAATTGAGTCTAAACGGCTGGCTGCCCCTTATGATAAACCTTTGTGAACCATAATAATAACAAATACATATAAAGGCAGAATTGAGAACTCAGAGACAGACAGCAAATCCTTCATCTGCAAAGAAGCTGAAGAAACAGTGGATCACCTAGTTATCTGCTATAAAACAATTTCACAAACTGACTACAAACAACGGCCTGACAAAGTAGCAACAATGATGTATTGGAATATCTGCAAAAAATACCATTTGCCGGCAAGCGAGAACTGTTGGGACCACAAAATAGACAAAGTAATAGAAAATGGAGAAGCTGAAGTGCTCTGGGGCTTTAAAATTTAAATTTACAAACACCTGCCAAATTGCACCCCAAATTTAACAATTATTAATAAAGACAAAAATATCTGGATAGTGGATGAGGCAGAACCTTCAAAGAAGAAGAGAAAGAGCTGTAGAAAATAACAAAATATAAACACCTGCTGCAATTTGAAGAAGAACCATGATGGCAAAAGAGGACAAAGATAGTATCAATAATAATAGGTTCCTTGGATGCAATTCCAAAACTTCTGGAGCACCACTTGAACATTATCGGCATTGACAAAATCCCCATCAGTCAATTGCAAAAGTCAGCTTTATTTGGAACAGCTGAAATCCTGCAATGATATTTCATGAAACAAAATCTATCTAACCCAGGTCCTTTGGAAGGACTCTTATGGGTGAATAAAAATGCCAAATCCAATCCAAACCACAGGCTGACTGTGCTACCTACTATAATAATATATTAAAATTATTTAAGTTATTCATCTACCTACCTTTTACTAGGGTCTTTTTAACTATTTTCTTTCTGTAAAAAAGATATTTGAGCTGTAGAAGATTAGTATTTTGATAAAATAGAAAAGGATATTTTATCGAATGCAACGGTGTAGATGAAAAATGTGGGTAGCTCCCAACTATTTGTTTTTTCCACTCTATCTTGGGACAAATAATCCAGATAATGTTTAATAAAATGAATGGATCTCTTGGAATGGAATAAAATTGATATGGGCATGTTTGACTTTAAAACCAGCCATACTGCAGGAACATATGGATTCACAGAATATGCATTAACTAACCCCACACAATGGCAAAAACTAGACCAAATATATGCAATCTGAACTAAAGAAAATGTTTAGGGATATTTTATGTTTAATAAAGATAATAAATAATAAAGAGAATGTTTAAGGGGAATGGTGGCTCAGTAACTAAGACACTGAGCTTGTCAGTCAAAAAGGTCGGCAGTTCAGCGGTTTGAATCCCTAGCGCCGCGTAACGGAGGGAGCTCCCGAGGAAGGTAACAGTGTTCCGTGCACCATCAGCATTTAGTCATGCTGGCCACATGACCATAGAGATGTCTTCGGACAGCTCTGGCTCTTCTGCTTTGAAACAGAGATGAGCAACACCCCCTAGAGTCGGGAACGATTAGCACATATGTGCGAGGGAAACCTTTACCTTTCCTTTAAAGAGAATGTTTGAAAAGTTAAGGGTTTGAATATTGTTTTAATGAATTTAGGGATGACAGATAATAAGCTAACAACCCTAAACGTTATAAGCTTTGGAAATAATTAACAATTCCACCCTCCAGTAACTCCTTGTTACTTTTTGCTCTGTTTGCTTCCTCCCTGTCTCGCTTTTTGCCTCCTGGGGATAAAGAGAAAAGAACTCAGCTGCCATAGTTCTGAATTGCAGCTATTTAGCTAAAAGGGTAAATAGCTTAGCGCCTTTAAGTCATTTTGGAGATAGCCTAGAGAAGAGGAAGGTGAGGATGTTACCAGAAGAGAGATTTGGGAAGAAAATTGGGATCCTACTTGGCAGCATGAGCAAAAGAGCCTCATGCCTATCAGGACCCACTTGTCATATCTGAAGGAACACATTCCCTTCTAATGGACCCTGATAGACCATTAATGATTTAATCACCCTGCAAGAAGTAACTCAGTTCTCATTAACAGTATGCTAAAAATATTGATATTAATGGATTTATCGTGCAGATAAGGAATAAATAAATTTTTCTCCACTGGGCAATCCTTAGAGGAACGGCAAATAAAAGGAATAGGGAAAAGACAAAAAAAAAAAAAAAACAATTAGAAGGGAATTACACAATTGCACTTAATGCATTTTATGTAGCTTTCTTGAACTTATTGAGAGTAATCACACTGCTGTAATGGTATTTAACAAGGTAAATATTTGTCACGTTAAAAATTATAAATGGGCGACTGTTTTGGAGGAAGTTAAGAGGCTGTGCCCGATGTTATGGGAAAACATTATGGTGGTGCAGTGGTTAGAGTGCAGTACTGCAGGCTACTTCACCTGACTGGTAGCTGCAGTTCGGCGGTTCAAATCTCACTGGCTCAAGGTTGACTCAGCCTTCCATCCTTCCGAGATGGCTAAAATGAGGTCCCAGATAATTGGAGGCAAGAGGCTGACTCTGTAAACCACTTAGAGAAGGCTGTATAGCACTGTGAAGTAGTATATAAGTCTAAGTGCTATTGCTAAAAGACACAGACTGTCTCTGAAATAGGAACATCATTTTCCCCAAGATTCAAAGGTCCTTACCCACTACCCCCCCCCCCCCGCAAATTGTGGCTTATTTACATGAGTTCTTAAAACCTGGGCTTGTCCTCAGAGCCTGGGTCAAAGTGGGTAACAGACCCCTTGTGTGAAGCTTTGCTATTTTAAACAGTTGTTCATTTCCCCCCCTTTTGATTTCACAATTCATAATTTAGATATCACCAATCTCACTCACAGAGTTACTGACCCTTGTTGTTTTTACTGTCTTTTTATATTTATTTATTGTATTCCTCACAATACAAGCTGCCCGGAAGCGTAATATAGCTAACAGATATATGTGCAATGCTTGTGTTTCCTCATAATAGGCATTTCATTCATGAGTCCATGTCTATAAACAATGTGTGGTCAATTCCCAAATTTCATGTCTTTGTTCCAATGCATGTTTATGATTATAGTTATTCACACAAAAGTAATTATATCAGTGATGACAAGCCTGTGACACATGCAAAGAGACCATGCCATGTCCTTTGGGTGACACCTCAGCATTCATGAACACCTGACAACAACTATTCTCAAAAGCTTGCCCCATTCTTACACAATTTTTGGAGGCTATGTGAGAATGGGGCATGCTCTTGAGTGGTCTCCAAAAATTATGTGAGCATAGGGCATGCATTCATGTAATTTTTGGAGGCTTGAAAGGCCACGAAAGAGCATTTTCCAAAGCCACTTCAAGAATGAAGGTCTTGTGTGACCCAGAGCAGTCTCAGGTAAGGTCCTGTCAACAGAAAGAGAACATCGCTTGAAGGTAAGTGATGTGCAGCAGATCCCCAAAAGCCAAGTAGGCAGTCACACCTTCATCCAAGGAATTGATTGATTGGTTTATTCATTCATGGATTGATTCACTCACTCACTCACTCACTCACTCACTCACTCACTCATTCTGGGTCCCACCCCCTTAGGGGATGCATCTGGAGGAACCCAGGAGAAGGATCTTCTCTGTGAGGGACTTTCTCCCTTTGAAATATCCCTTCCGAAGTTGTACTGGCCCCCACTTTGACACTCTTTAGTAAGACACTCAAAGTTGTTCCAGTGGACCGAGGAAACACAGAGTGGGATAGAGCCAATCAAATGGGCTTATTTGACTGTTGCTGGGGGGGTGGGGGTGGGGGTTGTTGATTATTGTTTTTTATTTTTTCCATACTGTGTTTGTAAGCCCATTGTAAGCATTGCTGTGAGTGAGTTGGTGACTACATAAATTTTCTAAATAAATAAATAAATTCATTTATTCATTCAATTTCAAAACAATTGGAAAAATTTGAAAACAAATGCCTGTATGATGACAAATATGCTGCAAAATCACATTGATTTTACAGCATATTTGTATTACAAACATTGACAATTTGTAATGGTCAAAGAAAGAGCAATATTGCAATAATTGAGATTATTTTTATTTCACCTGGTTTGCATGTATTGCGCAAGAAAGGCATAATTATTGTCTACTATCCTGGTTCCTAGTTAACATATAGCATTGCATTTCTAACTGCTCACATGTTTAAGAAAGGGAAAAGGCAACTATAGAAATATTTATTAAACTTGTGTGCTAGCTGATTCTCAGTGAAACAATAAGCAAAGAAATCAAAATCAAAATGATGAAATATAAAACAATATAAAAGGTGGCAAATATAATGATGGGGATCTCTGACACACACACACACGTGTATGTGTATACATACATGTGTATATACTTGTGTCACAACACTCTGGTAAGCCCCAATTAAGGGAGGAAGCAAGCTGCTTTCCTTTTCTGTCTTTCGGCTCATCACAAGAGACCATGCAGACAGAAAGCTAGTTTTTTCATTGCCTTTGTTTACATTTGTGTTACGTTTGTGCTGATAAATAAATAAACAAGGGAGAGTAGTATAGATCTATTTCAAGCTATTTAGCTCTCATCAGCTAGCCATACCCTTACTGGGATTCGAACCAGGGAAGTATTATATGTGAGACATACACGCATATATACATGTGTATGTATACCAGAGGTGAGTTGCTCCTGGTTCAGCCCAGATTGGCTGAACCAGTACGAGCGGTGGCGGGAGGCTACACTCGGACCTTCTGCACAGACGCATCACACAAGAGAGAGAGAGAAGCACATGCGAGCAAACCGATAGTAAAAAAATTGGAAACCCACCACTGATGTATACACATACCTACATACACACCTACCATAATTATTTACTATATAAGTGAGTTTTATATTTGCAGAACGAAGGATTGCTTCCCAATTAAAACATGATCTTCAGAAAAGGAAGATTTTTCTTGAGATCTTAACAGGACACAGTTAATCCTTCAGCTCTAATATGGTCGACTCAGATCTGCATCCGGTATTACAAATGAAAAGGTAGAGCATATCGAGATTTTTTTTAATCAGCACAAATATTTGGTTATTTATCGTGGTTCATAGTTGAAGGAATGCTGCAGTTTAAAGTATCCTCCATATATCACCTGTATTGAGGTACTGTCATATTTATTTTAATTGGCTCATTAATCAGATAATGACAAAACAGTTAATCAATTAAAAACACTCAACTCACGGCCCTAATCATTTTAAACTTAAGGGTGGTTGGCAGTTAACTATACTTCGTATTTCCAACAGCTCTTCACCCCTGAGATGGCATTAATTTCTTTTAAATGTTTTCCTTGCTTAATGTCATTTTGCACAAACATTCAGGTCAGCAAGATGCTGGAAATGGTCACATGCACACACAAACAAAAAAAGAAAAATATCCCGGATTTTAGTTCCTCTCTGTGTGTTGCTAATAGGCGGTCAATGGGTTGTATATGGCTTCTTTTGTTTTTGGTTGCGAAGTCATGTCTGACCCATGGACAATGTTCCTCCAGGCCTTCCTGTCCTCTACCATCCTCTGGAGTCCAATTAAGCTCACGCCGACTGCTTCGTTGACTCCATCCAGCCACCTCATTCTCTGCCGTCCCCTTCTCCTTTTGCCCTCCATCGTTCCCAGCATTAGGCTCTTCTCCAGTGAGTCCTTCCTTCTCATTAGGTGGCCAAAGGATTTGAGTTTCATCTTCAGGATCTGGCCTTCTATAGAGCAGTCTGGGTTGACTTCCTCTAGGACTGAGTCTGTTTTACAGTCTGCTACATTTTGGGTTTTTTTGCTTTAATTTAAGAATTTTCCAGTTCTTGTTTTTTCCAGAACTTTTCGCTTTTTTTTTTTTTCCTTTTTGCATTCCTCACATCTATTTTTCAGCAGTTTTTCTGAATGAGCTCAGAATATGGCCCTTTGATTAAAGTGAGGTAGTGTGTAAAAACAGTAATGGGGTTTAAAAAAATGCTTACCAGGGTTTCAAATTTTATATCACTACTTGCACATGTTACTAAAAGATAGTATAAGAACTGAATAAATTAAGTGGTTTAACACAAACTTTGTGGGGATGCGGTTGAAGCACTATTTTGTTAGCCCTACGATGAAATTTCTTCTCATCAATGGAAGCTCATGAAGTTGACTGACTCTTTCCTACCTCATTATATACTGCTTCATAGTGAGTTACACATCATTCTTTCATACGCTATACCCCAAATATATTTTTATGAGAAATGAAATCTTTGTTGTTTTGGTCTTCATTGTGTCCCTTCCTTTTTGGGCCTTATCTTTCTTTTATATTCTGAATCCTTGAGGGAAAGAATTGAATTGCGTTGTCTCTCTCATAGTTTTGCATAGATAAATTTCATTTTATGAACTTTTGGTCCCATTGTTGTGTATTTCTGTTCAGCTGTGTATTTCTATATATTTATCTATGTGTATATATTCCAGCCTTATAGATTTTCTTTCAGTTCCATCACGAATTGAATTTGGTGTGCCCAACCTCTGACTAGATCCCTATAAAACTGTATGAAAATTTCCTAGGGGCAGTGACATTTTCCTTCTTTCGCTTGTATAAACAGTACCTTGACAGGTGTGGTGGTGGGGGGATCCCAGCCACTCCAATGAATTGAAGTAACAAATAAAGCTGTAGATAATCCATATTTTTGAACAGCTATGGCCATGATGGTGAACCACAGGTGGCACGCGGAGCCATTTGTTAGGGCACATGAGGCGTTGCCCTGTCAGCTCCAGTGCGCATGTTCAGCTGACTTCAGCCTTCTTTTGAGACCATTTTTTACCCTCCGGAGGCTTCCCTGAAGGCTCCAGAGGGCTGAAGGCTCCGGGGGGGGGGGCAAAAATGACCCTACGAGCAAACCAGAGGGAGAAAGCGCGCACATGTTTGGCACGCCCGTGCACGCACGCCCCCCCACCCCCTGCACTCCTCCTGCTTTTGGCACGCGAGCCAAAAAAGGTTCGCCATCACTGAGCTATGGTATAGTAATTTCTCTCCTTGATTTCTATCGATCCCTGTCATCTATTTGTTCAAAATACATATATGTTTTCCTTTACTTCACTGGTTTTGTATGCATTAATTTAAAAGAAATCATTGGATTAGCTATAGAGACCACAAGGTGAAATTGATATGCATCAATAAGGAATTCCTTACAATATTAAGTTTGTAATGCACTTTTTAACAGCGGTCACCAACTGTGGTGGTCCATGGACCACTAGTGATCCGTGAGATAATTTTGGTGGTCCTCAGAAAAATTATTTGCATTTTTATATTGCATTAAATACTATTTATCTTTTTTTTTTAAATCATAGTAGTGATCCGCAGGATTTAAAATTATGAATTTAGTGGTCCCTTAAGTCCGAAAAGTTGGTGACTTCTGCTTTATAGCATCCATAACTATGACAATGCTACCAATAAACTCTTGATTCTCAAGTTTTATTCAACAGCAGATTTGTTCACTCTTACTATGTTTTCCAGCAATGTTATATTAATTACAAGATTAAATCATCTTGATTTACATGTTCAAGGGGGGGGAAACCTGAATATCTTGTAATGGGGGGGTTTGGCAGGGTTATTTATTCAGGTTTCAACTTTCACCATTTGAAGTATCATTATTTACATCAGTATTTCCCAAAGTGTGATCCATGGCTACCAGATGGTTTTCGTAAAAAATAAATTTCCAGTTCTGGAAAATATGCAAATAATCACTTCCTTTCTCCTGTGACCAGAGCACTGAAACCAAAATGAGTGTCTCTTGTTGAAGAGGAAAAAAGAAAATATCAGTATGTTGCCTGTAACATGAACAAATTTAGTCTCTATAAATGCAAAAAAACCCATCATACAGTTTGTTTACATATATTTTGTGTATGTATGTATTGTTCTGACCTAGACTTACCAAGAGCCTGAAGCAAACGTCTTGTCCTGATAAAAAACCCATTTCTTAATTTATTGTGAATTTTGCTCATTCACATCCAGCAAAGTCTTTCAAGGGAGGATTTACAGTCACAGACGTTATCTGGCTTCGAGAGCAGACAGGCCGATATCTGCAAAACTTGGTAAGGCGTCTTGGGAGAGTCACAAACTAATTGTCTCCTGCAAACTCCACTCCCCTTTTGCTCCTCTTTTATTTCCTCTGGGAGGGGCCATTCATCATCCACCTATGGCCTTACTCCCAAGTAGACCCCTGTTCTTTCCCTTCATCTGGCAACTCTGTTTATGCGCACACTAGGAACAGGCTCCAGCTATTCATCTGCCTCATTGATGTCTGACTCTGAAGGCAGCTGATTACTGGCATACGGCTCTGGCCTCCTCTCTGCCTCCGACACAGAGCCCTCATCAGAGCCTTCCCCAGACTCCAGGACTGGCCGAACTTCCTCCCCAACCTCCTCACTGTCTGAATCTACTACTAGTTCTGCTGACCGCTGGCAGGCCAGCAGAATTTATGTATGTATCTATGTATGTATGTATACTTTTGGATTTGTCCTCTAAAGATACTGAAAAAAAAATGTCCCCATCTATACAAAATTTGGAAGAATTTTTAGACCATGTGAATCCACAGGAAAGTCTTCAGGTATCATTCAATGAGATGCTTTTAGTTGCAAGTAATTAGATTTCTTCTCTCATTGTAATAACAAAAATGATTTTTACTGCCACAATGAAATGAATGAAAAATACTCATTTTTAATTAATCCTAGTAGTAGTTACAATTATTGTATAAATGGTATTGAAATACTATCCTGTGTATTGCTGCATTTGTATGGTGTAAATAGCATTCATTCAAGACAATTGTTTTTAAAAGAGAACTTAGCAAAATGTGCAGATAAATTTATATTTGCAAAAGGGAAGCTTCATTACAGTTATGCTTTTGAAAGTTCTCTTTATTATTTTGTGGTAGTTTCGCTCCTTTTTCTTCTATACCAGAAAATAGATAGGAGGGGAGGGCAAGGGACTTTAGTTATTAAACCAGAGGCACCATCAGAGCCCTGGTGGTGCAGTTGTTAGAATGCAGTATTGCAGGTTAATTCTGCCAACTGCCAGCAGTTCAATTCTCATCAGCTCAAGATTGGCTCAGCTTTCCAGCCTTCCGAGGTTGGTAAAATGAGGATCCAAATTTTGGGAGGTAATATGCTGACATACACTTAGAGAGTACTGTAAAGCATTGTGAAGCGCTATATAAGTCTATATGGTATTGTTCTGAGTAGAGCTGTGAAAAACTACTTATTCTGTACACTGTAAAAAGTTACTAATGTTTGTTGATATTTACTATGAGAGAGAGAGAAATTCTAGATTCTGCATAATTTGAATATCATGTTTTCATTGGAAATTAGTAATGTTCTTCTGTTTAAAAAAATGTAGTTTTATCAATATGAAGCCAAATAAATTTTGATCCTCTATTCACTAGAATCTAAGCTTTTTGCTTAGATTCCATTAGTTTCATAATACTTTATTTATGGTGTTAAGCATAGCATTAAAAAGAAAACTTTACTCAAATATTTTGCGGCGTTACATTTTCGTCATGCGATATATCGTGACTTTTTTCCCCATCGCTAAACTGGGGTTGGCCTGGCCAGCATGTGGTGCATCCAGCCCATGGGCGGCAAGTTTGGCACCCCTGCTTCAGCTGAATGTCCTAGTGGTATATGGTTTGTAGCACTTGCATGGGTGGCTTCAAGATCTCTGCCCAGTACACTGTAGAGCAAGTGGAAAGGCATATAGCAGTTATCCATTTTGATAATCTAATGATTAGATTATCTGGCTCTAATAATCAAGGACTCGGTGCTGGTGGACTCTGCAAGATTCAAGACCTCCAAATTGGAGCATGATCTTGCCAAAAAATGCCAAAGATGGAGTAGAGAGCTCTCATGAAATTTATTCAGTTGTTTAATGTGGCTTTGGTAGAATCCAGGACTCACATCCATATAAGAAAGTGGAATAACTGCAGCTCTGTAGACTTTTAGCTTTGTGGAGCTGCAGATGTTGTGTTGATTGACCACCAGTTCACAACTTTCCCTGGTGCCTGGCTGATCTCCTTGATCCTGGAGTTAATTACCTTTCAAAAACAACCCATGGTCCAAAATAACACTTCCCAAGTATTTAAGCTGTTTACATTTTCAGCTGAGTGTTGTCAACAGTGATTTCTTTTGGTTCTACAAGCGTGGTATTTGGCATGAGCTGGTGAATACTTCAGTCTTGTTCAGGCTGATAGTTCAGGCTGAAAGAGCACAGCAACTTCAACTGTAAATCACTGTATTTGTGCATAGTCATCAGCAAAGAAGTGCCCGTGGAAGCACTTTTTCCATGCATTCAAGTGATGAAGATCATCCAATTCAATGTACACTTCCTCCTTTAGACTGTGGCCGAAACATGACAGCATTCAAGTTAAAAACAGATTGAATAGGATTGGGGTTATCACAGAACCTTCTTTTACCCCCCATTGAAAATGGCAAGTGCAGCTGATTTATCACCATCGTAAAGAACCCGTCCTGTCATTCTGTAGCAATAGCATTTAGACTTATATACCACTCCACAATACTTTACTAAGTAGTTTACACAGCATATTGTCCCCAACAATGTGGGTCTTCATTTCACCAACCTTGGAAGGCTGAATAAACCTTGAACCAGTGACACTTGGTTTGCCAAATTGCAGTCAGCCGGCAATCACAGAAATAGCCTGCAATACTGCATTCTAACTACTGCATCATTATGGCTCTTTTCCTATCATGGAGCAATTGAATCAACTTCATAAATTTCCTCAGGCATTCATAACATCTCAGGATGATCCAGAGAGCCTCCCTGTTACAGTGTCAAATGCCTTTGTCAAGTCAATGAAGATAGAGTGAAAAGGCTTCTTCTTCTCAATGCCATTCTGCTAGAGTGACAAGACAGACAAGCTATAGATTGGAACACCAACTTAGCAATGCAGCCTCACCTACTGATGTTGGAAACATTACAGACCAGCTAACTGACTTACATGCCACAAGGCTATCCAAAAGCCAATTTTAATTCCATGATGTTTATGCTATAAGTTTGGATCTCTGTTTTAGAAACTACGGTACGAGCCAATATACTGTTGTTTATGTATTCTCCTGTTACATAGTGTATGCATTTTACAGATACATATGTAGGATTCAAATTAATGTTGACTCTGACTTTACTTTGAGACGTTTGAAGTAAAAAAGTATTAAGATTCTGAAAATACATTGTATTTTATCTTTACATTATTCACTTGGCACCCTTTTAACAGTGTATGTGAGCATTGTACCTGTATTTGCTCAGAAATCTATTACTCATGTTCCTTAGCAAACAAATGTTGGTTCACAGAGGTATAACTATTTACAATATATCAAAGAACATGGTTGTCTTTTTATTGATTTTACTTTCTACTCTTATCATTCATTGATAGATAGATCTTATTAGAGTACATATTTGATCCTAAATACCATATGGAGAATCCAAATTACCTAAAAGGGCTGTTTGGCATAATCGTGTCAGGGAAGAGCTTTTTAATACAATTACACATCACTGCTTGCTATATTATTTATAATTAAAAAGGGAGCGAACCTTCTGCCTGGCCCTCTTTTTTTAATCTTTGTTGCTGAACCACAAATGAATAAATAAATGGCTGGAGAAAAATCATTCTTATAGGAAAGAGACTTGATGATGTAGCGGGTTCTCTGCTCCATATTAGTGAGTTCAGCTATAAGCAGTCTTAGATGTTCTGTTTATTATGCAATCTAAAAGAAATCTACCCTCCAAATCACTAGAATAATCGAATGTTTTCTTTTGAGATTTCCACCATGTGCTCTAAGTGATGGCTTTGACAGATTTGGAAAATTTAAGCTGCGTTTTTAAAAGACACTTAGATTTAAAGTTAAATGATGTAATGCATACATTCAGTTATTCAATATAATGTTGGTTTTTCTTGCTGGTAAGTAAATTCAGGAAATTCAATGCATATTGAGACCTTTGCAGGATAGATAGAGTTGTCTTTATCTCTTACCTACAACTATTGTAGGTAACACTTAAAACATATTTTTTTCAACAAGCTGGTCTTGCGTAATAGTTTAGACTTTTGTAGTATAGCTTCTGCCAAACACGTAAATGGATGTTAGATTTTTAGGGGGAGTTTTAGCACAGGCTGTGATTTAATTCTTTTTTACCTATTTATTGTATTTATTGTATTTTTATTATTGTTTGTTTTAAATTCCTGTGCACCGCCCTGGGTCCATTTCGGTGGAAAAGGGGCGGTATATAAATTGAAATAAATTAAATTAAATTAAATTATTGTCTCAGTCCCCAACATATACATACCTGCACAAAGTGGGGAATGGAGCAGGGGGACACATATTTTGTTGAAAGTTCTTTTTTTTTTTAAATGTACATTGCAGAGTTCTATACACATGAATATAAAGCATGGGGGCAAAACTTTTCCTTAATCCTTTATAAAGTATTTGTTCTAGATCAGGGGTATCAAACTCGCATCAACACAGTGTCTTCAAGTGACATATCTGGACTTTTCTCCCCTTCGCTTAGGGGAGAAAATAGGGCTTAGGGAATTTTAGTTAATTTTAAAATTGGGGATTTTAGCGCAGGGATAATCATTGTTTAATTTGCCTTTTATTAATCTATTTATGTATATTTATTGGTATTTTTAATTTCCCTGTGCACCGCTCCGAGTCCCTTCGGGGAGAGGAAGCGGTCTATAAATAAATTTATTATTATTATTATTATTATTCGCTAAACTGGGCGGAGACGGAGCCAGCACATGACGCATCTGGCGCACGAGCAGTGAGTTTGACACCTCTGTTCTAGAGGTTGCCCATTTTTGAGCCTTTAACTATTCAAATGTATTCTCCCATTGTACATACAATTTTTATAATCATCATGTGGTACATAAATTATCAGATAATTATAGCTTTGGATACTATTGGCATACTGATGTAGCAGTTATCTGTACCTCCTTAAGCATTTGTGCCCCTTCAGCTAGCTGGTTGATGTCAAGAAAATATGAAATATTTTGTTTAAGTAGTTGCAAAAAAAAAAAACCCAGGTGCTACATATATCCTGTGCCTCAAACTGCAAAATGCTTGTCCAGAATGTGGTTGCCTCTCTACCTCCTTTGAGGAAAAGTTCCTAAACCCTTCCCCACAATCTCTACTTCATCCTCCCAGGCTTCTTGGCATTCAATCTACATTTAGTTTATTCTGGGAAAGAAAGTTTTCTTCGTATTTCCCTTAGGGAGACGAGACGCAAATTATCTATTTTCTTTTTCAGTAGTTTAGTTGGACAGCAGCATCTGCTGGAGGCCAAATTCTCCACCAGGATGGGTGCTGATTTAGTAAGCAATGCAAGGCTTTATAGTCTGTCTATCTGCCTCACTTTTAAAGAGTTAACAGGGCTTGAATGCATATTATACATTTGGAGAATAGAGCGTCAAAGATGGTAAGGAGTCTGAAGGCTACATCCTCTGAAGAAAGACTAAAGGAACGAGGTGTGTTTAACTTAAGGAACAGAAGACAAGGACAGCAGTCTTCCAATACTTGAAGGGCTGCCACACAGAAGCAGAGATGGATTTATTGTCCATAGCTAGCATCTGAGGGTAGGAGAGGAAGGAATGGGGAGAAGCTTGTCAGAAGGAGACACTGAGAATTATTAAGCAATGGAACAGCTTGCCTACTGGCAAGCATGGTCACCTCATGACTGCTGCTCTGTTGTAGTATTTTTGGGGAGGGCTAATTTTCAGGGGAGGGCTTACTTTAGCGCATGCGCTCAAAAACCCAATTGGGCTTATTATCTGGGGAAATCTTATTTTCAGGGAAACAGGGTATGCTTATATATTGTTAAGTATTAAATACTGGAAACCAACAATGGGTGTTAATTTTTCCATTTGGACAACTTTGGAGCATGCATAAGGTATATAATACCTTGGTTTAGATGGATATTTTTAGGATCTAAATATATTAAAATATTGTTATTTCTGGAAATAACTACATCAGTTAGAAAACTGTAAAATTTAATGATTAATTAAAGAAAAGGACACAAACCTTTTTCCCATGCTAAATGGGAAATCCCAAATTTTGGGGGAAAGATGATAATTGCAAAAGTTGGATGGAAGCAGGAATATTGACTTTGAACTAACAGATGGATAATGACAATGTTTTTAACATACTCATCTGCCAGATGTAACTAATGGCCACATTTACAGATACATTTATTAACAACATTGTTTGAACCAGCAGCTACCGAGGTCTTCCTAAATCCTTTAAAACTCACACTTTTCCCTCTCTGACTCTGTCTGTCTGTCTCTCTCATCTATCTTTCCTTCCTTCCATATCTATCTATCTATCTATCTATCTATCTATCTATCTATCTATCTATCTATCTATCTATCTATCTAGTTTTATATATGTATCCATCCATCCATCCATCCATCCATCCATGAATGTGTTATCAATAAATCAATTTGATATGCTCAGATGCTTTGAAAAGAAAATTTGGGGGAAATTAAAAGGGATTTCCACAGAGAATTAATTGAACACAGGATGATTTCAAGACAGAATTCTTATTTCTACTGCTTAATTGAACAAATGCTGTTTATAATCAGGTGTTATGGTAGGATGAGAACTTTCAGAACAATTATTAAAAGTTATTTTTAAAAAACAGTATTTTATTTTTTTCTTAATGGAAAAGAAAGAGTCTTTTTCACTATATGGATTCTGTTTTACAGACAATATCAGTATTACTAAATTTAATTCTATAGACAGTCTATCATTTATATATGTGTAAATAGCAGCAAAATGATGTCCAGGATTAAACCATTATTATTCTTCCCCCCAATAAAAATAAATCTGCTACCAGACAAATAATAGGCCTACTTATCTATTATGTTCAATGTTCAAAGTATGCAATTAAGGGAAATTAATTCATCGTTGATATTTTTTAAATAGGAGATTTAATCTTGCTTCTCTACCAGGAGATACTGCAATTGAAGAGGGGAGTATAGAGGAGAATTAAAATAATTATCATTGACATTAATACACAATAGCTTATTCCAACATGATGCATGAGGGGGAGCCTCTCTCCGAAATCCTATGTATTAATTTATCAAAATATGTATTGTAAAAGAATTGGACATCTGAGGCTTTGCTTCAAAACAAAGTAACAAAATAAAAGAAGAGCCTTTTCAGGCCTTTGAATTCTATTATCAGTGCCAAGTTACATTTATTTGCTTGCTTGAGACAACATGATTCATTCTGTTGCATCAGAGGTTGCATTTGATTTTGCTCCAGAATCTGGAATGAATTCACACATGACAGGAGCAGCCCCATTTATTTTATCTATTTATCTGCTCTTTCCAAGTTTAAAGCAGGAATCAAAAGGACCGTGTGCAGTTAATGGAAACTAAATCTTTCCTCCTGCGTCTCCAGTTTGACTAACTTTAGATTACAAACCTGAACTAGGATAAAAATAACAAGTTTTGACCAAAGCGAGTCTAACTAATTCCTATCAAATGCAAAATGTAACTAATCTTATCTTCTCCCTTCTACAGAATGCACCAAATGTAGCTTTAGTGACCACACTGACCTGAAAACTGAAACAGGTTTTTTACCTTCATGGAGTTTGCAACTGTTTATTCTCTTTTAAAAGTATTGTGCAGGACAGTTGGTCCACAGTCTCAGACCCTTGTACAGAAGTGTTTTTTAATGCTTTCTGCTTTCTTTCTGGAATTCTGCATCCAGTTTTGGTCACCACGATGTAGAAAAGATGTGGAGACTCTAGAAAGAGTGCAGAGAAGAGCAACAAAGATAATTAGGGGACTGGAGACTAAAACATATGAAGAACAGTTGCAGGAATTGGGCATGGCTAGTTTAATGAAAAGAAGGACTAGGGAGACATGATAGCAGTGTTCCAATATCTCAGGGGTTGCCACAAAGAAGAGGGAGTCAAACTATTCTCCAAAGCACCTGAGGGTAAAACAAGAAGCAATGGGGGGAAACTACTCAAGAAGAAAAGCAATTTAGAACTAAGAAGAAATTTCCTGACAGTTAGAACAATTAATCAGTGGAACAACTTGCCTGCAGAAGTTGTGAATGCTCCAACACTGGACGTTTTTAAGATGTTGGATAGCCATTTGTCTGAAGTGGTGTAGGGTTTCCTGCCTAAGCAGAGGGTTGGACTAGAAGACCTCCGAGGTCCCTTCCAACTCTGTTATTCTATATTCTGTCTATAGTTCTCCAGGTCTCAACCATTTCCTTTCATAGACAGTTTACTTTCCAAAAATAGTCGTTTCTATTCCTGAATGTACCCTTTCTTGCTTTGTTGTAATATACACCTTTGTATATAAGTGTAATATATTCACTTTTGACTTGATTCTTGAATTTCAAAAAGAAATTGAATGCTTTTACTCAGAGTAAATGAGTGAGGATGGGAATTTCCAACTCAAAATATTCATATTTTAAGTTAACAGTATTTGATCTTCTCTCCTCTCCTTATCTTCTCTCTGTTAATCAAGTAAGTGTATCAGAATAGATAATGAAAAAAAATCATGTAAGGAAAAGGGAGAATGTGATAATAACTTGTCCTTTGAATGTTAGTTCAACATAAAGTATATTATTTGTACAAATCTCATTAAACATGCTGGATTTTTTTTCCATTCCAGAAAGTATGCATATGACTGTGTTTTATTTTGTAATAATGGTGCTGATATACATTCTCCTTTCCATCCAACATATTATGGAAATGTATACTGACACCTACTGGAATATTTATATGGCTGAGAAGTTGGGATATCATTTTCCTTTACCAAAATATCTTTTATAAGCCATTTTTAAAATTTCTTTATCATAATAATACTATTGTTTCTCCCAATGTTGCTAAATTCTAAGTTGATTCCTTCATTCACTGTGTCTTAATTAAAGAAAAACTAATTTTTCTTCATGGTGTTACATTTTCCTGGATGTGCAAATTAAATAGTATGATAATGATGTTTTTCTTTTGATTGATCTCTTAAACAATACAGATTTAAAACTGAGTTGCTAGCTGCACCCTCAGGACTATTGAAGACAAGAGTTGTATATCAGGATCATAGCATTGAGAAGTCTTAGGATATATCAAGTTACCTTACCTTTAACTCTAATGCATCTTCCTCCAATGATTTTTAAATTATAAATAACTTTTTATTAATTTTAATCAGGGTTGGTTGGTTGTTTTTTTTTCATTGTTAGGCCAAATTGTTTAATATGTCTTTTAAAACTTTTTTAACTTTTATATATTTGTTTTACTCTGGCTGTACACTGCCCTGAGTCCTTCGGGAGAAGGGCGGTATAAAAAACTAATAAAACCTAAACCTAAACTTTCAACTACAGGTGTCAAAACCTGTATCATCACAATGGAGTCACGTGATATATCACAACTTCTTTTCCTCCTTTGCTAAACCGGGTGTGGGCAGCATGTGACGCATCTGGCTGGTGGGCCGTGAGTTTGATAGCCCTGCTTTAAACCTTTAAAGTGTAATGTTTTCTTTACTACATAAATGGAGAATAAAACATGGCCCACAGTCACAATAGATCACATATGTGGTGGAGATAGTACAGAAATGCAGCAGGTTAAAGTGCTAAAATGCCCAACCATATCCTCAACCTGCAATAATTTGACAAGTGCCTAGAAAAGAAAAGTAATCTAGTTTCATACATGTTTTTTTCTCTTCTCCATGAAGTAGTTTGATATCTGATCAGAATTTAATCAGCATGAGAAAGAGAAAAGGACTCATTCCAGGAAGTCCAGTCAACAGGCCTTTTGCCAGAAAGTTTTTTCTATTCTCTTTTACCCGTAATTGTTTTTTCATTATTTTAATTTCTTTCAATGTGCCTTAATGCTCAAGGGCATTTATTTTCATGTAAATCAATTATTCATTAAGAAAGGCACCACTCAACCCATTTTAATCTATATTAAGATTAAATGGGTATGGAGGAGGGGTGGATTTGATTTCCTTGTATTATATTTGGGGAAAATGTGTTTATGTTATACTTGCATGAATAAAACTTTATTTTGCTTCAAACAATTATTTTCATGGAGAATGCTAAAACTTAGTGTTTTCTCTATTTTAAAATTGCACATATTCTTAAGTTTCAGCTTTAATTTATAATTTTATACATTAAGATGGAGCTTTTTAGCTGGGGCAGGATAAGAAATAAGGAGTAAAATGAAAGAAAAGAAGGAACTAAGTTTAAGGAAAAGAAGAAAGATTTCAAATAAGTTGCATTATGTATACCAAACTCATAATCAACTTTATAAAGGATTCCAGTTTATATAGTTAAACAACTTTTAAATATACTCTAATATTCATTCACATTGAGGGGTATTGGTATTCAGCAGGTTCTGACCAATTCTGTAGAACCGGTACCAGAAATTTTGAGTAGTTTGGACAAACAGTAAATACCACCTCTGACTGGACCCACCCTCATCTATTCTCTGCCTCCTGAGTCCCAGCTGATCGGGAGGGAATTGGGATTTTGCAGTAACCTTCCCCTGGAGTGGGGAAGGAATGAAGATTTTACAATATCCTTCCCCTGCCACGCCCACCAAGCTGCACCATGCCCACCAAGCCACACCCACAGAACCAGTAGTAAAAGTTTTTGAATCCCGCCATTAGTATGGGTGACACATTTACTATTACAGTTATTATAGTGTTTTGGCGGTACTTTTAATCAATCCCTGAACTTGAATTCTTTTAGTAGGCATCTGTCTTTTGGCTAGAAAAGGGTTTAGTGTTAGTTGTGAAAGCTGAGCAGATTCTACTCATACTTTCAGAAGAATCCTAGCCTCAGGGCCCTTCCATAAATGTCCTGCTCATTGTCTTTTTCCTTTAGTAGGTATTGCAGAAATAACACTTGTGTTTGAGGTCATTGGGTGAAAGTCGCACTGCAACCTCAGTTGCAGATGGAGGTTTAACAGAAGGGCCATGCAGAATCCATGAGGTGTCAAACTCCATTTCATTGATTCATTCATCAGGGTTGTGTTTCAGTTTGGGGGGCCAGGGTGGGCGTGGCCAGCTGAGCGTCACTCGTGTCGGGGGTGCCTGTGGTGGCCCAAGTGCTCTGCCAGGGAAAACGGACTCCCAAAGCTCCGTTTTCAGCTGTGATGGCTTCTTCAACTCTCTGCCAGCGAAAACAGAGCAGCCCTTCCGAGCTCCGTTTTGGGCCAAATCTGGCCCCTGAGCCTTGAGTTTGACACCACTGATCTAACCCAAACTTACACCTCGTATATATCCTTTTAAAATATTTCTATCTTGCTTTCCTAATTCAGAATACTTTCACTTTCTAGAAATGAACTTCAATATGGTCTAAAACAGGGGTCCCCAACCTTTTTTGCACCAGGGACCGGTTTCATTTTAAAGTAAATCCTGCAGACCGGCTGGCATAGAGGAGGAGGCAGCCAACATGCCTACCCCTCCGCTGCCTGGGGGGAGGGACGGAGGGAGAGAGGAAGAGCTGCACCCGAGGGGCCAAAGAGCCGACCACTGCTCTAGGGCAGGGGTCCCCAACCTTTGCAACTTTAAGTCTGAAGCAAAGCTGGCTGGAGAAGTCTGGGAGTTGAAGTCCTTCAGACTTAAAGTTGCAAAGGTTGGGGACCCCTGCTCTAGGGCCTCCAACGGCGCCAACGGCCGCGCCTGCACTCTCCCGCATCCGGTGCACACTCTGCCCGGGGGGCTGCCCCTCCTCCTCCTCTCCAGCCCTGCGGCCCGGTTGCTATCAAGCCACGGACCGGCACCGGTCTGCGGCCCGGGGGTTGGGGACCCCTGGTCTAAAATATATAAATGAATTTTCAGACAGTTGTTCCACTGTTAAAGCAGTAGAACACTATAACAATAATAAATAGAAAACATTGAACAATTCAATTGTTTGACTAAAGGTTGTCAGTGTCTGTCTGTCTGTCTCTCTGTTTCTCTCCCTCCCCTCTGTGTGTTTGTGCACGCAGATACCAAACTCCAAGGCCTTTGTAGATGAAAACTAACTCTTTGAATTTAGCTTTTGAATTTCATAATTGATTATCCTTTTTTAAATTGAGAAAGCTCAAATGTTAAATGGTGGCCTCATGATTTTTCAGCGTTGTTCTCCAGCTAAAAGATGTTAGCAATGATTGAGCAATAGTATAGGGGTTGTTGTTCTATTTACGAGTACCTTAGAATGAATAGATATATATTTATCTTCTTTCTCCCCAGTGGAGTACTTAGAGAAGCCCCCACAAGAGCACATAAATGCATGTTTTGTTACCTCAGAAGAATGACTTAGCTGTTCCAATGAAAAACAAAGACTTAAATAAAGACCACATTAGAGGCACTTAAGTGAAAAGCTGGAAGGAGAAGCTAGTAATGTTTTGCTACCGTCCCCTCCACCCATCCTTGGATGCATTGATTAAACGTACACAAATTTATATATTTGCAACGTTGCTTGATTATTATATATCATCTAATATGTAGCAAAATATAATTACGCTGCTTGAATGAAAAGTAAAATGGGTGGTTTTTACCAACGCACATTACAGTCTGCCTTTTAATAAAGTTTTGTAACTTTTTTTTAATGGAAAATACAGTGCTCTTTAATTTTTTGTTTATAGTCAGGGCTACTATGCTAGAAATAGTAGTATATGTGACTGATACCTAATTTTGGAAGTATTATATTTATCTTTTTTCTGATGATTTAAAATTCTAGAAGTGTTATGGATTACAAACCACTCCATCAGATCCACATGGCATTATCCGGCCGGCCTAGGGTAGTCTCTCTCTCTATGGGTTTTTAAATGTATATATATATTTAGTGGGGATTTTTAGTTAAGGGATTTTAGCACAGGAATAAGTTCAATCTGTTTTAAATTTGTATGTATTTTGTATATTTATTGCTTTTATTTTCCCTGTGCACCGCCCCGAGTCCCTGTGGGGAGAGGGAGCGGTCAATAAATTCAACATTATTATTATCCTGAGTATATATTGTACTGTACTTGATAAATACTGAATCTATCTAGTAAAGTAGTCCACAGAAGTTTTCATAGCAAACATTTAGCCCATAAAGCATCACATGTTAAGTGTATTTTGGCATATTTGCGAACTGAAGACTTCTGCAGCTAAAGTAATAACTTGTGAACAACTTTACAAAGTGGCTGGAATAAAATTAAATAATTGAAATTGTGACTTGGAACCATTATCTATTTATGTTTATTATGTGTATAATTCTGTCTTTTTCCCCAAAGAGTTTATTTTTTTTAGAACTGAAAAAATTCAGAACTATTTTTTTCCCTGTAGTCATATTAAAAATTAAACTTGGCTGTTTAACAGACAGAAGATACATAATCCATAGAAATCATTTAATTGAGAAGTTGCATATTCTAGCATGTCTGATTCCTAAGATGTATTCCAATGGGCTTTCCATACTAAACTTCAATAAGTTTTATTATATATTTAAAAAAATCAATGTTAATGATTAAATTTGCTTGAAACTGCTTGGTAGCACAGCATATTCTCAATTTCCCCACTTTTGGTCCAAAAGCAACCACTTTTAAGAACTACAAAGAAGATAGATTTTAATGCTTTCCTATTTTGAATTGTGAATGAAAAACTCCTTTCTGACTTTGTATAAAATTGGAAATGACGGTTCGGTGCATATAGCCTTGATTGTAGGTTGTTACTAACAAAATTACGAATTGCTTTTCAAGGGAAAGCCATTTTAATATACATATATTTCAAGGATGCAAAAGTTATATTTAAATTTTATTTTATTTACTTATTTTTTCCAGTATATTTTCCAGCTCATAGGTCATATTTGACCAACTGCTTTCAGACAAAGACATGGTACTTTGTTGAACTATTTAGGAATCAAAAAGACTGCCTTAATTTAAAACAAGGAGTCTTTGTTTTAGTTGGTGACTGTCTTGTGAAATTTTTCAGTTCTCAGCGGGTTAACCAGGGAACAGGGGCAGAGTCATAATTGGCCTATTTAGAGTGTTTTGCATGTGAATAGTGTGTTAGTGAAGCATTACTAAGTCTGTTGTGAGTGACATGGTGATTAGAATTTAGATTAGGGAAAACACATTCTGTACTTTATCAAGTACAGTAATTAGTTCAGTCAGTAAAAGTTGATTACAAGTAACGATAAAGTTAGATTTTTGGTACTTAATTTTGAAATTTCTTTATTAAATGGGAAATTTCTTCATCATATAAATGGTAGTATCTGCACCTGTTTTATTGCACATCAGAAAAATTAAAAGAACAATGTGTTCGGTGCAGAGTATAATCAGGGGATTTATATATTATGGGTAAGTTGCAATGTAGTTATAGTAATAGAATTTTTAGAAAATGTCAGTCTTTGGTTTTTCCTTGTTACTGTGCTCAGATTCCATTTCTTCTGGATTAGTAGTAGCTATTGTCCATTCATAAGTAAGTACTTTTCGTATTTCTGGATGCTCACATTCTTATTGTAACAGTATGATATTGAAGTAGCTTGTTAAAACAACTTCTGTTCACGATTTTTTTCCTCAATCTCTGTTCCTTGTTCCAAATAATGTAGCCAAACAACAACTAATTTCAATAAAACATATATATTATTATCATTATTTTGACGACTTCTTCAATGACCATATACTTGATTGGCATATTTTATATGATAACTATAAGCCACTTTTAAAAATAGTTTTATTGAACAGGCACCTTTTTTAGAATGATTATCTCTTCATGATGAAATCGTTCGGCAGTTGCTCATTAGTATTAGAATAAAAAGTTAAATTGAAGAACACAATATATTTGATTCATCCTAAATAATATAGAAAAATAAGGAGCTCTGGATCTTTTGATAATAAAGCTTAAAACAATACTCATCTGCTGTTTCCTTTAAGCAGATTTTTTTTTTAAAAATTAATAATTAAATAAGCAAACATTTCTTTTCCGTAATAATGAAATTGTTCTCTATTTTTTTTTTAAGAAAAGACTTTTGTAATATTTAAAACAATCGCGCTGAAATGCATTTTGACTGGCTGCTTGCAACAGTTTTCTTGTTACAGACCCTTACATAGTATTGGCTGTTAATTTGAATCAGCATATAGAAAAGGAAACGGGGGAAAAGTTAGATATAATAATACTTATTTTTCAAAAATCTTTTAGCAAAGTCTCCTTGGAGGTGACATGGAAATGGGCAACCCAGGAACTCTTTCTCCTACCAAACCTGGTTCTCAGTACTATCAGTATTCTAGCAATAATCCACGGAGGAGGCCTCTGCACAGCACTTCTGTTGGTGAGTTACTTCCTTACCTTTCTAATGTGCAACTTCTACTGAACTGTCTTATAGAACTTGATAAAGACCTGCTAAGCTCAGTGCTAAATCACAGACTGTGAAGGTCCGAGGCTACAAAAATGCCTCTCACCGTTCCCCTGTTATCTTCCTCTTTCAGAAGTACAAACAAAGAAAGTTCGGAAAGTTCCTCCGGGTTTACCATCTTCAGTAAGTACTCCCTTGTCAATTTACTATTGGTATTTCTATTGTGTCTTTGAAGTAAGCGAGGTGCCATTGGTCATGTTACTAATTTACAAATGATGTCCTCAGCGTTTTAACCGTCGTTATGGGTAGATGAAATGACCGCATAAATTATTCTCCTTTGACCAAAAATAAATCGGTGATGGGTGATGTTTTGGATAGTTCTATCAGTATCCAACTCCAGACAGAATATGCATTAGTTTCACAAGCTGGTTAAATTCTTTGTCAGTGTTCTGATGATTTATGGATTTGCATGTTAAAAGAGATTTGTGAGGGGGATTTATGCAACATTTACATGGGTCTGAGCCCAGAATAGAAGGACATCTTCATTTTTCCAGTGAAGTTTCTGAATTAGAGCTGTTAACTATATTCTGTTGAAATAGCTCTCTCGCTGTGTGTGATTCCAGGTGTCAGCCTTTAGGCTTCAGGTATTATCAAAGGAATTCTAGGTTATAGAAATAAATTAAGGCATTATTAAACCTCCAATTGTCCTATTTTCACTATTAACAAATGACATGTTTATGAAGAATTCGGGGCAAGTATCCTAATTAATTACTAGCATAGGTTTAAATTATTTTGCAGTAAAAAACTATATATAGGTAGATAAAGAGAGAGAAAGAATGTATAAATTAGGGGTAATTAATTCCCGCAGAAAATAGTGGTCACACGTGTGCTGTTCCTTGCTGCATATTATTATTCTATTTTTTTTTTTTTTAAAGATTTACTCTGAAATAAATCAGAGTATCTTATATTTTCAGTTATCTTGTTGATTAATTTGAGGTTTAATCTTAAAACAAATATATTTGGGTACATAGTATTAAATCTAAATAGTGAAATACTGAATTCTTTTATTATTCAAGTATGGTGATGCCAATTTGAAATGGTGGTGGCACCTATTTTACCTAGACATATAAGTTGTACTTAGAGAGATAATTATAAAGTTGATGGGGTGCCAAATGAATAATATTCTTATATTGAAAAACTCTTTGTTTTGATTTGGGATTCTGCTCTTGTCTTATTGAATAAAAAGATACGTAAAATAAATTATTATTATTTTACGACTACTGATGTTTAGCCAATTCCTATTATCTCATATTTATCTGATGCTTTCAGCTGTAAGCAGGCTAGTCTTCAGTATCTCAGATGTTGTTGCTAGTATTCCCTGAGTGTAGTGAACAGTTAAAGGAATGAAATCATTGTTTTAAATTCATACATGAATTATGGTGTAGATTTTTTAACTTCCGCACATCTGTTGAAGAAGAAATATTCCGAAACTAAAAATGATTAACAGGAAAATTGCTTAGCTTTCTTGACTGTCAGGGGAAAATTCAGGGCAGAGAAATATTGTGTGTGTGTGTGTGTGTGTGTGTGTGTGTGTGTGTAAATTGTTGGTTTTTTTATGAATATTTGAATAGAAGTTGAACAGCATTTGGAGTAAGAAGAAAACATAATATACTTGATACTTTGATTTCTAATCATTTTTAAGACAACCGCAGATGAAATATAGTTTGCAGCTGTTCTTATTTTGCAAGAAGCCAGTAAAAATATCATGGATATTATTAAAATTGCTATAGAGTACATCGTCAACATGTTGTATTTTAATAAAAAAAAATTATTTTAAAAAAATCAATATAAATAACATTCAAATGTGTAAAAGCTAATGTTATATTCTGTTAAAGTTTTAAAAATTATTTTAATAAACATATATTTAGACTTTTATTTTGAAAATATTTTTGCTTTGGAATCTAATTGTTTGGAGACAATACTGTTAGAACTTTAAAGAATGCTACAAGGTGCCCAGTTTTACATAAAAAAGAAAATAGGAGATCGATTAGGTAATTTGATTAAGGTGTTCAAATATTTTGGGAGAATGTTATTTAAAGAAGTTGCCAGTACTTTGCTATTGTTAAACTCTGGAGTATTTCACATGTAATTATTTCCTAGTATTACTTTAAAAAATAAATAATAGCATTTGATTCACTACAAAATAAGTATGATGGTTATAACTTTAGATTTCTTTATGTAATATCATAGAGAAATGAGAAAAAAAGAAAACATTTTTCCACTGAAGGAAGATAGATAGATAGATAGATAGATAGATAGATAGATAGATAGATAGATAGATAGATAGATAGATAGATAGATAGATAGATAGATAGATAGATATTTTTACTGTGATATACAGTATATTGTATAAATAAAGAAATCTCTAAGGAATTCTGGTAGTTTGACAATTACTTCCCGTTGTAAACTATAGCAAATTACGTTGTATGTATCAATAAATGGCTGAGGTTTTGAAAAGAATAATACAGCCTCTTGTAAGGCATGATGTGTTTAAATAATGCATTTTGTCACATTGTAGTATATGATGCCATTATATTGGATAAACTTTGTAAATTACTAAATAGATTACACTGTACTTTCTTGGTAGATTGGAAATGAACTGAGGATTTCCCCCCCCCCCCTTAAATTAAAATGAAAATCAATCTTTTCATTGTAAAGCAAATTGTAATTGATGATTCATACAACATATCTATAAAGGAATTTAAGAACTTTGAAAATCTGAAGATTTTCAATACATTTGTTTGATGGTAAAAATACAAATTTATATATTCCTTTGTTGCTGCAGGTTTTTGTTTTTTTCTCATTTAGCTCCTGGGCATATTTTAAGCGGTATCTTTCATTTGGCTAAGAATGCAAGAAGAACTGTGAGGGCACAGGCCAATGATCCATGTAATATTTATCATCTAACATCAGTCAAATCAATAAATACATTAGGCCAGAATCCTTTAACATCTCGTAGCCAATCAGATGAATTTGGGAACCTTTCTTTGATTCAAGAGGGTAATATATAGTTATTAGAACTAGCAGCTGTTGATAGGTTTCCTCCATGTGTTTGTTTAGCCCCTTCTAAAAACTTCTAAATGAATAGCCATCACATCATCTTATCATTTTATTATTTATTTTATTTTATTTTTCAAATTTATACCCCGCCCTTCTCCTTGTTAGGACCCAGGGCGGCGCACAGGCATTATTAAAAAACCATAACAAAATGACAGAATACATTATTATCAAATTTAATCACTCAACTTTTGTGTTATATAAAGATCCCTAGTCATCCTTGCTTTTGATTTAATATAAATGAAATTAAAATCCTAACACTGGGAAAGAGGGGGGGGGAATCCTCTGTACATTTTCTCCATCATAAATCATTTTATATCATCTCTTGTCATTTTTCAGATTTGATGATCATCACTATAAATATTATTGTATACAAATTGTACACAAAGCCAATACTGCATTTTCAGTTTTATTTCAATCCTGTTTTTCGCTATTCCCAATTGTAGAGTTTGCCGCCTCCTGCTCCTTCATCACTGGCTGCTGTCCAGCGAGGTCACATTTTCACTGAGTTATCCACCTTTTCAGATGCGTTTCTGGATCATTTAATGCCAGTCCTGATTTCATTAATGAATGCATGAAATTTAGTTGTTTGTGCCAATGAGCATGAATTTATGTTTGCTTACATTGAACTACATTTGCTATTTTAAAGACCATATGCAACATTTGGAGGGATCACTTTAAGCTGTTTGCCATTTCCTTTTGATTTTACCACTTGAGGTCATCCGTAAACAAGCTAAGGATCACCAGTTCTAGCACAGATCCTTCAGGACCCTTACTTGTCATATCTCTCTCATGTAAAAATTGTCCATTTAATTTCTTTTACTGTCCTCTTTCTGTTCTTCACCAATTTCCAGTCTGTAAAAGTGTCTGTTTTCTTAACCTCTCACTTCTGAGTCTGCCCAGAAACTTTTGATTAACAACAGTTAAAGGTTTTTTTTAACAGTTGAAATACAAACAATCTAAAGCTGATTTCTTGAAGCATCAATCATGTATGGATGGGAAATGGAGAAGCACAGATAACTGCAGAGTAGTATCTAACTTATGCCACAGTATTCTTACAGCCATAGTAATTTCATCAACATCCATAACAGTTTCCTTGATGAATTATCCAACAGTGTGTCATTTGAAATAATCTGTAGACTTTTTCCAGAAGTCATTTCTTCTCTGGATATTTTAATATGCAGAAATAGGGCCAAAATATCATAGGTCTCTGTATCTCAAGCAGATCCAGGTTTATCTATAAAATGTTGACTAGTTTAAGGTTTGATTAGTATTTGGATTGGAGTTTCAGAGCAATTGGGTAAACTGGGAAGTTGAAAACAAACATACCAGGAAAAGACAAAATATTTTAAAGAAAAATAGCAGGAGTCACCTGGTAGGAAATAAAAAGCCTTAGTCAAACTTGGCTAATCTTACTAAACTAAGCAAAATCATACTACATTAAAAACTGAGTAAAATATTATCAGGCAGTCCTGACAATTGGGCTAAATTCTAAAGGTTACAATGAGAAACCAATTTTATGTTGTTACCAGAAATGGGGACATGGGGACTGCAGCCAAGAAATTAAAAGACGCTTGCTCCTGAGGAGGAAAGCTATGGCAAATCTAGACAGCATACTTAAAAGCAGAGACATCACCCTGCCAACCAAAGTGTGTAGTCAAGGCTATGGTTTTTCCAGTTGCAATGGATGGTTGTGAAAGTTTGACCATAAGGAAAGCTGAGCGCCAAAGAATTGAGGCCTTTGAATTATGGTGCTGGAGAAGACTCAGGTGAGTCCCTTGGACTGCAAAGTGATCAAACCAGTCAGTCCTAGAAGAGATCAACCCTGACTGCTCTTTAGAAGGCCACATCCTGGAGAGGAAACTCAAATACTTTGGCCACCTAATGAGAAGGAAGGACTCACTGGAGAAGTGCCTAATGCTGGGAAAGATTGAGGGCAAAAGAAGAAGGGGATGACAGAGAATGAGGTGGCTGGGTGAAGTCACCAAAGCAATAGGCGTGAGCTTAAATTGACTCCAGAGGATGGTAGAGGACAGGAAGGCCTGGAGGAACGTTGTCCATGGGGGTTGCAATGGGTCGGACATGACTTCGAAACGAACAACAACAAACCAGAAAACCTCTAAATGGATGATCTCCTGTAATAAAAGTAGTTGAAGAGCTTACCTTTTAAACATTTCTCACGCTGACCAATGGCTAGGGAAAAGGTTGCCTCACTCAGACTTTTTAAATCTAGCCTTTACAAATGTTGGCATGTAACTCTTGGGTCATGCCTCAGCTAGCCTAGCCAATGGTGAAGGATGAGATGACTATTATCCTAAATTGCTCTAACAAATAAATCCAATGTCTAATGAGAATTGAGAGTGAGACTTGTTCTCAATTGATAATATTTAAATGAAACTGTAAACTGATTGTCTTGAAAATAACTGTTTAATCAAATTTAGATGTAACCTTCATACTTTAATAACAATTGATTCTATGAATTTATATTTGAATTATACTTGTTTTCTTGTTAACTATCCGTAGGATAGTTGCATACTGATAGATACTAACAAATTTATGTATAAGGCATATGTGAATTGCCAGTTAGTCATATAGCTAACAATATATTTGTTCTTATTACCCAGAAAAATAACAGAAATGGGTTACCCATTCAGAGATGGAAAAAAATCACTTTTCATAAAGCATAACATTAAAAAAGTAGATAAATACTATTATAAATATTTTAACACAATGTGCACTTTGATGTTACATTGATTGCAAGAACAGAAGTGGTATAGGGTTTCCCTCCTAAGCAGGGGGTTAGACTAGAAGACCTCCAACTTCCTTCCAACTCTTTTATTCTATATTCTAATTTACAATAATGTTTATATAATCTGCTGTATTGTTGTAATTGTAGCTATTCATGTTACTTATAGCACAAATTTTACACTTAACCATAGATAAGTGTAAAGAATTATAATCTGCATATAACCTGACAATTCAGTGCAACAGATTGAATCTTTATGAGATTTCAGATTATCTCAATTTACTATGATTCATTATCTCAGTAGCTGCAAGCATCTTGTTTCACTTCTCCAAAATATGGGATGAATTTGTACCTTCAGAACCATTTAATATTTTATTTATTTATCAAATCCTAATTATCTCTGCAAGTATACATACTTCCTAATTAATGAAATGTGAGCAACAGTATATGACCATGCCACATAGTCTCTAAAATAGAAACTCTAACTTCTGGAATAATGTGAGCATGCTGATTAAATTTGTGCTTGGTACAAATTGTGGAACATTGGCCAAAATATGTCAAACCAGAGTGGTACTGCCCTTAGTTTTAGAATATTGCATGTAAATTGATGGTAGTTTCATGTTGCATTCCCAAAAATGATGATAATGGAAGAATTAGACATGAGTTTGTGGGAAATTGTGTAACATGTGACTAAAGATGAGGCAAAGTAAAAAAACATTCAGTTACGTGGCTTGAATGAGTGTGAGAACAAGACAAGAGAATACTGGAAAAAAGTGATTGAGCAATTCTGCTTCCAACTTAAATCTATTCATGTGGGAAAGGAATAAATATATAAAAATGTACTTTATTATTTATGGTCTTGGTAACAAAAGATTGAGAAATAGAATAGTGATTAGATGTTCTAAATTTGGGGCATACCAGTTGCTTAGAATAGGTCTTGATAAATACAGACATGGGAGGAAAAAGAAAAGTGAAATAAATGAGTGGAAGTAGCATGATTTCAGGAAGATAAAATAAGACCTCCCTGGATAATAAGCCCAATTGGGCTTTTGAGCGCATGCGCTCAAAAAAGCCCTCCCAGAAAATATTGCAACACAGGAGCAGCCATGAGGTGGCCACGCTCACCGCCTCCTGCACCTCAGAAATAATAACACCTCCCTGAAAATAAGGCCAAGCGCTTATTTCGGGGGTGAAAAGAAAATAAGATCCTGTTTTATTTTTGGGAAAACACTGTATGCCGTATATATTTTGTATGATAAAACTATTTGAATATACATGTAGTCTTTGATTGGTTGCTGAACAAATGGTCATTTAGCAAAGTTACAGTGGTGCTAAACAAATGGTAGCCGTGAATACTCAATTGATACTTTGTCAGCAATTCCACAATCACATAATCAAAATTCAGGTACAGTGATCCCTCGTTTTTCGCGGCTTCATGTTTCGCGGCTTCAGTGCTTCGCGGGTTTTTCAAAAATACAGGGGGGAAAATGCATTGGTAGGAGGCAAGCGCTCCCTAGTGCTTGCTTTAAATGATGTCCACCAACTCAAGTTTCCGGTACGAATCCTACTTCGCGGTTTTTCAGTTTTCGCGGAAGGTTCCGGTCCCCATTAACCACAAAAAACGAGGGATCACTGTACTTCACAACATGCCGGAAGGGTATTTTATTTTTATTTATTTATTTATTCGAATTTATACCCCGCTTTTCTCCTTGTTAGGACCCAGGGCGGCGCCAGGCATTATTAAAACCACAGTAAAAAACAATATACATCATTAAAACATTATTAAATTGTTAAACCCATGCTAAAACCCATTTTAAACCCTGCCAAATTGCAATTTATGTGTAAAAAGTCAGAAACGGGGGGCTATGCTAGGCCGGCTTGTTGGAATAAATGTGTCTTAAGACGTTGGCGGAAGAGGTGGAGGTCCGAGATAGTGCGAAGGTCAGGGGTAGGTTGTTCCAGAGGGCCGGGCCCGCCACAGAGAAGGCCCTTCCCCTGGGTGTCGCCAACCGGCATTGCCCAGCCGACGGCACCCGGAGAAGACCCTCTCTGTGGGAGCGGATCGGACGAAGGGATGTATGGGGCAAGAGGCGGTCTCGTATGTAGCTAGGCCCCGAGCCATAGAGCGATTTAAAGATGGTCGTCAATACCTTGAAGCGCACTCGAAAGGCCACAGGCAGCCAGTGCAGCTCGCGCAGGAGAGGTGTTACGTGGGTTTGTCTTGAGGCACCCATAATCACCCGCGCGGCTGCATTCTGCACTAACTGTAGCCTTCGAGTGCACCTCAAGGGGAGCCCCATGTAGAGAGCATTACAGTAATCCAGCCGAGATGTCACAAGCGCTTGAGTGACTGTGCGAAGGGCCCCCCGGTCCAGTAAGGGGCGCAACTGGCGCATCAGGCATACCTGATAAAACGCCCCCCTGGCCACGGCCGCCACATGGTCCTCCATGGACAGCCGGGAATCCAGGAGGACCGTTCCCCCCCTCACCTGCCTATGTCCCATCCCCCCCCCCAAATATTTGGATGCACCTGCCATTTCCCCTCCACAGCACTAGGTCACTCCAGCTGACCTTCATTTCTGTTGATGAGTCATGCCTGGCCTAACCGTTCATGAGGCATATGGTGGTCGCAACTTAGCAACTGCCTAAGACTACAGATGTCCTTCTTGGGCCTTGCGTAACTTCAATGTCTTGTGAGGCCTTTTGAAGCCCTTTCATAGCCAGCAGCAAAGTCAGCTTAGGACAGTAGGCATGTGGATCAAAGAACGGCTAAAAAGGCAGAGTTGTGGGGCAACAGGTGGATGGACAGTTGAAGTGGGCATGAATGTAACAGTACAGGAGAAAGGTGAGATCCTTGTCTAATGATGCCACCGCCTTGGTCTGTAATGGTGTGGGAAAAATCTTGGGAGATAGGGACAAGTGATGCTGTCTAGCGAATGGTCAGATATAAGGCAACTTAACTTGCAGAAAGAACGTGGCAAATATCTCAGAAGGGACCCTCCCAAGCTTCTCAGATTGTAAAGGCAATGGTGAGAGATTTGTACTTTTAGAGTTGCAAGATAGCAGTGGCACTTCACAGTGCTCTTACAGCCCTCTCTAAGCGGTTTACAGAGTCAGCCTATTGCCCCCAACAATCTGGGTCCTCATTTTACCCACCTCGGAAGGATGGAAGGCTGAGTCAACCTTGAGCTGGTGAGAACTGAACTGCTGAACTGCAGCTAGGAGTCAGCAGGTAGCCTGCAGTATTGCACTCTAACCACCTCGGTTATTATTCTATTAGATTCTATTAACATAACCTTTACAATAAAATAGAATTAGCTCATCTGCTCACTTTTCCTACATAGTCTACCTAGTAAGGCTGTCATGACCTAATGCAGGGATGTCCAAACTTGGGAACTTTAAGAGTTGTGGACTTCAACTTCCAGAATTCCTGACCTAATGACTACACCTGGGGCTACTGTGTCTTCGTTGCCGAATCTAAAAACTTCTTTTCTTAGTGACAAACATTTTATTTATTATTTATTTATTATTTATTAAATTTATACCCCGCCCTTCTCCTTGTTAGGACCCAGGGCGGCGCACAGGGATGTTAAAATACATACAAAATATATAAAATATATGAAATTTAAAATACTTATTCTAATAAATAAACCCTGCGCTAAAAACCGAATTAAAATCCCAAGTTTAAAAACTATCTAATAGTCAGTATGGAGGTTACGCTAGGCCGGCTAGATGAAATAGGTGTGTCTTCAGACATTTTGGTCCCCGTTAGGATTAAGTAAGGATAAATCTGTCTTAAATCCGAACCAAATGAATGGAAAGGGATGTAAAGAAGTCTGCTAAGAACAGAGGAAGAAGAATTGTGTTCCAGAATGCCCCAGGATTGTAAGACATTATTCTCATCGGTTGTATTGGGTGGGGGGGGGGAGTATGTTTGCTGGAAGAATGAGGTGAAAGAGTTTGTGGATGGGGAAGAATGTACGCTACAGAAAAGAGCAAGGAAGAGCAATTATGAGAAGCCACAAAGTGATTTTCAATTTGTTCTGGAAGTGGGTTTTTAAAAAAAGCCTAAACAAAGAGGAAAGAAACTGAAAGGAGAGAATGCTGCAAAATAGTGGTTTAGAAATTTGTATGGGAATGATGGTGATACGTTGAAAAGTGGAACCGAAGCAAATGCCATAACTGTTAGCAATAAATGTGGAAAGAAGGTTGACAAATGGTAGACAGCAGCTGTAGATGATGTAAATGGAAAAATGTTAAAATGTGGTTTATGGTTTAGCTGTGATGGGCTAGGCAGATTTTTGTTTATGCATATGTGTGAGGAAGAGTATCTTTGCTTGAGCATGGGAAGAATATCTTCATTGTTCTCCTATACAGAAGGTTACACAAAGACAACAAAAATGAAGGCAAAAACCGCATTGGGTTTTGTGTGTTAAGCATCTCTTGGAAGGTGTTTGGCAGAATTACGCTTGAAAGGTTACAGGAGACAATGATGAGTAAAATGTAAGAAGTTGAGTGTGAATGTAAAAATATTGAATATTGTGTGTTTGTTGGTACGCAGAATAGACTTGAATTATTTTTGCATATGTATAAGATGCAAGTTGGGCACAAATGATGAAGAGCTACAGCTACAGAGGAATATGTGAGCTTTGATAGAATGTTTAGTAAAATAGGTGAATACTTGGGAAATGTTTATATGTGCAGATCTTCGTAGAAAGATGTGGTCTGTTGTGAACAATGAACATTGAGATGGGTCCGTTCCGACGGAGAAGGCGCGGTATATAAATCGAATTAAATAAATAAAATTAAATAAATCTTGAAAGAAGCAAAGGGTATCTCTCATGCTTCTGCCCACTTTTTTAAATAGAAGTGAGAGTTGGGTGCATCTATGGAATGATAAAAGTATGTTGAATGACGTACTTGAGATGCATGGAAAAAAACAGAAGAGATGGAGCCAAATATGAGTGGGTACTGAATGAATGTGGATGGATTCCAAAACTGAATTATAAAAAATTGAAATATAAAAAATGTTGAGATGATTTTGGGAAAAATAAGAAGGAACTAGAAGATAAAAGACATGAAGGATTAATAAATAAGCCAAGAAGAAGACAATCAGGAATGTTGTTCCATGCAGTTGATAGAAAGGCAAGAAGTTTACATAACAAAAGAAAGCTAGTTTGGAGGTCGGAAGTAAATTATGGAGAGTTATAGTGAACAGCACCAACTAACTTTTGCTGTATTTCCATCTCTTTTTCTTGTATATTTAGTATCTGGCTCATACTTTACTTTTAACTGCACTTAATGTTAATAAAATGGCACAATCGATTCTGCATTCAGATATGTACATATGTCTACCATAAATCTAAATAAAATTTGTTCTACTTTTATTTTCAATTTTGTTTAAATATTTTCTTGTTTACAATATAAGGTGCCTGGGTTTGCCTCTTTTAATTCAGAAAGTTTTTATTTAAAGATAGGGAACTTGTGGTCCTCCATTCAAAGTTGGTTTGACATGGACAATATTCAAATGCACAATGGATGAATACCTTTGTCATGCTGACGTATTCATTTTCTCAAGTGTAGACAGGCGAAAATGCAACAGCAGAAAGTTATGTCAGCTAGAGGCTAAGATCAGCATATTTGTGCATCTTTGCCTTTTGTATTATTTTCTGGATATTTGACTATTGGTTTTTGATGTATGGGGATGCCAAATGGTAATACAGGTAAGGCTTGCTGAAGAACGCTAATTGCAATTTATGATTTCCTGCTGGCTTCCCCATTGGCTTTGTTTGTCAGAAGTGGGCAGTGAAAGTTGCAGATGTTGATCATTTGTGATGCTGCAACGTCCTCACTGTAAGCCAATTTCCAAGTTGCCTGTGGTGGCCTTGTCAGCCGCTGGCACCTCCAGCAGTCCAATCAGATACGGAGGCATGGGAATCAGGATCAGCATCAAGGCAACCTGAGAGCTCCAAGGGGGAAGAGGGAATGAAGCTGTCAGAGAGACAGAGGTGGAGCCTGTGGCCTCCGTCAGTCCTCAGATTTAGAGTCAACAGCTCCCAGGTCTGGAAGTGGCTGATAAGGAAGAGGAGAAACAACCTGGATCCAGTGCTTGATGCACGGATGCACAGAAGGCAGAGGAGAGGAGAGCAGTGGAAATCTATGGGCCTGTCTTTGGGATGGAAGAGCCATCGCTGCTAGCAAAGCCCCACCATAGCTCTGGGGATAAAAGGCGGGGAGCGGAGATGAATAGATGTGGCAGACTTGTTAGCCTGCTGTGAGAGACATATTTTTTTTGCTGGGGCTGCTGGCGCTCCTATTAAAGGAATAATCGATTAATTACAGAGGGTCGGTCGTATTTGGGGAGCTAGGTCAGAACATGGCCAAATCATGACACTGCAGCAACTGTATCCATGAAAATCCATTAGAAGCCCCCTCTCAATTAGTGCCAACATAACCTCAGACAGCTTGTTCAACATGAGCTACCTATGTATTCTGCATGTATAGATTGTAACAAGAGACTGCAAAAGTACTCCTAATTTGTGATGGCCCATTGCCTTGTAAATAGTAATAGAAAGAATGATTGTTTAAGATGAAATGATTCCTTTCATACTTTTGTTTGTTTTAAAGATTCTGGATACCACATAATAAATAATACAGTGCCACTTAATGATAAACTGCAAGAATGACAGAAATTTAGGACACAGAAAGTAAAAACGTATATTTCTCTCTGCATGTTTTTAAAAAAAACACACAAGCCATTTTTAGATCAAGTTCAAAATCAACTTCGCTCCATGTGCTTTGATTGCATGAAGACTGAAATGTGCCAACTAGCCTTTCTAGGATCCAGCATGATTTTGAAAGTCCCTGTCGAAACACTGCTCAGGTGTTATGACAAATTATCTATGCAATACATCTGTGCTTCTGCCAATCACACAGCATGCTTATGGTGAACCATGCCAGGTATCAAACAAGCTACTTTAAAGCTACTTGCAAACCGCAGTAAGTTATATACTCCTGATGTCTGAATGAATGAATTCTGTCCCAATTATTTCATGATAAGGTCTATTTATTTCAAGAGGTTGCTGAACTATTGAAACAAAGATAGAACCAACAGAGAATGAAACCAGGAATTGTGTGTTCATAGATAGCCTTAATTATACTGTAATTTGCGCAAAACTATTTTTTCCCTGATGTCAAAATTGAGTCCTTTAGTCACTGCACTCTTCAAGATTTTGTTTTATCAGGGCTAACATCTTTCATAATATAAATTTGAATACAACAACACGTAACTAAAGATATTTTCGAGTCACATGTTTATGCTGTGCATAAATTTAAGGTAGACTCGACATTGCCTTTTATTAAAAGTGAGTTTTTGTTATGCTTGAAGAAGTCGGTTCCACATTTGCCTAATAGAAATCAAACTTGCTGTTTTTCAAATGACAATGCTTCTAATTGTTTCGAAGGTACTTAAAGGAGTATCTTTGTTTTGAAGCGGGTATTGTTTTTACTTTGGGTTTTACTTTAGAAGTTTTCTACTATTTTTTCAGAATATTGAGCTGTGAAATCATATTCATGCATATTCCCATTTAGACAAAGATACCTCGTATATGCACTGTGTAATGCCAATACAGTTTCTTTTAAACAGATCTCTAATATGCCAGTAATACTATAAATTTCAAAGTCTGAAATTATGGATAATATATATATATGAATAGAAGAATACTCCTTTTTTATTGAGAGTGCGTACCTTTAAATTCCTCACTTTCTTTTGAAGTATAAATAATTATAATCCAAGCCTTTGTTATAATTAAAAGCTCCAAAACGTCTATTGTTTTATCTTCAGTGACCTTGCTTTGGGAATTGAAAGAACCTTGAAGGCACTTGTTCTTCTTAGAATGTTTCTGGTTTTACATTATTTTATTATGCTACTTTTATTAGTTTTAAAAAGTAGTTGGACTCCAATGTAGAGTCAGCCAAGATTGGCTTTGAGGTACTTGATGTCACCTCACTACAAAAAACAAATGGTTCAACAACAACAAACTAGATACTGACTTTTGTTTAAAGGTAAAGATAAAGGTTCCCCTCGCACATATATGCTAGTCGTTCCCGACTCTAGGGGGCGGGGTCCATCTCTGTTTCAAAGCCGAAGAGCCAGCGCTGTCTGAAGACGTCTCTGTGGTCATGTGGCCAGCATGATTAAATGCAGAAGACGCATAGAGTGGGGTTTCCTTCCCACCAAAGGTGGTTCCTATTTTTTGTACTTGCATTTCTACATGTTTTCGAACTGCTAGGTTGGCAGAAGCTGGGACAAGTAACAGGAGCTCATTCACCCCTTTTCATAGCTTAATCAAAATCCTGCTTTGAGTTTCTCATGCTTGCTGTAAATTGGCAACTGGTTATTGACATATTCAGGAATCCTGGTCTGAGAAACTCTTGTTTCCAAAATGTTTCTCACATCAGCCTTCTCCAAACCCAACAGCGGTCCAAACACCAATGGAGAAGACCAAATTGTAAAAAATAAAAATAGAATTTTCCGAAGCTGTTTACAGTTCAGCGATGAGTAGTGAGTCAAACCAAGTTTATTACTAAATTTGTTATCTAAATTTAACATCAAATCTATACAATTCCTTAGATGGCACATTTTAGACTATTTTGCAATATATTTTTCTCTTGATATTATTTCACATATAATATATGAAACATATCTTTTCTTGGACTAGGTGACTTTTCCTTAGATGGTTAAGGAAAACCTTATTGACTTTCCATTTGATCAACTTCTGAATTCTGGTACAGCAATACTGAAAAGTTCCCTTATTCAGAGGGGGAGGAAAACAACTATCCCTAAAGGTAAAGATAAAGATTCCCCTCACACATATGTGCTAGTCGTTCCCGACTCTAGGGAGCGGTGCACATCTCTGTTTCAGAGCCGAAGAGCCAGCGCTGTCTGAAGACGTCTCTGTGGTCATGTGGCCAGCTGGCTCTTCCTTCCCACCAAAGGTGGTTCCTATTTTTGTACTTGCATTTCTACATGTTTTCGAACTGCTAGGTTGGCAGAAGCTGGGACAGGTAACGGGAGCTCACTCGCGTTACGCGGTGCTAAGGATTCGAACCACTGAACTGCCGACCTTTCTGATCTTCAAGCTCAGTGTCTTAGCTACTAAGCCACCATGTCCCTTGACTTATGTTTACAAATTTTGTTTATAATAAATAACAAAGAGTGGGACAAAAGTCAGGAACAGTCATCAAGCCTAGAGCCCTGACAGTGTGACTAAGGCCATTTTTGGTCATGCTTTGTGTTAAATTATTGTTCTTAGCTATTTTTGGATATGATTTTATTTCTCTTTTTAATTTTGATTCTTTTACTATGTTTTTATTCTGTTTATAGCCTTTTATCCAGAGCCATGTTTATGAGCCATATAAATTTATTACAATTTCTATTATTGGATCGGGACGCCCTTCGCACAGTCACTCATGCTCTCGTGACATCCCGACTGGATTATTGCAACTCTCTCTACATGGGGCTCCCCTTGGGGTGTACCCGGAGGCTTCAGTTGGTCCAGAATGCAGCCGCGCGAGCAATTATGGGCACCTCTAGGTTTGCCCATGTAACACCGCTGTTGCGCGAGCTGCACTGGCTACCTGTCGTCTTCCGGGTGCGCTTCAAGGTGTTAGTTACCATCTTCAAAGCGCTCCATGGCTCGGGACCTAGCTACCTGCGGGATCGGATCCTGCCCCATACATCCTCACGGCCGATTCGCTCCCACAGAGAGGGACTTCTCCGGGTGCCGTCCACTAGACTTTGTCAGCGGGCGACGCCCAGGGGAAGGGCCTTCTCTGTGGCGGGCCCAGCCCTCTGGAATGACCTTCCCCCCGATATCAGGACAACCACGGACCTCCGCTCCTTCCGCTTAAAATTAAAGACGCACTTTTTTCGTCTGGCCGGCCTTGGGTAGTCTCTTTTTAGGTCAGGGTTTTTTAGGGGTAATTTTTAGTTTAGTTATGGGTTTTAGCGCAGGATCTATTTAATCTATTTTTAACTCTGTATTTTGTATTTGTTTGTGGTTTATTTGTATTTTTAATTGCCTGTGCCCCGCCTCGAGTCCCCTTGGGGAGAGAGAGCGGGATATAAATTAAAATTATTATTATTATTATTATTATTATTATGAAATAAATATTCCGACGACACCCATACAAGGCTGTAGTTAGAGGTGAAATTCCAAAGAAAAGAAATGGAACTTAGTAACTTTTGTCTAAGTTATATCCTGACTAATAGAGGAGGCAGGATCCTAGTGTTGACATTGTAAAATTTAGCACAATAAAGTTGCATGTGTCTCTTTCTTTTTGAACTAGACTGAAATGGCATTGGAATGCTTGTACCTGTGGTCAGATACATCATAGATACAGTAACTCTGTTTTCACAAATCTAGGCAGGATAACCATTTTATTATATTTTTTGCTGTATTTACCTCATCAATTTGGTATTCCAGATGGGATATTAATATACTTACTTGTGGCAACATTTGTAGATAGGCCAGTGGTGGGCAAACCTATTAGTCAAGAGAGCCAAATATCAACAGTACCACGATTGAAATTTCTTTTGAGAGCCAAAAGGTGTGGCCTGTTTTATGGGAGTGGCTCAGCGGTCATGTGACCGGGTGGGTGTGGCCAACTTGGAAAATGTGGTGAAACTCACTTAACGATAGTCCTGCTTAGCAACCAAAATTCTTTCTTTTTCTTTCTTTCTTTCTCTCTCTCTACCACTTTCTTTTTCTTTCTATTTTTCTTTCTCTTTTTGTCTCTGTCTATCTCTCTCTTTATCTGTCTCTCTCTCCTCCCTCCACCCATCTGTCATTCTGTGTGTGTGTGTGTGTGTCTCTCTCTCTCCCTCTCTCTGATTCCCTCTCTCCCTCCCACTCTCTCTGTGTCTCTCTGTTTGTCTCTTCCTCCCTCCCCCTCCCTCTCTCCCTCCCTTTCCCCCCCCCCCCCCAGCAGTGGAAAGCCCAGCACGGGTTTTCATGCAGTGAGCGGGTGGGGGGAGAACCCGAGGCCATCCAAGCACCGCGGAGGCTGTCCGGGCGCCGCATGCCCACCTCCGTCCCAGCTGCATGCGGCGGTCAGCCCCGGAAAGCATGGCTTGGCGCTCTCTGCAGGCGGCTGTTGCTGCTGCTGGCCCCGAGCCCTGCGACAGGCAGCTCCCATCGTCCGAGCGCATCGGGCAGGACAGCTGGCCACGTTTCCACCAGGTCCCTCTTTGGCCCCTCGGATGTGGCTCTTCCTCTCTCCTTCCCCCCCCCCCGGAGGCAGCGGAGGGCCCGGCATGTCAATTGGGGGGGCTCTGGCTGCCTCCCCCTGGAGCAAGCGAACAAGCGAACGGGCGGGGGTAGCGCCCGGTCTGCGGCTGCGCCGGAGCCGTCCGGGCGCTGTGCACCCGCCTCTCTGTGCGCGCCGCGCCCGGACGGCTCCGCCGCAGCCACAGCCCCGGGCATTCCCCCCGCCCATTGGTTCGCTCGCTCGCTCGCTCGCTCCAGGGGGAGGCAACCAGAGCCCCCCCAACCGACATGCCGGGCCCTCCGCTGTCTCGGGGGGGGAAAGGAGAGAGGAAGAGCTGCACCCGAGGGGCCAAAGAGCCGCTCGTGGCTCGCGAGCCGCAGTTTGCCGACCACTGAGATAGGCTATCAAACCATACTGAGTTATCTAGATATAGAAATGCATATTATACTCAGGGCTGGGCTTCAAAAATTTTAGCAAGAGGTTCCCTGCCCGGTTGCTGGGTGGGAGTAGCCATGGTGGGCGCGGGCTAGTCAGCCTCCTGCACCACAGGGGGGGCACTTTTGCTCTCTCCGGGCTCCAGAGGCTTTCCTCAAGCCTTCGGGAGGGTGAAAATGGCCTCCCTAGGCTCCATGCGCGCCCCACAATTACCTGCATCCAAAATGGGCCGCGTGGGGACTCCTAAGAGGGGAGGGTTGGCGGGGATGAGCCAACCAGGAGTGGGATTTGGGGGTTCTCTGAACTGCACAGAATCTTAGCTAGAGGTTCTCCTGAACCCCCAGTAGCCTCTACTAAAGGATTTGCTATTGAACTTCTGCAGGGTTGGGATTACAAATGGCAAATATCTAACCAGTGGCATGCCATTCCTAAAAAAAGGGAAAGCAAAATACACAAGTAAAAGGGTAAAAGAAGCTAAGTTATTTCTACTCAGTAGAACAGAAGGAAGTAAAACCACTTAAGTATTATTACCAGCAAAAATGGATACATATCACCATGAAATCACCTTAAGTCTTTCAAAAAAGACTTACCCTTTTGGTGCAAAGAGAAGTTTCATAACACATAATTCCTTTGCTTGCTTGCTTGCTTGCTTGCTTGCTTGCTTGCTTGCTTGCTTGCTTGCTTGCTTGCTTGCTTGCTTGCTTGCTTGCAAAGTCAACGTCATAAATTGCAGTGAAAGAGCTGCCTATTATGGCTCATAGGCCACAGTTTGTCATTGTACACAATCTGTTTATTGACTGATTTATTTATTCATTCAATTTATATAGCTGCCCATATCACATGTGTGACTTTGGTTCTGATATCAAATTGATAATAAGAGATGATAATGAGCAACCTTGATGGAGAGATATTTCGTGATTAGAGTACCAGGCATTTTGATTCAAGCTAGGGAAATCAGTAAAATGGCAATCCCAGAACATCTCATTGCCCTCACTCAAACCTACCCAGATCAGAAAGCCAGAGTGTAAACTCAACCTGGTGAAACAGACTAGCTCCATCTTGACAAAGGACCCTATTCAGGTAGTCTTCAATTTACAACAGTTCATTTAGTAACCAAAGTTAAAACAACTCTGAAAAAACTGATTTATGACCATTTTGACCATTGCATCACCTCCATTGGCATGTGATCAAAATTCAGATGATTGGCAACTGGTTCATATTTATGATGGTTGCAGTGTTCCGGGGTCACGTTTTGTGACCTTTGGACAAGCAAAGTCAACGGGGAAGCTGGCTTCATTCAACAAACTTTTTACTAACTTAACAATTGCAGTGATTCAACTGTGGCAAGAAACATCGTAAAATGGGGCATAGCTCACTTAACAACATGAGTTTGGGCCTCAATTGTGGTTGTAAGTCAAGGACTACCTGTGTTTTCCCTTTACTTAGTCAAACTACGGTATATATGGGCCATATATTGAAGGAAGCTGGATTGGAAGATGAGTGTGATTTTAGAAGTGGTGGAAAAAACATTGGTAATCTGCATTGTGACACTAACCACCACTGCTCTGATACCACTACTCTTGATAGCTGAAATATAAATTATCTCAAGATCTAGTAATGAAAGGAACACTATGAAATAAATGGAATTAAGATTAAAGATAGAGAAGACCAAATTAATGACAAGTACAGCAATCTCTTTTAGAACTGATATTAAACATGAAAGTGGTGGATAGCTTCTATCTTTAAAGATCAACTATCAACAGTAAAGGAACCTACTGTTAGGGGTAAATAACACCCCCGTTGGAAAAAACAGGCGGAATAGTGCAATATACTGGACAGCAAGAGATATGTTGCTTAAACCACACAAAAACTCTACAACACTGAGAGTAGAAAAAATAAATAGTCTTTACTCGTAACTAAAATACTTCTTCCAAACAGTGATACTAACTCCTCTAACGATTAACAGTCCTTCACCAAAACACAGTTATCTTACAGTCAGTCAAAACAATGATACTTCTTCCGTCTTCATGTTCAGCTTCTTCCTCAGTGGCAATCAGGAAGCAAAGGAAAGCAAAAGGGATGAACTGTGTTTCCAGCTGCCTTTTATGATTGAGCTGGGAAGCACAGCCAATCAGATTCCACAAAGTCTTTAAAGTTACATATACTCTTTAATAATCCTGGCTTATATATATTGTCAACCCAACATCAGGATAAATATCCTCACACCTACAATTCAAGAAATACACCACAGATTGGCACTGGATAGAGTAGCAATGAAGGCCTTGGACAATGTGTTCAGATGCTGGAACCTTTATACCTACAAGGATTAGAATTGTGCAGGCAGTGGTTTTTCTTGTGATTCTACAGAAATGAACGTTGGACTTTACAGAAGCAAAGTAAAAAGAATATTGACGTTTCTGAAGTTTGGTGAAGACTCCTGAGAATGCCATAAATAAACAAGAAAACAATGCATGAATCATTAAATACGTCAACCCTGACTTCTTACTTCAGGCACAAATAATCAAATTATCATACTGTAAACACATTACAGGAAGACCTAGCTTTGTGGAGACGTCTATAATACTGGAAAGGGGAAGAGGATAAGTAACAATACATAGATCTATTCAATTACAGCAATTAAGGGTGTATCACAATCAGGGAAAAAGATCCTACCAGTTCACTGAACCCGCACAGTTTAGAGTAGATTTACCGTATTTTTCAGAGTATAAGACACACCAAGTTATAAGGCACAGCAAGGTTTTGAAGAGGAAAATTTTTGTTTTTGCACTCTGCAAACCTCCCAAAAACTGCCTGTTTTTCGTGAAAACAGGCCTGGTTTTTTTCCCCCCCAAAAAAGGGCACGAATAGCCCTTTGGAGGCTTGTAGAGTGCTCCTGGGGGCTGAGGGGGGCAATTTGAGCAAAAAACAGCTTGGTTTTTGCTCATTTCTGCCCTCCCCAGCCCCCAGGAGCATTCTGAAAGCCTCTTACAAGCTATGCATGGCCATTTTGGTGAAGGGGTTGGGGTTTTGGACGGCAAAAAATGCTCTTCCGTCGGGCCCTGAAGACACACTTATTTTGTGCTGCCGGCCGATCATAGTTTTAAAGTGATTTTAGTACTGGGTTTTCAAATGCAGGCCAATTATATTTAATTCATTTTAACATACTATTTTAGCTTTTGTATTACCCATTTTTATTATGGCTGTGCACCTCCCTGAGTCCCGAAAGGGAGAAGGGCGGTATATAAATCGAATAAAACTGAAACTGAAACTGTATTCAGTGTATAAGACACACCCAGATTTTCAGCCTCTTTTTTGAGGGAAAAAGGTGCATCTTATAGTCTGAAAAATATGGTACCTTCTGGATTACTGCTGGGAAGAAAAACTGCTGAGATGCGGCAATACACTCTGCTGCGCGACAAAGTTAGGTAAAGCGCATGGGTGGACGGCAGGGGTGGGTTTCTGGGGGATCGGGCAGGATCGCGCGAGCCCGATGGTAAAATTTAGAGATCCTGGCCGATCCCGTTGGACGATGGACGGTACTTCCGGAACACGTGGCTCGCTCCGTCAAAACCTCCGGCGCGAATGCAGAGGCTTGGAGGGGCTTCGCGCCGAGCCGAGCCAAGCGCACCCGGCTGGAGCGCACGAGCCACCCGCGAGCGCCATGGCGAGCCGGCGCGGGGCGCGCTGCTGCTGTCGCTGCTCCTGCTGCTGCTGTGCGGGCCGGGGGCGCGGGGGTCCCGGGGCGCCGACAAGCAGAACAGCCTCTGCAGGGCGGCCAGCGCCGTCTACCAGGGCGCCAGCGGCCTCCTGGGCGAGGAGAACATGCACACCCTGCAGAAGGTGAGCGGCGCCCGGAGGGTCCCGGGCAAAGGGGAGGGGGGGGGAAGGGGAAGAGGAGGGGTCTGGGGAGGGAGGGGGGTCTGGCCTTGTGGGGGGGGGAAGGGGTGCAGAAGGGGGTCCCCGACTTTGGCGTGGGCGGCCAGGAGGGAGATTGGGGAGGTCCGAGTGAGTGGCCGACTGGCCGGCCGGCGGGTAAGGAAAGTTGCTGCGCGCCCCAAAAATCCTCTGGCCCGCTGGCCGCGGTTGCTCGCTCGCTCGCTTGCTCGCTCACCCATCGGACGCCAGGTTCCTTCGTCCGGTGGATGGGTGAGAGAGCGAGCGAATAAATACAGCCAGCGGGCTGGCGGGCCGGTCAGGCTACTTCCTGGAGCTGAGGAGGTTTGTGGGGGGGGGGGAGACAGACACACAGAGAGACAGGGAGGGAGGGGGGAACCAGAGAGTGACAGACACACACAGAGAGACAGAGAGTGGGAGGGAGGGAGAGAAAGATAGACAGAGACACAGAATGAGTGATTTAAGTGCCTGAATGCGAGACAGACAGACAGACAGACACACACACACACACACACACAGTGAGTGACAGATGGGCAAACAAAGGAGAGAGAGACACAGAGAGAGAAAGATAAAAAAGAAGGTGGGAGAGAGAGAAAGAAAGAGAAAGAAAGACAGACAGAGAGAAAGAGAGAAAAAAGAAAGAGAGACAGAAAGGAAAGAAAAAGAAAGAGAGAGAGAGAGAGAGAGAGAGAGAGAGAACTTATGACCACAATTAAGCCCAAAAGTTTGGTTGCTAACCAAGACCATTGTTAAGTGAGTTTCACATTTTCCAAATTGGCCACTCCCACCCGGTCACATGGCCGGCAAGCCATTCCCACCCAGTCACATGGCCAGCAAGCCACAGAACCTGTTCCAAAAATTTTGAAACCCACCCCTGGTGGACGGGCAGACTCACTTGCTAGAGGGAATCAACCGGTTTGCTCCCAGACGATCTTTAGAGCTACAGGTTCACCCGAACTGGTCCAAACCGGTAGAATCCCACCCCTGGATGACAAAGGCTAGGTTGTGAACACATCCTGCTGGAGAAAATCAGTGTGGTTGCTAAGAGTTGACACCAACTTGGTTGCACCTAATCATATTGATCCAGTAATTAAATTGGAGTGGGGAAAGAAGGAAGCCTATATTTATACAATTTTTACAAATGGTTCACTGTACAATATCCACCACATTTTTTTTAAATCTGACAATAGCACCACTGCAGGTTTCAGTTTGTCTCAATATGCATCTAAAACGTCAACTACTAAGGGGGTTGAAACTTTTAATTAATTTAGTTATATACGAGACCGTCTCCTGCCCCATACATCCCTTCGTCCGATCCGATCCGCTCCCACAGAGAGGGTCTTCTCCGGGTGCCATCAGCGGGGCAATGCCGGTTGGCGACACCCAGGGGAAGGGCCTTCTCTGTGGCGGGCCCGGCCCTCTGGAACGACCTACCCCCCCGACCTTCGCACTATCTCGGACCTCCGCCTCTTCCGCCAACGTCTTAAGACGTATCTATTCCAACAAGCCGGCCTAGGATAGCCCCTACTTCTGACTTTTTAAAAATAAATTAATTTGGTATGGGTTTTTAGCACGGGTCTAGTAATTTAATATATTTTAATTGATATTGTATTTTGTGGTTTTAATAATGCCTCTGCGCCGCCCTGGGTCCTAACAAGGAGAAGGGCGGGGTATAAATTTAATAAGATAAATACATAAAATAAAATAAATTGGAAAACCAAAATAATTTGGTGCCCCTTCAATTTTAAGATCAACAAGACAGAAGTAAAAAATGATAAAATATATTACGAAGGTGCCAGGATAGAAAGCGGGAGGCCACGAATTCAAGTCCTGCCTTGAAAGCCAGCTGGGTGACTTTGGACCAGGCATACACTCTTAGCTGAGCCCATCTCACAGGGTGGTTGTTGTGGGGACAATAGGAGGAGGAAGGTATGTGCTGGACAGGCTCGCCGCCTTGTGTTATTTGTAAAAATAATAAAGTCAGGGTATGATGAATAAAATGGGCTTTTACCGTTGAGAAGAACCTTATGAAGATGCGTGGCTATTAATATGATAAATATGGGTCACATGGTATTTCAAAATATTTGGAATGAAATTTAAAAAGACATGTTACGAAGGGGAAAACCAAACAAAAAGCAAAAAGCAAGGAAAGAGGAAGGTAGCCTGTGTCCTTAGTATCTCCAAGGTAAAGGAAAAGGTTCCCCTCACACTTATATGCTAGTCATTCCTGACTCTAAGGGGCGGTGTTCATCTCCGTTTCAAAGCTGATGTACCAGCGCTGTCCAAAGACGTCTCCGTGGTTATGTGGCCGTAATGACTAAATGCCGAAGGTGGACGAAACACTGTTACCTTCCCACCAAAGGTGGTCCCTGTATTTCTACTTGCATTTTTTACATGCTTTCCAACTGCTAGGTTGGCAGAAGCTGGAACAAGTAACCGGAGCTCACTCCGTTACGCGGCACTAGGGATTCGAACTGTCAACCTTCTGATCGATAAGCCCAGTGTCTTAGCCACTGAGCCACTGGGCCTTGCATATCTCTACCCACCTTCATAATCAGTTATATTAATTTTATAACTTCACTGAAAGAAGTTGGAATATTTTTACTGAAACTGGAGATCAGTTTAGATCTCCAATAATATTGGGGCAAATAATTCAGTATTTTATAAGATATAACTGTCTAGATCGAAAGGCTAAGCTTTTTTTCATAAATTTAAAGTACTATACTTAATTGGAGGACTAATGGTACAGCTTAGCAATGCCTAATATTAGGAAAAACTATATCACTATAACAAGTAAAGTCTATCTCTTTAGAAGTAGAAGTAGGTAATATTATAAAATCAATGACCTTTTTAATATTATTTATTATCATGATTACTTTACTTAGGTCATCCTTAATATGTAATATTTTATTGTTGCAGCTATTTTAGTCAAGAAGCTATTAATTTATTAGGTCTTTCATACCTCAATATATTTCCTTAATGATTCATTGAATATTCTGTTTCAAGTATATAAAGGGAATTAAATTCCTGTTTAAGTACTCATTAAAAAAATTTTTTTTTATTAGTGTTGGTGTGAAGCAGCTAACACTCCCGCTTAAAGTTTCCCAAACTTTTTTTCTAGTTTTAATTTTTAATTTTTCTTTCTTCATGAACCATATGCAAAAATATAGTTCTGTGTATGTGTATTTTAAAGATATCGCAAACAGTCGCTAAATTGTGCGTGTGTGTGTGTGTTTGCATGCAAATATAAATAAATAAATACGATTAGAAAAGGGGTGGGGATTCTTGAGCCTTTTTTTCCCTTCTAGATGGCCTTTACTGAATAACTTCCTCTTCTGAAACATCTGTGGAAGAGTCTGGAAAAATCATTACCTCCTTGTTTTCCATTCAGGGGTTCCCACTTGTTATGAGAAATGCACAATATACTCTTATCTATAGATCTGCAGGATTTCAAAACAATGTGATGAGGTTTCTAAGTTGAATGGAAACAGAAACCAACACAACAAGCTTCTTTGGTGTCAATTTATACTCCAGCTGCAGTGGTAAATATCATGTGTAACTTTTTTTTTTTTTTGCCATAGTTGCTGCTGTAGGCTGGCCTTGCCTGACATTTTACATGATTTTTAAAAAATGCAAATTATATTTGCAGTAAAGTCTCCTTGGAGGTTTGAATTTTTCTTTTTTGCCAAATCAGTTGAATGTTGTTGTTTTTTAATCAGAGCTTTGACTGAATAACTATGGTTTGATGTTAAATTGATTGCCTGGATTTTCAGATCTACAAATTTCTGACTCAAATCCCCAAATTTCTGATTCAAGTATCTATAAAAGTGGGGGGTTTTCTGCATCAAATTGGTCAGTATAAAAGTATGTATATCGTAGCCAGGGGTGGGTTCCAGATTCCGTCGCAACCGGTACACCGCGATGGGGCCTGACGTCCACCTCAAGCACACGCACTGCACACACAACCACCCTGCAACGACCCAGCTGCACGGCAAGGTCGCTTAGGTGCCGTATGCTGTGCACATGTGCACAATTGGCTGATTTCCCTCAAAAAAGAGGTAAGGAATGTGGGAGGCGGGTGGGCCCACCGAAACACCGTTCCGGTACAGTGGCCGCTGCTCCCAGCTGCCATCGGTACGCCCATACCGGGCCGTACCACCCGGAACCCACCACTGATTGCAGCGAAGCATGTTGTTGTTGTTTTTTTAAATGTTTTGGACAAATTGAGGTTGATTTCCTTTTAGATTGGGATTAAATGTAGCTGAGATTGTCAGATGGCCTGCAAGAAGGGAGAAGACTTTAGCTTTCTTTGTCTTCTCAATTTGGAACCTATAATAAATCAAGCAAGAGTCACCTCTGTCCAGTACTTTAGACAGGAATAGTTTCCTCTTTATGGATTAATCTATAAAGTAGTTAACAGATAAAGAGATTGTCACTCTACTTGGAAGTGATGTAATCATAATTCAGCCAGTTGCCATTCAAACCCGAAATCCAATATTCTTCAGGCACACAATTTAGTGCTCCCACTTTTTTGTAAACCCCAGCATATAAATCAAGCTGCATTCCAGAAGTTCTGCTTTCAGGGGTAACTGCAAAATATGGTTTAAAAAACAACAACACCTCATCAGTGTGGCCACCATACTTTTTTTTTTTAACCATACCTTGCAATATCTTTGTCTGTTTCCCTCTCATATAAGATATTCTTAGAACTCCAGTATATTAGTGAAGGTAAAGGTTCCCCTGGCACATATGCGCTAGTCATTCCTGACTATGGGGCGGTGCTCATCTCCATTTCAAAACTGAAGAGCCAGCGCTGTCCGAAGATGTTTCTGTGGTCATGTGGCCGGCATGACTAAATGCAGAAGGCGCACAGAACGCTGTTACCTTCCTACCAAAGGTGCACTACTTGCATTTTTACATGCTTTTGAACTGCTAGGTTGGCAGAAGCTGGGACAAATAATAGGAGCTCACTCTGGCGCTAGGGATCCAAACTGCCAAACTGCCAACCTTTCTGATTGATAAGCTCAGCATTTTAGCCACTGAGCCACTGTGTCCCCTAGTATATTACTTGTTTATATGTACACTAAGAGCTAATGCGCTGGAGACAATTCACTAGCTATTTGCGGGACCGCCTCCTACCACATACCTCCCTTCGGCTGATCCGCTCCCACAGGGAGGGCCTTCTCAGGGTGCCGTCTGCCGGGCAATGCCGGCTGGCGGCCCCCAGGGGAAGGGCCTTCTCTGTGGCAGGCCCAGCCCTCTGGAACGACCTACCCCCCCGAACTTCGTACCACCGCGGACCTTCGCCTCTTCCGCCGATTACTCAAGACCCACTTTTTTCATCTAGCCAGCCTAGCTTAGATCCTGAGGTAATTCTTTACAGACTCAGTTAGTGGATTTTAACTTTTTATCAGTTTTAATTATATTTTTAGCACAGGCCATATTTAATTTAATTATATTTTAGCGTTGTGTTTGTATTTATTACAGATTGTATGTTTGTATTCTTTTTAAACTTTCCTGTGCACCGCCCTGAGTCCATTGGGGAGATAGGAGCGGTATAGAAATGGAATAAAATCTAAATCTAATCTTGTGTGTCTGCTCACTCTTGCCAATATTCTATTTTATTCCATTCCTTATTTTGTCTCCATTCCCCCCCCATGTTTACATCTACAATACCAGTAGATTCTTTTACTAAGTTCTTTTACTTAGTAAGCCTTGTGAGTATCCATAAACCTACATATAAGTAAAATGTACATATCCTGGTATACAGTTTGAAAAACGTCAACCTTTGAGTGTTTCAGATCCAATAAATGCATGATTCTCTGTCTCTATCCCTGCCCTGTAGTGTAGCGTTAAAAGATGTCCTGTTGCTTAAAACTCACAAAATAGGCAATAAAAAACCCAGAGCCTTTTGGGAAAACAACACTGAAACTGCTGCTGTGATTTGGTTGAGGCTGCATAAGTTGAAATCCCCCTCTTTACAATGGATTGATAAAGTGTGTGTGACACGTATTTTTGGTATTTAATGAATTTGCTCGTATGGCAAAGTATTAACGTTTTTTACGATGTAACCCTAGGTAGGAAAACGGCATTGCGATGAGCTTGGCATATTTGTTAGCATTTTATACATAGACGTATTAATGTTGCTACTCTGAATTTTACTTAAACATAGTCTCCCTCTTCAGAGGAAAATAGGTAATGCAGCGGACAGAGTTTTTTTGGGTCATAAGTTTTTGTCACGAAACAGCTAGGATTTGTGTTATTTTCTATAAATTAAGATAATTGCACTTTCTAGCTTTCAGATATTTTAGGAAACAGCATTTTAGGTTTAAGGCAGTGTGAAGATCTGCAACTCATTTCATATGAGGCTTTAATGAGCTAAATAATGATGGGGGGGGGGTTTAAACATTTTTTTGTTCTTAGAAGAATGCTCTTGAAGGTTTACAGAAGTCCTGATAGTGGGTGAGATTCATCTTTAAAATAAGCAGTAAATGAATCACTGTGAGGTCTAAACCTCTGTAATGCATTTTACATCTGTTAATAGATTTTCCTGTTGTAATGCAAGAATATATGTATACCTTTGCTTTGATCATTAAATAATCACAAACTATAAAAAGATACCCCCCTTCTCTCCCTTTCTTTCTTTCTTTCTTTTCCTTTTTTGTACTTATAGCAAAGTTCATAGCAGTTTAATTAATATTACAGGGATTAGAGCTCAGCTTGTACAATAGGATTTACCCTTGTTCTCATCCTTCCTATTTCAAATTTGGTGAAGAGTCCATTCTCTTTCTACCTCCTATTTCACTTAAGCTTATCCAATATTGAATCCAATCCAATTATTTGCTATGAAGAAAATATCCATTAAAGTGTTTTACTATAATGAGGAGTAATAATTTGCACGTACACAGAGTTGCACATAAAACCCAGTTATCATTTCTGCCTACCTGGCCAAAATGTATGTAATGCTTATAGATTCATTGGCATTGCTTGAGTGTAAATTACTTGCATTTTAATCTTTTATTTTAATATATATCTTAAGTCCAAAGCTTCTAACACAGTACATTTACAGGTACAAAACAATTGTTTTCAGTATTACCTTTATTATTTTAACGTTGTTTTAACATTACTACTAGTTCTTTACTCGTTCCTATAATTCACTGGCCCAGCACATGAGAAGAAAATCGAAAAGACATTCTGTTCCTACTTGTCATGAGCATGTTATTTCCTGATCTGTTTCTATTTTAAATATGTTTAGGTTCAATATTATAAATATTTGCATGCATCTGGGTGTTACTTTAAGGATGAATTTGGATTGCACAACATCATTTAGGATTCTATGGCAAAAAAGGGAGGGAAATGAATAGTATAATAAGTCCTAAGGACCATTATCAAAGGTACCATTTAAACAACTCTGCCATTTACAAATATGAGCAAAACTGTCCAAATGATACCAAGAAGTACCAAAAGTCTTATTTTTAAAAAAAATTGCAACAGAAGATAAATGCAATAAATAAGCAGAGGTTTGAAAGCTTTTGATGTTTGCATTCTGGTTTTCTTATATTCACACAGAGACAGTTTATTAACTTTTAAAGAAATACTCTATTTCCTGCTCTGGACTGTTTTGAGTAACATAGGAATATTATTGGAAGTCACGAACTCTATAAATACTGCTTTTATTAAACTGCTTTCAGTTTATAAACGTTGCTTTTGGGAATGCCCAATTATTATTTATTTGGAAAAGACTTTATGGGGACCCTAGAAAGCTACTAAATGCATTCTAATAATCCGTCAGTGCTGTTTGTAATTAGCAGGCTAATATTACTGGGGTTTTTTTTGCAGTTGGAATGTATTGGATGTCAACAAATTTAGAAAGATGGACCTTTTAATCCATTTCTTCGCTATGCTAAGCAAATTAAATCAGCATTCAGTTGAAATGATTTAATCATATTTTGTTTACAAAAATAAGTTTTTCCCCTGTTTTTTTTTTGCATTACAAGTCCTGAGTAAAAACTGTTTATTTGCACAAATGATTTAGATGTATTCAAGTATCATCTCTCTTCAACTTATTTTGTCTTATATCTTTCAACAGGTTAGCTTGAAAATTGTGTGTATATACACAGATACATACATACATACATACATACATACATACATACATACATACATACAGAGAGAGAGAGAGAGAGAGAGAGAGAGAGAGAGAGAGAGAGAGAGAGAGAATTTCTTTTACTACAGGTTTTGATGCTATACTTTTTCAGTTTTTTCCCAATAATTTTTTTCCTCTTTTGGGGGGATGGGCTACAACACTCAACTCAAGTCAAAAGTGAAAGGCCAAGCCCAATCTGCAATGTGTACTCTTTCTTTTTTGTGCTTTTTGGTTTACTTAGATTCATAGATGAGTTCAAAGTCTTCCAGTCATTTGCAAAAGAAGATGGTAGGCCCCAGAGTGACTTTGTGCAGATAACTCTCATTGGTTGCCATTGCCACCTTGTGGATTACAAAATATACAGATTTGTTAGACTAGGTTCTAAGCTAACAGAGCTTTTCCATTGCAACCTAAATTTTCGCAAGGGAGTGTTAGCATCCTGTCTTTAGCCTTTTCTTTGCTGTGTGATGCTCCAGTTTCTACTCACAGTTCATTTTTTTATTCTGATGAGACTGGGGTTGGTGTTTTTTTCCCCTCCTTCTTCCAGGAAACACACATTTCACTTTTTGACCTAGGAGCATCTGTTAGGGTTTCCCCTCCCCCTTAAAAAAAATACTACTTTGGCATTCTGGAAGTGTTAATGTCTTTCATATCTGTTTAATGCTATTTAGGGATATTTACGATCACCTCTTGGTTACTTGGGGTAAAGTGCACTGATTTTCTTTTTAAACAGACAGGAAAGCATTCATATGAGGAAACAGATTGCTCTAAACATGTGCTTCCTGTTACAGTAAAGAGAACAAATTAGATTTAGCACTGCCTAATGAATGCACAAATGTGTATGTTTAAGCTTTTAAAAGCCTTACATTCATTTCAGGACTTAACAGAAATGGTGTCTTGTGTTTCAAGTTACTACACTGTAAAGCAAGCTTACTTCCTACCCCCGTGTCAAAACTGTTTATTCAGATTTTGCTTTCCTCCAATGGAAAGTTGTTTTCTATCAGAGCTTATCACAGGAATTTATAAGAACGAGAGTATAAACTGTAAGGTAGTTTTAAAAGTCTGAGGTAGTAATAAAGCAATAGATATTATTATTATTAGGGTTCAGAACAGACAGTTTACAGTAAAGCTGGTTTATTTTTTTAAATGACATAGTTCCATATTCTCTCTTTTTTTATTCTCATCACAAATCATTTCCTATCTTTTAACTCCTTCAGTTCGTCTCTTCTATTAAACTCTGTTAGATTTTCCACTTCTAAGCTATAATGCCTTTAGAGCTTTGTACAAAGGCTTATTACTTCTATTTTTTAAGGATATCTAACAGTCTTGTTTGTTTATAGTACACAGTGGGGGTAGAGTTGTAGTATTCACTTCTTATTCAGTTGGCAATGCTTGACATGACCTGGAAAGTCTATTGTCAGTTTGGCATAAGGGTAGGTTTAAAAAAAAAAAAGAGTTAAGAAAAATTAAACCAGGAATGCAGCAGTAATCAGTATTCTAACTTTCTGGCTTGTTTTTGTTTTTTAAGCATTAGGGATGTAATGAATAGAATTATTCTCTCTATGAACCTATACTCATTTTTCAGAAAAAAATAAATATAAGCCAAGTTCAGCGCATCGGAATCATCTGGTGAGAAACTCTGATTGTGCCTTTTATTTTGTATATGTCTCGGTTTAAGACTAAGGAATCTTGTTACTGCATCCCTGTTATGTGAACACCATTTAAGTATTAAAAAACAAAAGCCCTTTTGAGTGAAAAATATATTTGTGAGTGTGTTTGCTAGCATAGTTTGAATATCTTGGAGATTTTCAAAACTATCCAACATTACAAAGATTAAAAAGGTTGCACATATAATTTAATTATTCTTCTCCTTTATGAGACAGTGCCATGTTTTTTTAAAAAAAATTAAATGTATTAAATGTTTTAAAGCATGCAGTAGAAGGGAGGGGGATTCATGCTATAACAACCTACATAGGAACTGTTTCAGATAATTTCTTTTCCTTATTTGAATTGTAATTCTTTCATGATGCATATTGAAATCAGCCCCACTTAAAAAAAAAAGATTTCTCTCGATCTCTTCTTGTTCCTTGGATTTGACTAGCTTTCACTACTCCAAAGTATTAATAAGCCTAGTCTGAAAGTATTATTGTCTTCATTCAAAGAAAAAAGAAAAAATAATAATTCAGCACTCAGCATATATACACACACACACACACACACACACAAGTAACTTGCTTTGAGATAGATAGATAGATAGATAGATAGATAGATAGATAGATAGATAGATAGATAGATAGATTGATTTCTATTATATGCTCCAAAATATTTGCAAGTTATTTGACTTAGCTTTGAATTACATTTTGTTTGCTAATTAGTGTGCATCTCATAAGACTTTGATAGAAACATGTAAAACCTTTCTTTAACCACAGTCTCACATCAAATTAAAGCTCCATTATTGTTTCTCAATATTAAAGAAGGTATTTTTAATCTTCTTCATGCAACAGGTTTCTAAAGGCTGTAAGTATGCAGGGATTTTTTTTTTAAAAAGTTCATTTTTCTTACATTTTAAATGTTCTGTTTGTGCAAAATTTTGAGAATCACCATAAGGGCTTCTTTGCATTTTTAATTTAGTAACTAACATATGAATAAATTTGCATATTAATTAGTTGCAGATTAAATCATGCATACATAATTGCCTCCTTACTGTGTTTAATGTTTGTCAAAATCTCCAGCCTGGTTTGATGGATGTCGTATGAAAGATTACAATTTGATGTACCCTTGGAAGTGTTTACACCAATAATGCAGGATTCTTAATAGCAAAAATCTCTAGTTTTATACAGTTACTAACAAACATGTAAGATAGGTACATGTCCCTTTTGACTAGATGGTTTTTTTCTTGCACCAAATCATTTACTATTCATAATCATTAATGCATCTCCTAATTATACGGCATATGTCTGTTAACTATTTCTTTGCCATTTTTTGTGAGAAGTTCCACGATTTCATTTTCATGTATGTCTGTGTAGGCACACACAGATATTTAGGCAGACCAGCATATGTGTTTATGTATGCATCTTTTCAACCCATTCCTGGGCCATTTATCACAAATGTTTGCATTTCAAGTAGCTTTGTCTGACATGGAATATGTTTGCAGGAAAGCTTAAAACAGTTTGTGATGGGTTATCAAAGTTCAGGCATTACTCGGTTAATAACTGCCCGCTAAAAGAAATGGTCAAGGGCAAGCAAACTGCAAAAATCCCAGTTATTGCAAATATCTCTGAAAGTGTTAAATAACTTGGATTTAAATGGCCTAGAAGTACGATTGGTGTTAAAAGCAGCGAGTAGAGTCACAGATGTTTGCAACTACTTTAAATGGAGAAGTAATCTGGTTAGAGAAGGCTACTGCAGTTGAGTTGTTTGTAGATATGCATGCTATTTTCTTCATTTACCCTCTTACCTAATGTGCTATTCCACTTTAAATTTTATGAAGATGATTACGATCTAATTTGTAAAGGGATTTTTTGGGGGGAAGCACATTTGAAAATGCCACAGCAGTACATAAAAACCTCTGTTATGGTTATTGATAGCCTTGCTTATTAATTTCTGTACCGCCCTCCCTGCAAAGTAGGACAGAATGCCAGAACCTTCTTAGTTATGTATTTCCATGGTAGATATTATCTCATATGAGAATTCAAGGCTGAGATTGCACTTTAGCAGAAGCGCATCTAATGCATCTTTAAGTAATCCTTTTTTTTTTCACCTTAAGAACTACTGTGTTCCCCTGAAAATAAGACAGGATCTTATTTTCTTTTGACCCCCAAAATAAGCACTTGGCTTTATTTTCAGGGAGGTCTTATTATTTATCGCCGCCCTGGGTCCGTTTGGAGAAGGGCGGGGTATAAATTCAATAAATCAAATAAATAAAATAAATTTTTGAAATGCAAGAGGCGGAAGCATGGTCACCTCATGCCTGCTGCTGTGTTGCAATATTTTCAGGAAGGGCTTATTTCCAGGGGAGGGCTTATTTTAGCGCATGCACTCAAAAGCCTGATTGGGCTTATTATCGGGGGAAGTCTTAATTTCTAGGTTGAATCTCTCCTTGTTCAGTTTCCAACCATTATTCTTTGTTTAGCTTTTAGGTGCTTTGGAAAATAGCTTGACCCCCCCTCCTCTCTGTGGCAGCCCCTCAAATATTGGAACACTGCTATCATGTCTCGCCTGGTCCTTCTCTTCACTAGACTAGCCATGATCAGTTCTTGTAACCATACTTTGTGTTAATTTGTGTTGCCTTCAGATGCTTTGGAGAATAGACATACTCAATTCCTGCAATGGTTCCTGTAGAACCTACCCTAGACATATTTTTGAAACCTTTTTTGGTTTGAAAGAGGGGTCAAAGAAGCCAACTATATTAAAATTGAACAGCCCTCTCTCAACAGAGGTGGTGGGATATGACATCACTTATCTCCAGTCTAAAAGCCAATCCTTTCAGCAGTCCCAAGAAAGTTCCACACCCATTTGCACTCAGGATTCAGGTGACTCTGAAAAACAGATAAACTCCCAAGTGGCTCTCAATGACTTTCAGAGAGCTAATGACCAGATGATTGCAAAAAAATATAAATCCTTCCATTTCCCACCTTTCAGTTAGAATTGAAGAAGCTTCTTGAATGATAAGTGAAATGTTTTCAAGGAAAAAAACCCCAAAACCCTCCACTTGCCTTTTAGAAAAGCACCTATGGGATAACCATGACCTATGAATGATTGAAAAGTTCCATAGACACATAGCACAACTCAGAATTATATACTTGACTTTATTCTATCCTTGAATTAAATAGAAGGTTGAAAAAATAAACCAAGAACTGGAATAATTAGATTTATAACCTGTTCTTTCTTTAGGACCTGAATGAAGGTTCTATGAAGATTTCTCTTCATTTTATCTTGTCAATATCAACTCTGTGCTCAGTCATGACTAACATCTTGACTTATTTGATTCACCCTCAAGCCCCGCTCCCCTGGATACCCCATTTCTTTGTTGGAAAGCAACCACCATACTACAGTAAGGTGACCAGACGTCCCGCTTTTGGCGGGACAGTCCCGGTTCACCTTCAGATGTCCCGCACACCCCGCCGCCTCTTCAAAATGTCCTGCTTTTTGCGGGCAGGCGGTGGGCGCTCTGTACGCGCTCAGAGGCGCGCACCTCTGAGCGCCGGCTCGGGCGGGGAGGGCATCGGGGCCGAGGAGTGGGGGGCTGCACGCGCTCCGGCGTGTCACGTGCCTGCGCAGAGGGCATCGGGGCAGGGGGCGCGCTTCCACCCGCCCCCACGGCGCCCTCTTTAAAGGCAGCGGCGGTGGCCCGAGCCTGTGGTTGAGCCCTACAAATTGCTTTGTAACTGCACTCAAAGATTAAAGTTCCTAATAAGCTCAGGTACTTAATTCTGATAAGTATTCATTTTATTTTAAATATTTATTTCTGAATCCTCTCTACTGGATTCTTTAATTATCACAGTGAGTTGAGAAATGGAATTGATTTGGTGCTCTGTTGGAGTACTAGGAAATGATCTTAATTTCCTACCCAACTGCTAGGTGTACCAGATACTTACCCTATTTCCCTGAAAAAAACAAGAAATTTTCTGACAGTGAGAGCAGTCAACCAATGGAACAGAAGTTGCCTTCGAACGTTCTGGGAGCTTCATCACTTGAGACTTTCAAGAAGAGATTGGACTGCCATTTGTCAGAAATGGTGTAGGGTTTCCTGCTTGAGCAGGGAGATGGACTGGAAGACCTCCCAAGGTCCCTTCCAACTCTGTTATTCTCCCTCAAAAAGAGACAGATGCATTTCTCTCTTAAGAGAACTAATGCAGTGTAATGATTAAAATGCTAGATTGGAATGTCCTAGTCATTCCTTGGGCAGGAAGATCAGCAGGAAGAGTAGATTGGAATGTCACATCTACCTGTCTACTAACCTGCACTTCACCATAATCATCTATAATTTCAAGGTAATAGAAACAGTGTATATACGTGCTTGCATAGACAACACAGGCAATTTATTGGGACATAGATGAGACATTCGTACAAACCTACAACATGGAATCGAAGAGCAGTGCTGATATTGCAGTTATCCATATTCAATATATCAAGGCTAAATGTTATTTCTATATAGGCTTTTGTTATTTACAGTATTAGGAAAAACATATATGGTTCTAGAAGGTGATTATATTTGACTGAATTTTATCTTTCATTATAGGACTGATCATCATTGTTGAGTGTTGTATTCATTTTTCTGCCACTTCAATTTTCTCTGCACTTGAATATCATTGATCTAATTAATATTGTAGTTTACTTTTCTGATGTTTTGTGATTAAGAACTTAGCAGCAAGGACTGAATCATTTTCTTACTGAATCATTTTGTTACGCTGCATCAGTTGTGTGTACATTAGGAATTATTGACCATAAACTGCACATAGTATTGATTGTTAAAAGTTATTGGTGAATTTATCTTTAAAACAATATTTCAATCTGAAATACTGACTTACTGGGCACTGCCATGAGAGATATTAATAAGAACCGATTTGTTTACACCCCTGCTAACACTGTCTAGAAAGGATGCAATTTATATAATATAATTCTATGAATTATCTTCATTGTTGCTTCTTGCTGGCTTGCTAAAATGGATGTAAAAGGAATTCACTGCCATAAAGAATTCCAAGAAAAGCAGATGTTGAGGGCACAAGGAGGGGTGAAGGGGAAGAAGAGAATTTTTCAGGAGAAGCTTCGTCTTCTATGACATAGATTGAACGCCCTAAGATACGTTTTTAAGTATCAGTATGAGCAACAGTAGGGACCCGGTAGCTCAATGACTAAGACACTGAGCTTGTCGATCAGAAAGGTCGGTGGTTCAAATCCCTAGCGCCATGTAATGGTGTGAGCTCCCGTTACTTATCCCAGCTTCTGCCAACCTAGCAGTTAAAGCAAGTAGAAAAGCAGGGACCACCTTGGGTGGGAAGGTAACAGCGTTCTGTGCTGCTTCGGCAATTAGTCATGCCGGCCACAAGACCATAGAGACGTCTTCGGACAGCGCTGGCTCTTCAGCTTTGAAATGGAAATGAGCACTGCCACCTAGAGCCAGGAATGACTAGCACGTGTGTGCGAAGGGAACCTTTACCTTTCTCTATGAACAACAGTGCTTTTGAAATACTTCAATACATCAAAACAATTAATAGATATTAAAACTTGACTCCTCAAAATCCCTACTTTAAAAAAGTATATGACAACAACAACTAGCAAAAAATGCACCATTTGATTGGGTCCTTTATGGCTCCTATTCTGCTCTGCCTGCCTTGAGTTCTGAATCCAGCTCAACTTTTGGGTTGTTGTTGTTTTACAACAACTCCATTTACATTAGGAACAGGATGCTCAATCATCATTATTTGATGTGTGTGCGCGCATGTGTGCTTGCTTGTGTGGGAAAGAGTTGTAGTGTTTGCATTAAAATGCTCTGACCTTCAACCCTCTTCATTTTCTTGTAGGGCTGGGAAAGTACTCATTTTCAGTTGATTTTAAAAAGTTAACATTAGTTGGAGAATTTATCGGTATGATGTATCCCATCATTCCATTAATTTTTCTGGGGATATTTGAAACAACCTGTCCAGTAAAAATAACCAATAAACTCAGAAACATTTTCCCCCTCTTCTTATGATCGTATACATGAGTTCTTAAATGAGCATTTCCCTTCAAAATGTATATATCTTGTTCAATACATGGTATGTGTCGAGGACATGGGTATCTATATAACCAGTAGTAGCGACCTGCCCGCCTGTCCTGGGCCACCCACCAGCCCTGACGCCATGCTGTCCTATTTAGCCACATTTTTTTAAGCCTTGTGCATGCGTGCAAGCCGTGTGTATATAAGCAAAGCATTTTTGGTTCCTGGTGAACCAGTGTTAAAATTATGTGAAATCCACCTCCGTATATAATGATAGGTTTCTATGAAGTTTTGTTTAACACTTACTTGAGGGAGAAAACCAAATGCAGTTGACACACTGATGTGGCAGCTCAGAAAGATGTATAAAGTGTTTTAAAACTTTGTGAATAGAAAAGGATAAAAAAGAAGTATATAGTTCTTCAATATCCAGGTCTTCCTTACTGAGATTCAGTTTGATGGACAGTAGTGGTTAAAGATACTGGAATTAAAAGCCAGGAGACTGTGAGTTCTAGCTCCACTTTCAGTCGCCAGGAAGCAGGGTTGACATAAATGAGCACAATGCTGAAGAGTGAGCTACATATGTTAAATAAACAATAATTCCAATTGAAATATATGTTACTATAAGCATGGAACATAGAGGGATAGATGTTAATTAAAAAGATTCATTTAGTTAAAGTTTTTGCTATATATACATACACACAGAGAGATAGACATATAAGATATTCATCTACATATATATGTAGATATGCACATACAAATGCATACATACATTTATTTACCATGGTATCCTATTGCATCGACTGGAGGGGTTGGGGGTGAGGGGCACCGTTCTACGGTGGTTCTCCTCCTACCTCTCCGGTCGATCGCAATTTGTGTTGGCAGAAGGGCAGAGGTCGACCTCGAGACCACTCACTTGGGGGGTGCCTCAGGGGTCGGTCCTCTCGCCGCTCCTGTTCAACACATATATGAAGCCGCTGGGCGAGATCATCAGTGGTTTTGGGGTAGAGTACCATCTGTACGCTGATGACACTCAGCTGTACATATCTACCCCAAACCACCCCAACGATGCCGTCGAAGTGATGTCCCGGTGTCTGGAAGCCGTGCGGATCTGGATGGGAAGGAACAGACTCGAACTCAACCCGTCCAAGACCGAGTGGCTGTGGTTTCCGGCGTCCCGGTACAACCAGTTGATGCCATCACTGGCCATAGGGGCGAACACCTAGCCCCCATGGATAGGGCTCGCAACTTAGGCATCCTCCTGGATACCAGGCTGTCGTTAGAAAACCATTTGACGGCCGTGGCCAGGGGGGCATTCTACCAGGTTCGCCTGGTCCATCATTATTGGACCGGGACGCCCTTCGCACAGTCACTCATGCGCTCGTGACATCCCGTCTAGACTACTGCAATGCTCTCTACACGGGGCTCCCCTTGAGGTGCACTCGAAGACTACAGTTAGTCCAGAATGCAGCCGCGCAAGCAATTATGGGAGCCCCTAGGTGCTCCCATGTAATACCGCTCTTGTGTGAGCTGCACTGGCTGCCTGTGGCCTTTCGGGTGCGCTTCAAGGTGCTGATCATCATCTTTCAAGCGCTCCATGGCACGGGACCTAGTTATCTACGGGATCGCATCCTACCCCATACATCCCTGCGGCCGATTCGCTCCCACAGAGAGGGACTTCTCCGGGTGCCGTCCACTAGGCAATGCCAGCAGGCGACGCCCAGGGGAAGGGCCTTCTCTGTGGTGGGCCCAACCCTCTGGAACGACCTATCCCCCGAACTCAGAATGACCACGGACCTCCATTATTAACTCAAGACCTACCTTTTCCAACAGGCCGGCCTGGCCTAACTCTACCTAGCCTTTAGCCTGACATCAAATTGTTTTAATTGGTTTTTTAAGGAAAATAGTTAATTTATTGTAAATTTTAGCACAGGGTTAATAATTTAATTTGATTTTAAATTTTGTATATTGTCATGTTTTTATATGCTTTTTTAATTTCCTGTGCACCGCCCCGAGTCCCTTTTTGGGAAAGGGAGCGGTATATAAGTTAAATAAATCTAATCTAATCTAATATACATATTTTCATTTATATACATTGTCTGTCTATCTTCCTCCCTCCTTTCTTTCTTTCTTTCTTTCTTTCTTTCTTTCTTTCTTTCTTTCTTTCTTTCTTTCTTTCTTTCTTTCTTTCTTTCTTTCTTTGATTTTAGGAGTTTATCATGTTCCTTATCTTCCTCCTCTTCTATTTCTCCTTCTTTTTTCCCCTTCAACAATTTGTCAACTTCTGTCTTTCTCCCCCACTTAAATTATATTTCATGAAAAGTGAGAAAACGTTATCCTAGAAGAAAGAAGGCATGGAAATAGAAGAATTTTTGTCATACAGCTTTTGCAAATATCTATATCTGTATAATCTCTAAATAACTCATGCTGGATTCTTTGTTTCATTTTAGGGTATTTTGATCATGAGCGCCAACAAAATTGTTCAGCAAAATCAAGTTTTGTGACTCCCGTTACTGAAACTTCCTGCATTTGGAAACTATTTTTTTTGAAGAAACCACACATATTATAACTCACAAGAAAAATGCATTCGCCAGCCATAAGTCCAATTGTATGGTTAATGCATTCCATTAAACAAAAGTGTGATTTATTAGTTTTAACTTTGCTGTCTTATATAAACTCAGTCGTAATTTGTAATGCATAGTCTATTACAGTTTAGGATCTAAGGTAATCCAAGCCAATTTGGGGTAATTAATTTAACCATGTTAAGCATGTCATGGCTCAACATGGTATGTGAAGTGAGTTATTCTCTCCAGCATGTTCAAACATGCATGCCAACACACTGTTCAATTTATGCAGTCCCAGATATGCAGCAATAGTCTCTGCAGCTAATAGTGTTGGTTGTGTGGCATTGTACACTAGTTGCACCCTGAACAGCCTCAGATTACAGAATTATACACCTGGAAAAAGTAGAATTATACATGTGACAAATTTAAGATATTGATTGCTTTCATTTGAAAGTAGTACTTATTGTTGTCATTAAAATTGTAGTTAAAGGAAATGGAAAGCTAGAAGCATCAGAGCAATTTTAAAAACTACAACTCTCCTGAACACGCTTAGCTTTCTACCTTTCCTGCATAATATTCACTAATGCACATAATAATACCTTGATTTGTTTTGACTGGAGAAGATGGAGTGCAGTGAATAAGGAAAATGAGGATAGACCTATGATTAACTTCCAAAATAAATGACCAGATACAAAGTTCAAAAAATGTTGACCGAAGCAATTGGTGATTAAAAGCATTGATAACCCCCACTGTCCTTCATGTTGAATTAAAGAGTATGCAATTGGCCAGCTACAATGAACTAGACTAGGATGGTTATAAATGGTATCTTATTGGTGTGACTTAGTTAGTCAAATGCCACCATAAATACTACTAGATTCATTTCAGAGTAAGCTGGGGAAACTGGATAATAAATCAATTTTACTTACTTCTTAGAAGAAGGAAGGAGAGTTAATATCTTAGTTTTCAGAATAGAATAGAATAGAATAGAATAGAATAGAATAGAATAGAATAGAATAATTTATTGGCCAAGCGTGATTAGACACACAAGGAATTTGTTTCCAGTGCATAAGCTCTCAATGTACATACAATAGTGATAAGCAACGAAGTTATAGTCATAAGCCGATAAGGAGATAGGTAATATGAAAGATGAGAATAATGGTAATACTGCCTTTTTACATAGTTTGACAGTGTTGTGGGAAACTTGTGGCATACCAACGTATATATTATTGAGTTGCTTTTTAATTTGAATTTTTGTTTGAAAGAGCCCTTTGTCCTTGTCTTTTGGAGGGTTGCTTTGCTGCATTTATTGGAAAACCCTGAAAACCAGTTGAGTGACATTGGGCCAATCACTCACTCTCAGCTCAACCTATATCATAGGGCAGTGATGGCGAACCTTTTCGGCACCGAAAAGGTGCCCAAACTGGAACGTGTGTGCTTGTGTGCGTGCCGGAGCACCAGAAACCTGAAGACCAGCTGGCCAATGCGCACATTCCTGGTTTTGGGCCATTTTCTGGCTGTTTTCCAGCATGTTTTCAGGCTGTTTTCAGGCCATTTTTTGGGCCGTTTTCAGGCAGTCCGGCACTCACGAAGACCGGAAACCAGAAGAGCAGCTGGTGAAGGCACACGTGTCCACAGAGAGGGCTTTGCATGCCACATCTGGCACGTGTGTCATAGGTTCGCCATCATGGTCATAGGGTTATTGTTATAGGAAAAATAGGAGGAAGAAAAAGTGTTAAGTATGTTTGCCCCATTGAGTTACTTATAAAAGTAATAAAGGTGTGATAAAAATCTAATAAATAATGATAACAATTTATATATGTGTGTGTGTGCACGTGTGCACTAGCCAACACTGATTGTCAGTTCTTGGGGTCTACTCTAAGGATCATAGAATGGAATGCAAAGAAATTGCGCTGGTTATCAGATGGAATGTAATTTAATAAAATAACAGAGTTGGAAGAGACCTTGGAGGTCTTCTAGTCCAACCCCTTGCTTAGGAAGGAAAACCTACACCACTTCAGACAAATGGTTATACAATCTCCTCTTTAAAATTTCCAGTGTTGGAGCATTCATAACTTTTGGATGCAAATTGTTCCACTGATTTATTGTTCTAACTTTCAGGAAATTTCTCGTTAGTTCTAAGTTGCTTCTCTCCTTGATCAGTTTCCACCCATTGGAATCATTTTATGTCCACTCCATTTTCTTTTTTCTTTTTTTCTTTTTTCTTTTTTTTAACCACATTTATATCCCACCCTTCTCCACGAAGGACCCAGGGCGGCGCACAGGAATTTTAAAACATACAAAACGATAAATACAAAATTTAAAAACATATTAAATTACAGTCTTATGCTAAAACCAAATTAAAATCTAAAATAGCCCCGACGGGAGGTTAGGTTAGGCCGGCTTGCTGAAAGAGATGTGTCTTTAGACACTGGCGGAAGAGGAGGAGGTCTGAGATGGTACGCAATTCAGGGGGTAGGTCGTTCCAAAGGGCAGGGCCCGCCACAGAGAAGGCTCTTCCCCTGGGTGTCGCCAGTCGGCATTGCCCGGTCAACGGCACCCTGAGAAGGCCCTCTCTGTGGGAGCGGATCGGCCCAAGGGATGTATTTCCATACTAATAATGATACCTTAAATGCTGTAAGGCAGAAACTGAAAATCTGTGTAGTGTAACGGCAGGTTCCAAATTCATTTTATTTGAGTGGTACTCAGAATCCCCAGAAATAAATCACTTACTTTTGGTAGTGATTTGTCGTCCCAAGAAGGTGGTATGCGTTAGTGTCAGTTTTTGAAAATGCACATAATATTCCTTCTTTAATTCCAAAGAAGCATTTAGCTCTGCATCTGAGTCCCAATGTATATTCCTTGAAGTCTCTATTTCTGATCCTGTGTTGTGTGTAGCATAAGAGCATTGAAGAAAAGAGTGGCTAACGGTACCATAACCTGTCGAGATAAATTATTTTAAACAAAAAAAGCACTTGCATTAATTCTAAAGTAGAAGCATGCAGAATGTTTTGAAGCCATTCTAACTTAAATCAGAAATATTCCCACTTTGAGACAGCTGAGTTTGCACTTCTGGTAAGGTCAAAACAGCTGTTTCCAACTCAGAGCAAGAAATTGGAACTCAAAATATTTTGTGCGCCTCTACTGGAGACAGTTAAGCATAACAATGCTATAGCTCATGATCAGGAACTGTAAAATTGTAAACGTTGTCTTTTGGTAACCAGACAGTACTTGTATTATGTATATCTGAATGGATAAATAGGTCTAAGTAAAAAAAAGTACAGTAATATAACATTCGATGAATATATTGCGTTGTTGTAGGTGTGTATATTAATGTAACAGCAATATTTGAGATAGCATCTCATATTGTTTGGAATAAGTGGAACTTGGCATTTTGGCAATCTGTCCTACTAGCTTTTTGAATCAACTAACTAATAGCTTACTGGCTTTGCTTGGCTCAATGACATTAACTAAGTAGTTGTGTTTGGATGCAAATTTAGCAGCACTGCATTAGGAGATTGAAAGATAGACATCCACCTTTATTATCATCATTTTAATGAATTGCTAAACAAATTTCTTTTAAGTACTAACTGCAGTGTTTTGATTCTTGATGATCGTGACTTGTCATTCCCAGTTTTAAAGCACGGACTCCCTAAAATTGATCTGCTTAAGAAATGAGTAAACAATGTTGGCTCAGTTGAAATTATATTTTTTCTGATTTATTTTATATACTTATTTATTTAAATCTTTAACTTTCGTAAATATGATGAAAAGCTTGGAACTACATGCTTCTTTTGTAGAATCTCAACAATTATTTATTTTTATTTATTTTTAATTTATTTTATTAAATTTATACCCCGCCCTTCTCCTTGTTAGGACCCAGGGCGGCGCACAGGGATGTTAAAATACATACAAAATATATAAAATATATAAAATTTAAAATACTTATTCTAATAAATAAACCCTGCGCTAAAAACCGAATTAAAATCCCAAGTTTAAAAACTATCTAATAGTCAGTATGGAGGTTACGCTAGGCCGGCTAGATGAAATAGGTGTGTCTTCAGACACTTGCGGAAGAGGCAGAGGTCGGAGATGGTGCGGAGTTCAGGGGGTAAGTCGTTCCAGAGGGCTGGGCCCGCCACAGAGAAGGCTCTCCCCCTGGGCGTCGCCAGTCGGCATTGTCCAGCCGACAGCACCCTGAGGAGGCCCTCTCTGTGGGAGCGTATCGGTCTGAGGGATGTATGGGGCAGGAGGCGGTCTCGCATATATAATTATATGAATATAATTATTCAGATTTCAGTGGGTTTCAGCTGGTTCCTGGTCCATTCTGAAGGCTACCTCCTTTCACATTTCTCTTATCTCCCATTTCTCTGAGTATTTGTGTTTTTCCTGTTGTTTCCCTTATGAACTTTTATTTCATAGTAATCATGAACTCTTTCTTCAAGAAACAGAAATGGGTTAATAGCCGGTGTCTGTTTCAAGATGTGACTGTAATTAGAAGACATATTATATACCCTGCAATTTGTAAAAAAGAAAAGATTACAGTAGGTCTTTGACTGAATAGACCTCACTATTTGTTTAGTGACTCTTTGAAGTCACAACGGCACCCAGAAAGTGACATACAACTGTTCCTCACCTTTATGACCATTGCAGCATCTCCCATTGCCATGTGATTAAAATTTGTGCGCTTGGTAACCAGCATGTATGTTTGACAGTTGCAGCATCCTGGGGCCATGTGATTGCCATTACCCTCCTTCCCAATTGGCTTCTGACAACCAAAGTCAGTGTGGGAAGATGGGTTCACTTAACGACCACATAACTCATTGATCTGCAGTGATTTGCTTAACAACCATGACAATAAAGGTTGTGAAATTGAATAAGGCTCACTTGAGAACTGCCTTGCTTAGCACCCAAAATTCTGGTCTTGATTGTGTTTGTAACTCAAGGGCTACCTGTGTAATTTTGGGCCTGGCCATTAAGCATTTTTTCATGAAAAGTGGAATGAATGTGAGTTCTCCATAAAAATGGAGAATTCTGACTATACTATAATCTCTTAGTATGAACTCAGGAAATATTTCTTAAATCAAAGGTTGGGTACCCAAACAAGTAAGAGTACAGATAGTCCTTGACTTACGACCACAATTGAGACCAGAATATATGCTGTTAAATGAGAAAATTGTTAAGTGAGTTTTCTCCCACTTTATGACTTTTCTTGCCACATTTGTTAACTGAATCACTGCAGTTGTTAAATTAATAAAATGGTTGTTAAGTGAATCTGGCTTCCCCTTGTCAGAAGGTCTCAAAAGATGGCCCCATGACCCCAGGATATGTCATAAATATGAATCAGTTGTCAAGCATCCGAA